>OY979703.1:28254281-28337076 GCA_963855925.1 Inga laurina | reverse complement strand
TCTGCATACCTCGATGAATGTGTATGTGTGAGTGTGAGGCTGTAAAACTTGTGTAGTGGAATGGATGGCAATAGTAAACTTTTTACATTGAAAATAGAGATTGGCAGTATATTTTCAGACAAAAGAGGGTGTTTAAGCCTTTCTCTCTCATTTCCTCACCTTCTTTCCTCTTCATCTCCGGCATCGTCTTTTCTCTCCGGTATCTTCTTTTTTTTTTTCATCTGTCTCCGGCATTTTTGTTGGGGGGTGGAATTTTAGTTGGGGGCAACCGTGAGTCAGCAAATTTATGATTGCAAATTATGTGTCGGCCATAGAATAGTCAAAGGTGGCCTACTATTATGTTATTTCACTTATTTGAACCAGCCTGAAATATATTCATTTAAATTCCATAGTAATTTTCACTTCTCAGATTTAAATTTTAAGATTTTTTAATCTTTTTAATTCATTTTTAAAAAATTCATAGTTAAGAATTTTGTTTTGATTATGCAATTTTTGGGTAAAACAATAGTATAAAAATTTAAATCTTCTAATTTTTTTTAGAAAACTCATGATTTGTTGGTTCAACCCAAAGGGGAGACTCTAGAAGATGCTCTTAACAATTAGAAATTTCCTTTTTTTTTATTACGGGATTATCTTCATTTTGATCTTTAGAAAGGAAAGGTCATAATCTGTGGGACCCAATAGATATTAATTTGCAGTAGCGAAATTTTCCTCTTGTTCTGTAGTCCACTCGTCTCTCCTCAAGCCTCAGCAGTTGGTCCCTCCATTAGCGCAAATAGATTAAATTAGGTTTTACCTAAATAGATCTGGTGTATTTTTATATTAGTTTTTGAAGAATAACTTTTAAAATTTATAAAATAAGTATATGAGAAGGATTTTATCTCAATTTACAGAAAAATGATTTTTGAAACCACGGTTTGGGACTTACCCAAACAAACACTTGGACTTATTACAGAGATTCAAAGCTTGAGCTTAGATCTAAACCTATATGTAAACTTTTTTTTTTAGCCTAAAGCCTGTTTAAAAATATAGGTTTTTAAATAGACTTTAAAAGATACACTTCCAAATTCATATATAATCATTCACGTTTAATTACAATTTTACATTATGTTTGTCATAAAAGCCTAATATCTATTTTCATCGTAATATTAGAGTTTAGTAAGGAAAAAAAAAAGAATGTATAGTGACAATAATTATACAAGTAAATATGAATAAGAAAAACTAATCGTTTGTTGACTGGATGACAAAAACCAAGGGCGGAGGAGTGAGTTAGCGTTTCCATCTCGAGCGATTGAAGAGAAGAGATATAGAGGTGAATGATTGATGTAAAAGTAAAAGTTGGATATAGTGCTGATGAGATGTAAAACATAGAACTAAGATTATGTTGGTATTTATAAATAATTTATAAAATTATTTAGATGATATTATATATAATTATAATAAATTAAAAAAATTAGATAGGCAAGGCTTGTAAGCTTTTAGGCTAGACTTTATGATAATAGATTTGATTTGTTTATCAATAAGTTCGTCAATAGGCCTAAACCTGAACCTAACTTATTTACTAAATAGACGATATCAGACTTTATGTAAATTAGGCAATAGACCCAGATCAAACCGTCGACCTATTACTATCTCCACCTCACATCCACTTCTTCCCCATTACCCATTTCGACCATTAGATTACAATTTAAGTAGTGCAAATATATTTTTTTCATAAAATTATTTTTAAAATTTTATAATTTCAATTTTAAACTACCATGGCAAAAGTTTACCATTTTAAATTAATGAATTAATTATTTTAATAATTTAACATTTTATACCTATAACATTAAAATCTCCACCGTTTCAAAGGAAAATTTTGAAATCATATTAATTCAATCTTTAAATTTAACAATTTTTTTAATTTTATCTTTATTAAATATATACTCAATACCTATATATGTGAAAAAAGTCTACGGAATAATTAAATAAAGTGTAAGTTTCATTTATAAAAAAATTTAAGGATGGTACTTATAAATAATAGGATGAAAGAAAACTTTCTCCTCAGTCCCCTTTTTTATTTTTTTTTTGCCAATCTTTCTCCTCAGTCCTAAGCCCTCATAAATTGGAACAGATCAATCGCGTATCCCAGCCGGCATTTCAGTAATAAATCTTCCTTAATCGTGTGTCCGCGCTTCCCAACTTTATTATTATGTACGTGTCGCGAATTGATGTCGTGTCGTACACACACCTCCTCCTCTTCTTCAACTTTGCCCCACTTGTCCTTTCCCTTCACTTAATAGTGTCCACTCTCCTCACAGCGCTTCTCTGATCAGAATATCTTCCCTCTCATCTTTCAACGAAAAGGCTCAGAAGCCCTCCAAAAATGGTGATCGCATCCACAGTCAAAGAACCAGAAACCCGAGAACACTTGAACTGCACTTTTGCCTCCAGATATGTCCGCAACCCTGTCCCCAAGTATGTCTTTTTTCTCTTTTAAACCATTTTACTTCCTCTGAACCTCCAAGAACTAAAAAAGAGTTTGTTTTGTTAATGAAAATAGATCTGTGTGTTGTATAATTGAAGGTTTAAGATGCCGGAGAGCTCCATACCCAAGGATGCAGCGTATCAGATTATAAACGACGAGTTGATGCTGGACGGAGCTCCAAGGCTCAACTTGGCTTCCTTCGTCACCACTTGGATGGAGCCTGAGGTCGACAAGCTAATCATGGCCTCCCTTAACAAGAACTACGTTGACATGGACGAGTACCCTGTTACCACTGAGCTTCAGGTATGTCTGATCTCTGTTTGATGACAGTAAAAATGGTTTTGTGTTAAGGATCAGAGATATCTAGAATTACCTGGTTTGGTTTTCTGGTTAGAGTATGCTATGTTTAATGATGATCTGCTAGATCTTATTCTTGAGTTTGGTGGTCAGATCGTGGAGTAGGAAAAGACTGAGTAACGTCATTTGATGAATTCTGCAGAACCGATGTGTGAATATGATAGCCCATTTGTTCAATGCTCCTATTGGAGAAGATGAGGCTGCGGTGGGTGTGGGAACTGTGGGTTCATCGGAAGCAATCATGCTGGCAGGTCTTGCTTTCAAAAGAAAATGGCAGATAAAGAGAAAATCAGAAGGCAAACCATATGATAAACCCAACATAGTTACCGGAGCTAATGTTCAGGTGGGTCTCAAATCACATCTTCTTAATACTCCATCCAGATCCTAATATAAGAGCTTGTTGTGGGGTTAAGTTTGATCCTAAATACAAGATCTCAATTCGATTTGTCTCTTATATTCACATTTGGTAGAATTAACTAGTTAAATCTCGTTTCCATAGTCTACTCAAATTAGTTAAGTAGTTCTTATATCAAGAATAGGAGGCAGTATTGTCTTCATCTCTTTCCCTCTCCCCTGTTTTTCAAAGTGCCTTCAAGTGATTGATTGAAACATATATGTCACGTACAAAGGTTTGTTGGGAGAAATTTGCGAGGTACTTTGAGGTGGAGCTGAAGGAGGTGAAGCTAAGTGAGGGATATTATGTGATGGACCCAAAGAAAGCTGTGGAATTGGTGGATGAGAACACAATATGTGTAGCAGCAATATTGGGGTCAACTCTGACAGGAGAGTTTGAGGATGTGAAGCTGTTGAATGAGCTTCTTACAGAGAAGAACAAGGAGACAGGA
The DNA here is from genome assembly GCA_963855925.1 of Inga laurina. Classification (NCBI taxonomy): domain Eukaryota; kingdom Viridiplantae; phylum Streptophyta; class Magnoliopsida; order Fabales; family Fabaceae; genus Inga; species Inga laurina. The sequence continues at coordinate 28,333,407 of OY979703.1, read as the reverse complement.
TGGGACACTCCAATTCATGTGGATGCTGCAAGTGGAGGCTTTATCGCTCCGTTCTTGTTCCCTGATCTCGTGTGGGATTTTCGCTTGCCGTTGGTGAAGAGTATTAATGTTAGTGGTCATAAGTATGGTCTTGTGTATCCTGGTGTTGGTTGGGTTGTGTGGAGGAGTAAGGATGACTTGCCTGATGATCTTGTCTTCCATATCAACTATCTTGGCACTGATCAGCCCACTTTCACCCTCAATTTCTCCAAAGGTACTCTTTCTGTCCATTCATTCCAATGTCATTGATTAAATGGGGGTGACGGAGTCAGTAATGAAGGAAAGTTCATATAACTTCTAATACAGCGAGCTTTCGTCCCTTCTGGGACATCCGATAAAATTGGAATAATATAGAGAATACAGTGAGCTTCTTGAATCGGAGGCATTCTTAAGTGACATAAGTTTCTCACATAAGATTCAGGCTCCAACATATCTTGTATTTTATTGTTGGTTCTCATCTGTGAGTGTGGCTTTTATGCTTAGTAAACCAAGTCCACACAAATGCCTTACATGCTTCAGTTCAAGAAGTGATTTTATTAAGTCAAAGAGTGAATGCATATAATCGGATAAAAGAGGGCAAGTGAATCCTATATATAGTCAGTCTTTCTTTGAGTATATGACTGTATAATTTTATAAGATTCACTCTTCCCAAATTTGTTTGCTTTTTGGCAGGCTCTAGTCAAATAATTGCTCAATATTATCAGTTCATTCGGCTTGGCTTCGAGGTAATAATCTCTTCTCTAGCCTTGCCAAACATTATCTGAAATTGAATTCCGCATGATAATCCTACAGATAATTATAACTTCATCCATATACATAAATAGTCAAGAGGTTTCTGACATGTGTTTGATTACTGAAATACAAAAAAGGGTTACAAAAACATCATGGAGAACTGCATGGATTGCGCGAGAGTACTGAAGGAAGGGATCGAGAGAACAGGTCGGTTCAACATTCTGTCTAAGGACATGGGAGTGCCGCTGGTAGCCATATCTTTGAAAGACAGCAGCCAGCACACGGTGTTCGAGATATCGGATCATCTCAGGAGGTTTGGGTGGATTGTCCCGGCGTATTCAATGCCGGCGGATGTGCAGCATGTGGCGGTGCTGCGGGTGGTTGTCCGGGAGGACTTCAGCCGGAGCCTGGCAGAGAGGCTCGTTTCAGATATCGAAAAGGTTGTCAGTCTGCTGGACACACTTCCTAGTCCTCTGTCCCTTAAAGCTGCTCATGTCAGTACTATAGCTAACGAGAGTGATCATCATCACAAGGTTAAAAAGAGTGACATGGAGATTCAAGCACAGGTTGTGGAATTTTGGAAGAGGCTTGTGGAAGGCAGGAGAACTGGAGCTTGTTAGGCTTCCAAATCTTGTTATCTTTTTTTCCTGCTGCTTTGCTATGTAACAATAAGTATATCTATTGATGGGTTTGTGTTGAATTATGTGTGTTGTGTTCTTGTAATAGGGCTTATTCTTACAGCATTATCTTTTTTTTTTCCAGTGTAATCTGCTATATATTTTGCAATGGTTCAGCCTGGATTGTCTTGCTACTTTCTTTGCATATGTTGTTGTTCGAAATATCTATTTATCTATATGTTCAATAAAATTTTAGCAACTGGTATTAGAGCCTGGTATCTATTTATCTATTCTTCTATTGCTTTCGTAAAATACATACACTTCCTTAAGACCAACATTGTTTCCTTTTTTCCAAAAAAATTAGTAGTTCCATGAATCATGAAAATATAACTGAAAAGAATCTCAAATAAGATCACTGTCACAGCTAAAAAAAACTTGTAATCTCTGTCATCAGCCTCTGAAGATGCAGAATCAGAGGATTATTTCAATAAACTACGGTGATTTTTTTTCACCACTTGTGCATTCGGAAGGCATTGCATTCAACTTCCAAGTTTATTTGTCTTTACTGCGCTCAAGAATACAAGATCACAAAAAAAAGTGAAGAGGCGACAAGCTTTTCTTTTTCATTGATTTCTTTCTTTGGGATTATTGAGTATGGTGGTCGTGAATCTTTCATTTAGCTGTCGCATCGTACTGATTTTGATTTTGCTTTGGATTACTGCGCTTGCTTTGTAGTATTGCGAGTAAAGGATGAATCTCTATTTCCTAATCTTTATTTCGTTGATTCCGTCAACATTAGTCACAGCGAATATCTTTTAGTATTGGCGATTCCGACAACATTGGTCATATCTTTTAGAAAACTTAGAAACGTTATAAATATGGTTTTTTTAGGGCCTAAATAATGAATAGCGTAACTGGCAAAAAAACAGGGGGAATTTCAGTTAGCTTTCAATAATTTCAGTCAATTCTCAAAACTTTTTGGATTTTATTATATCCATTTGATTAAAATAAAATTAAATTTTAGAGTGAAAAGATAATAATACCTTTACCTTATTTATTTTATAAATATTTTTATTTATCTTATAAATGATCAAAATGTTTTTAATTCTTTATGTTCTTTCAAATCTTTTTATTTATCTTATAAATACTCTTCTAAAAAAATAAATAAAAGAAGAGTATTGTCTTTTCACCTATAAAATTTATATTTTATTTTGACCCATGAGTTTCTGTAAAATTTTAGGAATTAACTGACGTTATGATGCATTTTTTGGGCTCAATAAAATTTGTTTTTTTTTTTTAAAAAAAAAACAAGAATAGGGCTAAAAACGATAGCAATAGAAAGTGGATAGAATAGCCATTCCTTGCCGATCGCCTGAAGACGAACAAAGGGAAGGGACAGGAAGAGAAGCAATAAATTGTGAGTGGCTTATTCTATCCAACCTCCTTACTTTCTCCAACCTCCAGTGTCCAGTCGCCCTCTTTTCTTCTCTGTACTAATCTGCCTTGAGGTCGCTCTTATGGATCTGAAAGCAAAAGTTGAGTCTTGACCTTCCACACCTCATCGATAATTGCTCATTTTTCTGGTTCTTCATTTGCCTGAGTTTTTTATTCTTCTCCTAAGGTCAGTACCTAAGAAGATGGGAAGATTTGATAGGTACATATATTCTCTAAAATTCCCTTTTTTTCAATCACGTGCTTTTGATTATAGCTTCGGAAGTAAGGGTCCACCCCACAATGTAACTTTGGTTCAATCACCAAGCATTTACTTCTCTAAATACTCTGCTTATCGTGGAAAGCCAATACAATTGGCTTGTTGTTCTTGTATGCGCTTGATTCAATCTTCGTTGCCGATGAATGTGTTTGTTACGTATGGTGTTTTGATACGTTTGTATTGTTCAGACATTGTTTCTGCGGATCAGAATTTTGATTCTAATTCTGGTTATGTTGAGGACCACCGCTTAGAAAGTGATATAGAAAAAATATACGCCACAATAATGGACAAACACATTGGACATGCCAATATGGAGGAAGCTCTTGATCACCTTGGAATAGCATTATCAACTCCTTTGGTTACTGGGGTCTTGAGTAGGCTTCGTTATGAGGAAAAGGTAGCGTTTAGATTTTTCACATGGGCTGGCCATCAAGAGAATTATTCCCATGAGTTTTCTGTTTATAACGACATGATAGATATATTATCTAGTACAAGATACAAAGTAAGACAGTTTCGAATAGTTTGTGATATGTTGGACTATATGAAGAGGCATAACAAGAACACAATTCCAGTTGAAGTTCTTTTGACTATCTTGAGAAAATACACTGAAAAATATCTAACTCATGTGCAGAAGTTTGCAAAGAAGAAGAGGATAAGAGTAAAAACTCAACCCGAAATAAATGCATTTAACCTGCTATTGGATGCTCTTTGCAAGTGTAGCCTGGTTGAGGAAGCTGAAGGTCTCTTTAAGAAAGTGCAAAACAAACTTAAGCCCAATGCAGATACATATAACATATTGTTTTTTGGGTGGTGCAGAGTTAGAAACCCTACTAGAGGAATGAAAGTGCTGGAAGATATGATCCAATTTGGTCATACACCTGACAATTTTACATACAATACTGCCATTGATACCTTCTGCAAAGCAGGCATGCTAAAAGAGGCATTAGAACTTTTTGACTTCATGAGAAATAGAGGTTCCGCCATATCTTCTCCCATCGCCAGGACATATGCAATCATTATTGTTGCTCTTGTCCAAAATGATAGAATGAAGGATTGCTTCAAAATTCTGGAGTATATGCTTAGTAGTGGTTGCCTCCCTGACGTCTCAACATACAAGGATATAATTGAAGGAATGTGTTTGTTTGGAAAGATAGATTCAGCTTACAAATTTTTGGAGGAGATGGGAAACAAAGGTTATCCTCCTGATGTAGTAACTTATAATTGTTTTCTCAAGGTCCTTTGTGACAATAAGAAGTCTGAGGAAGCACTTAGACTTTATGGAGACATGATTGATTTGGGTTGTATTCCCAGTGTCCAGACTTATAATATGCTGATTTCAATGTTTTCTAAGATGGGTGATCCAGATGGGGCATTTGAGACTTGGCATGAAATGGCCAAGAGGGGTTGTGCACCAGATACAGACTCATACTGTGTGATGATTGATGGGTTATTTAGGTGCAATAAGGTGGAAGATGCTTGTTTCCTTTTGGAAGAAGTAATAAACAAGAGGATAAAATTGCCATTTAGAAAGTTTGACAGTATTTTGATGCATCTCTCTGAAATGGGTAATCTCCAGTCTATACACAGGCTCTCAGATCATATGAGAAAATTCTACAACCCTGCTATGGCAAGACGTTATGCACTTAGCGAGAAACGCAAGAGTACAAGTTTGAGAGGGAAATAATATCATGAAATTCCTTGTTGATTTTGTGCCACTTGTCACGATAACTTGAATGGAATGGAGAAAGGAGGTTTCTCCTTGTGATAGGTTAAAAAACAACGAAAAAAATCTGCTATAAGCATGGCATTTATGTTAGTTCCAGAGACTGCCTCAGAGTATGTCCTTGTAATAGTATTAACTGTACATAATGCCAATCAGCTGCTTCTTCGGAAGAACTCTGTTTGACACAATATCTTTGGAAATCATTTTTTCGTTGAATGTATTTATTCTCATTTTTGGTGTGTCCTGAAAAATGTTGGAATTGTTTTGGCATACTGTCATCGTGCAATTCTGGTTCAGGAGGTGATGTGACTGGGAGGTGTAAAGAGTCATGTAAGTACTTTGTGGCCTCATGTTAGCAGAGCAGCAAGCAGTTGGGCAACTTTTAAATGCTGATGGGAGAAGGCTCATGATTTTATCATCTTGGACAATAATAAACTTAGTTCTCTGGTCAAGAAACTACTTGCTATTGAATATTGCAAACTATGCCCTTTTATGAGATTCTGTGCAGCATTTTATTTATAAAAGAAAAACTAATGTACTCTTTGGTCTTTTCAAAGTACACATATGCTGTCAGCGCACTTGACATGGTATGAGGCCTAAATGCCTCAACATCCGGGTTCATCCCCATCCGCACCCAATGGGGTGCTACTCAAAAAAAAAAAAAAAAAAGTACAAGTATGCTTCAATACAATAATGAATAGCCTTAACAGGTATAATTCAATCTTGCTTCTCCCTTGTACACGTTTGATCCCATTATATTTTCTGATTTTCTCCCTTTTCATTATCCTTATCTTTCATTTAAGTGGCTTCTTTTGTTGGGGATCCAATGGCGCAAAGGTGGACTTTGCCAAAAATACGAGGCAAGTGCTTTGAAATGAGACTATTTTCTGCCAGTGTTTGCCCTGGGTTTAAAAGGCATACCCAAAAGATGTGCTTATGTTGAACATTTGAGGACTGACAGAGCATTTCAACATTGTTGATTATTATTGACTTCTAGTTATGCTGTCATAATAGGATTTGTGGTGCCCACAGTTCTGCTTGTTTTTTAGTAGGTATTTGGAAATACCCAGAAAATCACTATCGTGCTTTATGAGATAAAATTCATTTTACATGTTTACCCCTTATATCGTAAAATCATTTAAAAAAAGTTAATCCAAACATCATATATCTTGTCAGAACATCATGGATAATGCTCAGGTAGTGTAATTGTATGCTTCCTTAAAATGTTAAATTGCCAGGCTAAAGAATTGACCCTGTTTATTTATATGGGTAGTAAGTTTCGGTTTAGTAATAAATATAATTGGCTACATTGACCACTTTCGCTAAGCTACAAGAGAATCTGAATGTTGTAAATGGACCACAAAGCTTAAAACTACGTTACTCGAATATGACAAATGCAAATTGATTAGTATATCAGGAAAACAAATTGTCAAGAAACTGTTGTACGCTTGGACTCGAGCCTTTCTTCTATGGAAAGTGACAACAACAGTAAGAAATAATGAAAGAGAAAGGAGAATGCACTTAATCAAGTGCAAGAGTTGAGACGAAGAATGAAATGCATCAATGTATATAAAGCTATACGTAGGTAAAAATAGAGCTTGGAAATTATATTCTGTATTTTCTTGTAGCAACTAAGCAGGTTTTGACTCTCAAATGACACTGCCACCAATCGAATAGTAAGGACAGCAACATCGGCATGCTCATTGTAATTAGTTGATTCTTTATAAGTAAATAGAATCATAAATCATAAACTTAATTAAAAGTGAAATCCACACAAGAAGTTTGAATTTAGTAGAAGTCTAATCACCTTGGTTTTTCAATAGCTAGGCATATAATACAGGCACAAGGCAGAGCATATTAGGTCTCAATAGAATCTTGTTGCTAATGAGCAAAGCTCTTCTCAAGAGCATTATTATTTTTCACGTAGTTACGTGACAAAAGATTATCACAGTAGGTGACAAAACAAATACAAATTGCATTCTCATCGCGCAAATATGTTAGCAGTCACAAGGAAATGCAAAAGCACATGAATCCAACAGGAATGGTATAATGACATTGAGTATGTAAAATTCTGGAAATACAACAGATACAAGCTTACACAGGATTGAAGAACCTAAATATTCTCTTGTTAATAATTAACAAGCCACTTAATTTCCATGGCAAGAAATATACTAGACTATAGAAATCATATTGAAACCAAAAAAAGTCGGTTGCTCAAGAAACTTGGTTCAATCTAAAAAGCAATGTGCCAGACCACCAAGACCTAGGTGCATTGATCCAAGAATGTATTAAAAAAATATGAGAGGAAAATCTTGATGGCTACCACTAGAAACAACAGGAGCAATCAAATGGGCAGAGTGGCGTACTTCCAGCATCTGCTTTGTTAATACCCAACTCCTCTTCAGTGTAGATGGCAAGTCCATCCTCTGTTGTCTTTCTGAGTCGAGAAGGTGGCGGGTCTATAATATCTCCAACGGCTGCTGACCCTTTGTTTTTCTTCTTCATATTCTTCTTTGATTTCTTGGGTTTCTTAGTTACATTGTCAGATTTTTCTGCTTCAGATTTCTTCCGTTTTTTGCCTGCAAATATCTTGTCAATCTCGCTACCTTGTTTTTCATGTGCTGGAGATGGTTGTTGCTCTTCTATAATAGTATTCTCTTGTGCTTGACCTGGGGTCTTCTTAGAACTCCTCTTTCCCATTGGAGTGAATATAAAGCTGCATATTATGCATAGTAAACTAGTGAGAACTTCCACATACGACACAAATGTGAAAATAAATGAGCTACCACACCTCAGTATATACCACAGTCCACACTGATAAGTCAAATGCCTTTAAAACCCAGATTTATAAACCTTGACATTCACACTCACCTTACAGTGGCCACCACTCTCTTCTACTATTTGTACTAAAATGTGTTTATCAAACTCTAGGGCATAAGAACGACTCAGGCTAAAGATGGACATTTGGAGAGTTTTGTTTTGTTTTGTATTAGGATTTGTGCAGCAGAAAAAGAAATTAAAAAAAACTTCCAATAGTATTTACAATTAATAAGACGTTGGCTAATTGTAGGTTAAAGTATCATTAATCCTCTGCTGGTTCCCTCATATTCTATTGATTTAAATCTATGGGGTTATGTGTATGCTGTTCTTTTAGTTCTATTATAATCACTAAGTTGTAGCAATAATTCATTTGCACCCTGCACCTACCTCCCACACCAGAGGAACCCATCAAATTTTGAAAATATTAACCCAAGCATTATGTCTATCTTTGTAAAACCCAATAATCTTGAACATTATGGCAGCATGATCCAAGCATGGAATGTATAGAAGCCACCAAAGCGTCATGTCTCTCTTTGTTATGTTTAGTTTGATGTTTGAGTACTTTTGCAGACTCTCTTGGGTTTATTACAATCTGAATGGTTTCTCACCTGTTCAAATATTGTCAGATTTAAATACAGCAGAGTAAGAATCAAAATATTAGTATGCAAACAGATAACTGATGACAATAGAGATATAAGTATTCGAATGAGGAGCACAACACAGACTTAATATTTTGACTACATATGAAAAATAAACATTAAAATCAGATTTTATCTCATTAACTCTAAATCAGCATTGTGGATGAAAGTAAATCAAAGCTTGATGCTTCAAACAAAATGCAGACCTACAAGGATACATATCCAGTTTAGATCCTCCTATTCAATGGACTACATGCAAATACACCAAGGGTTTTAACTTTTAACCTTCAAACAACATAATAAAATGAAGAAGACTATATTTTCTTTGCATCACATTGTACATGAAAGACCAAACAGTTTAAAATGCTCCCTCCGACGTGAGTTTAAGGTTATCAGCAATTCCAAGCAGAGGGAAACTTAACCAAGGTTATATCAGGCAAATGATACTGGAAACAGAAGGAAGCACAAAAGATAATGAGATTTCAAACAAAGCTTCAACTAAAAACTCACCTTCCGTCGACCCGTAGCCCTTGTGGTTGGAATGAGTTTCGTTGGTCACCGCTGCCGACAGTAACAGCTCCTCCGTCGCACGTCTTTCCCGACAAGCTATCCCTTCTGGCGGCAAATCAGTCGAATGGCTCTGATTGGATTCACCGATTTAGGTTTATGACGATAAAGATGATATTATGACATTTTAATGACGGTACATTTGTCACAACACTTTAACTCACAATTTAATTTTATTTAACATTTGTTTTTTTATAATTTGTCGCATTTTAAAAACTTTAAAAAAGACAAAAAGGTAAAAAAAATGTTATAAATATTCATAATATCGAAGAGGTGTTAGGACATAATTTCTCATTTTCAAAATTAAAAGGAAAGGATAAAATTATTCCTCTAAATTTAATTTTCACTTTGCCAAAATTAATTGTGAAAACCTTATCTAAACTTCTGAAATTTTTATTAGAATTGGTGAAACACTTATAAGATCTTATTAATTTTGATTTACAACTTGTGAAATTTTTTAAGAAAGTTGTGAAATTCTTTTAAGAATTTATGAAAACTTTACCCGAATTTGTGAAACATTTATCAGATATTGTAAATTAAAATTTGCAACATGTGAAATTCTTCAAGGAAGTTGTATAATTCTTCTGAGAAGTTGTAAAAACCTTATCCAAACTTATGAAAATCCTTATCATATCTTGTAAATGTACTTTGCAACTTGTGAAATTTTTATAAGAAATTAAGAAAATCTTTAAGAAAATCTTTATCAAAACTAGTGAAATGACACCTTCCTCTCATCTTAATTTTAAATTTAGAGGGATAATTCTGTCATTTTCTTTTAATTTTAAAAAAGACAAATCTAACATTTCTTTGATATTATGAATTTTTGAAACACCTTTTTGTCTTTGGATACTTTTATCGTTCTTTTTAAGAAATTTTTCCTATTTTAATTTTGGTCCCTACATTTTTAGGCCATAGGTTTTGGTTTGGGATAATCTTTGAAAAAGTATTTGGAATTTGAAAAATGACAAATAATTTTTTTTATCAAGAGTTTATTAGAAAATATCGAAACGTGATAAGGAATTTTCAATTTTTTTCTTAGGAAATGACTGATCTGTTATTTCCCAATTTTCAGATTTTTTTTTCAGGGATTCTCCCTTTTTGTTTCTTAAAGAGTAAAATTTGTTTACTAAAATATAAAGATTAACATTTTAGGTATAAAAAAACTTGAGTGATCAAAATATATTATTTGATCTATTGAAGAAAATATATGAATTGAAACAATAGAGAACAAAAAAAAAATGAGAACAAATAATAAGGACCAAAAATTTTATTTTTTTTTAATAAAAACATTAAAAAAGAGAAGTTTTCTTTACTTTTCTTTTTAAAAGTGAAGTTTTCCTTACACAAGAAATAAGATATTTTAAATAAAAAAACTGCAAATGTGAAATATATATTTATAAATTTTACTTCTTTAGTCCTTAATATAAGATATATTTCAGAAGTTCATTTTAGTTTTAAATACTCTCTTCTTAATATAAAAAATATTTGAAAAGTTTATCTTGGTTCTAAATATAAGACATAGTTTTCATATTTGTCAATCTTTTCCTAATTTACCTTTATTGATACTCTCACTATAATAATCAAAGAGGGGATTAAGGAAAATGACTTGAGTGTTTTAAAAACCACATATTATATTAACTAACTCAACTTACTTCTTTAATCTGATCAAATTAGGTAAATTTTTCTTATATTAAGGACTAGATGTAAAACATAAATTTTCATATTTATCAATATTTTCCTAATTCACCCATATTGATCCTCCCTCAACAATAATCAAGGAAGGGTGGGAATGAAGGAAGATGAATAGGGTGTTTTAGAAAATACACGTCATCTTAATTAATTTAACTAAATACCTTAATCTAATCAAATTAGGTAAATATTTCTTATATTAAGGATTAGAGGAGTATTTTATAAAAAAACAAGAAAGTGCAATTTTACCAACAAAATTTTTCTCGAGGAGTGTCTCACACAAATTTTGGAAGGGGAAAAAATACTAATAAACAATTTAAAATGGTGCATATTCACTAAAGCCGTTAAATCTCATCAAACGTACGTTAATTTCACCAATGCCAATTTGAAGTAAAACTTAACGGACGTTTGATGAGATTTAATGGCTTTGATGAATATGTGTCACTTTAAATTATTTATTAAAATTTTTGCCTATTCCAAAACTTATTTGTGTCATATGCTCTTCGAAAAAAAACTTTGTTAATAAAATTGCACTTTATATCAAACCCCTAAACATTTCGATATATGCAAAGTATTAAGCCAAAGTTCCGTAGAGCATACAAAAATAGTAAAAATATACTGACATTAAGTACTTGTTTACATACAGGAGTCTCCCTGTAGGATTTAAAGAATATATACAATTGTCCAAAATATCCAAAAATAAACTAAATATAATCAACAATTCCATTTCTCTTGGCTCGTATGCTTCGGTTGCCCGTATTTACTGTTTTGGCCTTGGAGCCATTAACTTCTGCTGGAATATTTTTATATTTGAAAAAGGGTGAGATTCAAATGAATATCAGTAGTAACAGACAATCGATCATAAAAAATACAATAATAAATATGCCAAGTACCACATACAGCAATATTATAATAACACATAATTTAGTTCAGTTGGTATAATTCAGTTCAGTAGAAAACATTCAGAGCTTGCTACTGTTGTAACCCCTACTCGTTTCATACTTCAGCTGGGCTCGAGACCACCAACTGGCCATATGAGTGTATCCGTAGGCACTATGTTCAGTGTACCTGTAAGCACTAGATTCAATGTATCATACATATTATGGAAGATGTCATAAACAAAGTATATAAACATTGATATAATCTATGAAAGATAGAGTTACTACATTAAGTCACTTTTTGTTCACAAATAAGTCCTCAATTCGATCTGGCTCAAGCTCAACAGTTGGGTCCTAAAAATCCAAGTCTACAAGCATTAGGTTAATACCTATTCATATATCACTCTAGACTCTTCCAAGTTACTTTTATTGGTTATATTAGTTTAAAACTGTAGAATTATCAAAATACCCCTTGGGACCCGGCCTAAGCCTCTTTTTACCCGATCCGATCGTACTTTTCCAGAAATTTTGATCCGAGCTATTCCTACACATTTTTATTTGTAGAATCCATTTTTGATATCGGTTTTTCCAAAATCACTGCCAAATGACAATTTTGCCCTTGACAGCCTCTACTTAGGGTTTTATGGGTGTTTTCGTAATTTCACTTTTTAGGGCTTTTCTTCCAATGTAATCAACGTTAACCCTGCACAATTTTCCTTCCTTAACACAATGAAACCATCAAATTAATGAAATTACAGCCCTAACCCCTATTTTTCATGCTGGCCGAAACTTTGCTCAAAAGAAAGGGAAAATATGCTTTTTGTGTTTTAACCCTTAAAGCTTGTTCCTTTTCACTCCTAGTCACTTGTTAAACCTTTTACACACTTATTAGCCATGATTTGAGGAAATTTGGGCAATATAACCCCTTAGGGTTTCAACATCCCAACTTTACAAAATCAACAATCCAAACCACAAATCATTACAAGAACCACAACAATAATATCATACTACCACAAGGATTGAAGTTCTTGAAGTTACCTCTTGATCCTCACACTTTCTCTCTCTAGGGGTCTTCCTCTCTCTCGTCAATCTTGAAGATTTGCTTGCTACACATGGTTTTTCATGAAGAACAAGAGTTTAGAGAAGCTATTACACAAGTTAGGAAGCTTAACTACTTAAAATCTCAAAGCTTACATTTGATTTTCCTCTTGTGCTTCTCCTTCTCTCTCTCTCTCTCTCTCTCTCTCTCTCTCTCTCTCTCTCTCTCTATTTTGGTGTGTATGACGAAAATGAAAAGAGAAAGATAAAAATAAAGCTTCATAAATATCTCTTCATCTTTCCTTTAATATACATTATTTTAATAAATTATGACATGTGCCTTGTACTTAAGCTCATCTCTTGCTAATTAAGTCATAAGCCTTTCATTACATTTGAACTAATTCTCCTTCTCTCTTGTTGGCCCATAAGGACATCACTTTTGGTCCTTCATCCACCAATTGGGCTTCTTTCAATTACCTTAACCAATAGCCAAAAGTATAATATTTTATGTTAATTTCAACATGTGCTCAATCCTTAATTAATTCTTATTAAATCCTTTGGCTTAGATGGTGCCACTTGGCATGTTTATGAGCCAAATAATTATTTTTTTCTCCTATTTTTTTATAATAGGCAAAATTCATAAGGAAAAAGGGAAATAATAATTTCTCCAACATTTTCCACATCCTCTTTAATTAATTTGTGTACAAGTCCAACTTTAACCATTCAAACTTTGATTTCTTGACCAAGAATGTTCCAAATATATATATTTACCCTTTATTTTTTTTAATTAATTGAAATTAAATTCAATTAATTGGAAAATAATTGATCTTGTGCTTTATTGGCAAATTATAATTTTGCCACTACATTTCTTAAATTTAATTTGGGCTTATTCCTTTTCTTCCTTTAGTTGGCCAAAATTCTCTTTATTATTGGGCCAAATATTTTGCCCTTTTGTTCCTTTATTTTGGGCTTCAATATTGGACTTTTTAGAATATGTAAAATTAATTTTATGACTTATTCTAGCACAATTCTCATGAAAATGAAAATTTACTAGCTTTTTAAATTCTAAATTCATGAATATTTATTATTCCATTTTATTAAATGCCACAAATAATTATAAGACATATTAATAAATAAAATCTGGAGTGTTACACTTTAACCCAGAAAACAATCCTTATAAAATTTAGAGGGTTAATATCATTATTGGTTTATGGTCACTACAAATTTAAATCTCTAATTTTGATTTATAAAGATTTGTTTAAAATTTAACCGTTGATTTTTGTACTTCATAGCAAGTTTTGATTTTGGTTAACACACTATGTAATTACAATTATGAAAACTAAAACCAAAATTTGATGAGCATTATTAACCCAATTTTATATTTATAAGGTATATTTAAGGGAAAATGCCATTTAAATACTATATAAATTTACGAAATCCACAAAAGTCTATTAATACTTGAAAATGACATAAAGGTGACAAGTATCAAATTGAGATTTTAAAGTGTTGACACTTTTATCATTTTGCCCTTCAACCTTTTTTTTTTAAAAAAAGAATGGTGCCCCTGTCGAAGCACCACTGCTCGCCGGCCGGTCGGCATCCATCGCCGCCTGACCTCTGGGTAGCGGTTGCAAGAGCTCCTGCGGCCAGGGGCTTTTTTTGGGAGGTGAAGGGGCGCACTTTTTTTTTTTTTTTAAAAAAATGGTTTAGGAGGACAAGGGGTGGAATCGAACTAGGCTGGCACCCGTTGTCACCTAATCTCTAGGTGGCAACTGCAAGAGTTCCGGCAGCTGAGGGTTTTTTTTGGGCAGGGGGAGGGGATGCAATTTTTTTTTTTAAAATAATGGTTTAGGAGGGCTTGGTGGCCATTAGCCCATCAAAGCTCTTTTCACATATATATATATATATATGCATTACAATATATATAGATATAAATAAAGACACAATGACTTTGACAAAATCAATAATGAAAATAACAAAATTCGTAATAGTATTGACTAAACGAGTAATATAAATATATATTTTACACATTATGTCATTTTCATTATGGATTTTATTATTTCTATTACTGATTTTGTTAAAGTTATTATGATTTTATTTGATAAAAGGGTGAGATGGGTTCGATCCCACTACTTATCCCCCTAAACCATTTTTTCAAAAAAAAAATTGCACCCCCTCCCCCTTAAAAAAGCCATCGGCTGTCGGAGCACCTGCAGCTGCCACCTGGAGGTCAGGCGGTGACGGATGCCGGCCAGCCGGTAGTGGTGCTTAACAAATTTTTGTAGGATTTATAAGTTCATATGATATTTAAATGACATTTTCACTATATTTAAATGAAAGAAAATGATTTTAGTGTATTAAAATCGAGGGGCGACTACCTCCCCACCAAAAACCCAGGCAGCGCGGCCACCGTTCACCGCCGGATATGACTTATTCAACGATGGAGAACCGGAGGTTAGCGTTTCGTAACGGACGCTCTTCAAGACATCATTTCTTGCGAATCTGGTTTTGAAACACGAAGATATCAATCTCCTTCACAATCAGCTACTTCGCTCCTGATCTTCTTGTTCTGTGATTCTCCTCAGGCTAAATATGGGTGCTGCATTGAGATCTGCTATAATGCCCATTGCGCAGGAGCACCGTTTAGGCTATACGCGTGACCAATGTATTCTAAGCACCTCAAGTTGGACTTGACCCAATCGAAAAGTAGATCCACAAGTAGGTTTTCGTCCTTGACTTTTCCATTACCCGATTTTCTTTTGGTAGTACGAATGTTGGAAAATTTCCATTCTGTGAAAATAATTGAATTAAATTCAATTTTGGACCCTGTGACTTGATTTCAATATGCGAATATGAGCCAGAAGAAGTGAATCATATCCCGGAGGATATTGAAATTTGAAAGGGAAGAAGTCAACAAAGAATGCCAATGATTTAATAATGTGAAACGAGTGTTTTGTGGGTCATTTGAATGTCAATTGTTTCTTAAAGAAAGTAGGCTAAATGGTTGAAGGTATATTTCTCACAAGAGAAATAACAGTAAATATTCAAAATTTCCTGTGCAACCAGATTATGAGGATGTCGGTGGGACCCATGAGAGTGTTCTTCTTCTCTTTAGTTTGTATCGTAAATCCGGGTGACTTATGATCTTTATATCAGAATGTGCGTCTCTAGGTAACTTATTGTTTCTTTTTCTAATGTTTCGGTTTAGGACTTTTGGCTCATTTTGATTGTTTTTTCTAACAGAAATTTCAGACACAGGGGAACCTTCCCCATTCATAGAAACAAGCATAAGCATCTTTGGAAGCAGAGGTAATAATGATGCATCATCTCGTAATAAGCTTCTAATCTGTTAGTCAGATATTTATAAATTTGAGAATTGTGTCTCTAGTATGTCAATTCAATGAAGGTGCATATGTTCTTGCAGAAGCTATATATGTAATATATGCTATTCTGTTTTGGCTTATATCAAGTTGGGCAAACAGGAAGAAATGGGTCATGGGAGTAATGTTGCAGTTGAAGGGTAGGTAGTTTTATTTGAGAGACCTAACTGCTTCAGTTTAGACCATTTCATCCTATCCTATTGTATATTTGTTTGGAAGCATTTGAAGTAATCTTTCTTCAAATAAAGCAATACGAGTGAAGAGTTCAAATTGGGCTTAGATTTGGTCTTGTCAATTAATATTATTCTCTTTAGCATTTCTTTTTATCCGCATTACATTGTATTAGTTGTTTGACCAAGGTCGCTTGCAAAGCCGCAATATGTTTGCCTGTCGGGATGTCTTACAATTGATCTTCTTTTAGCTTATACTCCAATAATCATTTTTATATTTCTTTTGGCTGGCACATGTGGTTTTTTGGAATTTTACAAATAATTTGTGAATGAAATAAAATCATAGTGATAATATTTTCTACAAATGAAAAGTTACTTACTCCTAATTATTCCATTGTGGTTGTCATCTGCTGATTATACTTTCAGACTTTTGCCTCTTGACATTTTTATAGCCCAAAAAAAAAAAAAAAACTCAAGTATTAGTTCTGGGGTGCGTTGCCATAGTTTATACAGTAATGGATCTTTTTCATCATTTTAGGATAAGAAAGCAAAGGTTAAGTGTTTTTAATGGGTGCAACAGACAAATTCATGTAATTGCTAATACCAAGTATGGTCATAAAGTTGCATTATCTGGTTGAAGTGAAAGGTTCATGTAATGAATTTGAGCTTTTCTGGGGCCTGATTGTGATAGGAATTAGGAAGTTGTTCCACAAAAAGTGACTTCTCATTTCATTGCCTGTCCTCTCTTTTGTATTTAGTATAATTGAAATTTGACTGCATTGTGAATAAGAATTGGTTATCCCACAGGAAATAGTCGACTTTGCGATATTCCTTCAATTGCACGATAAGATTTAATAATTTCTTGTTTTGTGGGATACACGTGGCATGTAATTCGGTTTGAATTTGTAACTTGGAAATTCATTATTAGAGAGTGAAAGTGGGACAATTTAGTGGGCTGTATCTCTATTATGTTGATGTAGTCAATAAGTGATGCTGAAGATTGTAGAATCTCTCTGTATGATTCTCTGAATGGGGTTGTTACAAAGAAATGATCTTTTCCACAGTTCCACTTTAGATGTGACAAAATGTTGCTATCATCCTATAGACCCATGAGATCATTGCATCACTGAAACACTTAAGCCGAAAGATATGGTCCTAATGGAGTTTATGTTCTACATGCTATTGATAGGTTTCACTACTTGTACAAAGGAAAGTTTTCTTCAACTACACGTTGTAGACAAAATCGAGGGAGTGCCGCATATCTATGTAAGGATATCTTGCTGATGACAGTAGATGCTCATCCAATTGAGGTATTGCCTTCACCCCACTTTTTGATGGATAATATCTGTTATTAATTTCTGATGTTACCCTTTTCTTTTATTTTTCTCCTTTGGATTAAGTGCAAAAGACTAAAATAATCAAAATAGGCATCAGTGCAGAAGAGACAACAACACACATACTTTTGCAGCCAAAATAATCATCGTGTAGTTTATAAGAAGGATTTTAAAGGTGCTATATTCCATTAGGGTCAGTATGAAACCTACTGAATGCAACCCTGCTTAACAATGACATTTACATTTTTGTCCTGTACCTAATACCCATAAAGTTACAAAAGTGAGTTGCACTCCAAGTTGTGGATTTAATTTTTGATTTATGGTATTCACAGTCAACATTAATAATCTAATAAACTACTTCCTCCAGTCCCTTAATATAAGATCTTGCTTGTAGTGTAAATTGTATTATAAACAAGATCTTATATTAAAGATCGAAGGTAGTAGCATTTAATTCTAAAATTTATTAGATTAGGGAATGATAGGTAGGTGTACTCTTCTTGGCGGGAGGTCATGATCAAAAAGCAATATCGGAATATTTCAAAGTTGGTTTTCTGCAGTTTTTATAGTTGAGAGGTGAATATAACTTCCAAAAACAGAAACACATTTTCCTCATATAGGTGGCTGCATCAAATCAGAACATATGAACCAAGCAGAGGAATCTGAGAGGGGAAGTCATGTATTGTTGAAACATAGAATATAGTAGAATCTTAAAATTCAACCGCCATGATTTAAAACCAATTAGAATATTCCTCTTTAATGCTTTCAATATTTTCGTAATTAAGATTTCTTAAGTAAATATTCTTTTTGATTAAAATTTGTTTAGTAAAAACGAAGTTCTGGGATTCTCTTCTTGCTTGTCATGTCATTTATAAGCTAAATGTGAATTGCGAGTCTGTTAAACCTTCCTCTCCAAAAAGAGCAATTTAGTCCAACGATCAACCTAATCTGGATACGTTTAAAAAATTGGATGAGAAATATAATGGGTAGAACACACAGTAATTAGCCGATAGATTTGGCAATAACATTTCTGCTGAAGCTTCCTCGTTTAAGTAACACAGTCTCCATTGACCAAGCTTTTCTGCTTGTTAATTGGTTGGAAAGGAGAGGCTGCACATATGGTTGTTATGTTTGTTGACGAGTTATCTTCCTGGTTAGGAGAGACTAACACAACAAAAACTCATATATTTATTTTTTGCAAGCATATTCAAGTACAGCATGTAACAAAAAATAAAACAACTTGTGCAAGTACCAGAGAATTGAAGTTCTGGTACTACCAAAACTAATTCTGGGTAACAGTAAAATTGTTAATGGCTATAAGAAAAGTAGGTAAATCAGGTGAACAGTCAAGGTAGCAACTCTGTACATGAAAGTTGAGACTTTCATATCTATCTCTGAAGGATGCTGATATGCTACCACGTATTGTATAGGGTAGTCTTAGTATTATTACATCAAAAAGATGTATTAGGAAAAATTTAGTTATCCCTTCCATTTTTAGGATTTGTGAAATTTCTTACGACCATAATGTATATCAGAGTACGTATTTGCTAAATGCTTTGCTTTTCTGTTTCAGGTCAGGTGCTCTTGACTTCTTCTGCCCCTTTAATTCGTTACAATACAGAACCTATGCAGAGGTTAAGATTAGCTCAGAGAGAGAGAGAGAGAGAGAGAGAGAGAGAGGTTTTTGTTAACAAATGAAGAAAACGGCTGCAGCGACAGATACCAATCTTTAGACAGATGGTGGGTGAGAGATTTCCCTCACTTTTTAAACAAGCAATTTCTGGCTCTGCAATTAGGAGGAAAGGTAGGCCAACAGTCCATACAAAAGACTATTTCACACATTAAATATGACGGAATATTTATATTGCTTACTAACCCCCACAAGTCATTTTGGATCAGTTAAGGCTATCAAAATATTTTATTTTATTATATATCATATGCACTTTTCCTTTTATAAGATTCCTTTTAGAAGATATTTTTAATTTTAATCCTATTTATAAGACTTTTTGATAGTTGGTTAATAAAAGTAATATTGAAAATCACTTCAATTTTATGATAAATTTAATGATTTTAACTGTTTTTATTGATACATGAGAATTGGTTAAAAATTTCTTATATTAAGGATCAGAGGGAGTACCCAAAGAAAAAAATTACAATACGCAATTGCATCTTTTACCAGTGATGCTTGTTTGCGTTACAAGTAATAAATCGTGTCCTTTGACATTTTTTTTGTTCCTCATTCGGTGCAGGCATTGGCGTATTACATGTAAAGTCTGGCTTTAAAGAAAAGAGACTGGTTAGAAGTTTTTCAGAGGGATACTTTAACATGCTTTACCCAGCTAATTAACCAATCAGGACCAACCAATTTTATTAAAAGCAAATTCATTAATGTAAATTAATATTATTGTTGCTAACTTGAAGTAATCAACGAAAAAGTAGTTATTAACACATTCTTTCTTGTGTAACATCATCATGTAGTACTTTCTAACCGATTTTGAGCTACTAACATGCAAGTTTAAGCTTCCATAATCATGCATAACATCAATTATTTCTTTTCTAGACAATAATAGGTTAATGGGTTGAGAAAGCTTCAAACAATTATTAATCAATTAAAAAATGATTGGACCAAAAACAACCAACTGCATTATAAGCTCCTGTTGGACAGATTGTGTCCAGATCACTTAAAATTGTCATCACTTTTAGTGCTCGTTTGGAATAGTTTATTTTTGGGTAATAACTGTTTATAAATCGTAATTCATGGTATATGAGATAAGTATGTGAGAGGAGTTTTATCTTGACTTGCGTAATAAGGACTTATTATCCAAATATAAGTGATATCAAACACAGGCTTAAATTATTTTTAAAGCACGTTATAGTTTTAAAATAAAAGAGTATTAAAAATAATAAAAGAATTAAATGCCATTCAAACTTCATAAAATAGATATTAATGAGTCTTTGGACCACTTGGTATCTGCTGACACTTTTCCCCCATTATATTACTAGGTATCTGAACATACGACTAATCTAGATTGAGGTTTCATGGCTGGGATACCTTTTTTTGGATTCTTTTCTACCATTGTGGGTTTGAACACAATTTGCCTACTTTATAATATTGTTGGCCCCCCGCTAGACCAAACAAGTATGGTTGGGTATTCAAACTTCAAAGCCATGTTTATTGACAGGATAAATTACAATTATCAATACTATAAGTATTTAAAAAAAATTAATAGCAGTATAAATTAACAAAGTGCACAGACCAAAAAAGTTATATATAAAATCCTACAATTATTTGTATGACACTGGCATTCAAAAAATATATATATAATGATCGATTTTGTGGGGCTATGCACTAATTCTTTAATGAGCATGTAAAATAAAATTATTATACGTGAAAATAATTAACTTGAGCATTAATCATTATCGATAGAGGGAACTTTATTATCAAATATGCTTAAATTATTAATCATTACAATTGAAGAATCATTTTCATAGTATCGTAACAATACGATGATGCAAAAGTTTGCTTAAAATGGTAGTAGCCACATCCTCCCTTCGAAACGAATCGTCGTAATATAAAGGGAAATACTTAAACGTCATATCGTTTCGGGAGTCAGCAAAATTCTTGTTCAAAAAAACAATGAGTATTAGATTTGGCGTTGCTCTTAGCATGTAAGAAACAACAAGAACAAGAATACTAATTTTGGGATAACTTCTCATCAAATATCAATCAATCCAATTTGAAATATTTAACAAATCTTCATCATTTACGAATTGTATGACATATTATAATTTTTTTTTGACAGGAACATATTTATTAGATATTATACAATGCATCCAGGATCTATTATATATGATATCTTGTCTACATTAATATCATATTATTAGAAACATGCTCCAACAGAAAATTTGTAAAAGAATTTGTGATGGAAATTTTGCAAATCCATTAGAAAAATAAGAGGTGTGATGCCTTCATTTTTTACTGAGCCATCTATCACTAAATCAATTTGTGACGGACTTTTCTTGATTTTCATAGTAAATTCTATTTTTTTTTTGTAGTATAAATTATGGATTGTATAACTTGTTCCATTATAAATTTCCTTTTTTTGGTTATAGGCATCTACCAACTAGTTAATATTAAAAGTAAGTCATAAACTAACGCACATAGAAAATAAACTTGAGAGGTAGATGTGAGATGAGCTGCTTCAATTATATCTGTTTTAAGCCTTGACGTGTTATGTTTCAATAAACATAATTCATTTTGACCAAGGTTGGTAATCCTACATAGCCGATAATATTAATTTTTAATCGTTGAGATCTTTTTTTTTTTTTTTTTTTTTCAAATTATAATAAATGCATGAATTGCTTAATTTAACATTCATATTAAATAGATCAAAATTTATCAATTACCCATACTACTAATATCGGGTTATTTTCACTATCATGTAATTTCGTTTTTGGGTTTAAATAGATGCATGTTTGTAATATATGATTTTTTCTCAATGAAGAATATGGTTGAAAAGTTCATGAGGTTTTATCTAGAAGTTATACTTGAAAGATCAATTTTCGTTCCAAGAAAGAGAGGTGAATTATATAACTATTTAGAAGAAGAGTTCAATTATATCTTAAAGATTAATGGACGTGTGTAATGGTTTCAAGAGGAGAACTTTACACTGAATTGTATAAAGTTTGGAATTGAAAACAAAAGAATAAAAAATTACACATAACGACTTGACCAAAATTAAATTAGATTTGTAGTAAGCAAAAATGAGAAACAAAATTCATAAAATATTGAATTACTTAGAAAAGCTATATAAAGCAAGAAGTATGTTGAAAAGTTGCTGTTTGTCTCTGAATAATGGAGCGATCGGTGTGTTGTTAAACTATTCATGGTGGTTGTTAATAAGTTGGATTCACGTCTTCTTAATAACACATCGATCTTTTGTTACGTGTGAGTAATCAATGTTTACTTGGTTATAATAATTGAAATAATTATTCTTTATGGGTTATCTCACTTTAACATTTATTTGACTAAGTCTCTTATTAATTGGCTACGTACCTTAGTTAACATATAGTCTTAGCTGGTTGCCCTAATCTGCAAGGTGTGTTTCAATTCTTTATTAATAAAGCTTCGGGTAAATCAGTTGGGGCAAGTTTAAATGGTAAAGGGTAGGACAAAATGTGAGAGTAATGGGTTAAAGTTTAAATTATTGTTATGTAATTTGAAGAAATGAAAATTAATTTAGGTTATATATATATATATATATTGGATATGACTATCTAACTGAGTCAGATTCAAATATTATCGTATTCGAGAACTCGTGTTTAAGCGCTTAAAACTCGTTCCACTAACAC
Organism: Inga laurina; assembly: GCA_963855925.1. Classification (NCBI taxonomy): domain Eukaryota; kingdom Viridiplantae; phylum Streptophyta; class Magnoliopsida; order Fabales; family Fabaceae; genus Inga; species Inga laurina. The sequence continues at coordinate 28,310,722 of OY979703.1, read as the reverse complement.
TAATCCCTGCTGGTTAATTGGGCTATAAAATTAAATACACAATTAAGCTCATTCTTGCATGAAGCTAAGAGGTCAACCCACTAATGCAAAATGCTATTTAGCATTTGTTAAAAATATATTTTCACCAAATGAGGTTTAATAGAAATAAAAGTAACAATTAGTTGTCCTAATAACAACACCACCTATGATGTCTGAGTTTGTGACTAAATTAGGATTTTGTCTTGTTCTCCTCGCTTATAATCTCATTTTGGTCATATTAAAATAATTGATTTCTGGTTTGTATTTTCTCTGGTTAGGTTATATATCCATGTCATTCATTCCGGTCAAGATTATCTTTCACATGAAAATTATTAATTTTCGTTTCAGGAAAGGAAAAGTATTGTGCTTTTCTTTTTAAGATATCATTATATATAATATACAATTTTGACATATACGATTATATGACCTCATAGTTAATGTGGAACTAGATTACTTCATTATTATACTATTCACATATATTAAAAGCAAGAATTTGCATTGCGTGTATCTGGATACCGAAATTTTGACAAGTAAAAAAAGAGCTCCTGCTTCATGTACGTGCGCGTTGAATATTGACTCTTCATTATTATTTACTCTTTAACTAAAACTAGTTTCTTGGGCAGAAAAAAAAAAAACTAAACAAAAACAAGTTTCACACTAACATTTGACAGTACCTTCTAAATATCTAATTAATTTCGTAACCATCTCTGTTTAATTTTATATCTACCCACTCACTGGGTCACAACCACTCATATCAAACCTAGTTGGATACATACTCTGACCAATACTTGAAATTAATTAATTTCCTTTATGAATAATGAATATTTTTTGTATTAAATGCATGGAATATATTGATTAACAGGATAAGTCAAATTATTAATGTTGAGCCAAATTAAAAGTACTAGAGATTACTCTGTCCATAAAAAAGAATATTGGTGACATGACTAATTAATTACATATATTCCGAAAAAAGTGAAATGAAAGAGGGGCATAATTGTAAAATAACGACGGAGGAGTCAAAAAGGTGGTAGTTTATAGTGTGTCCACGTGCAGGTGTGAAGATCGTAAGATAAAATGTAATGTTAGTTAGGCCTGAAAGCTGATCAAAACCTAAAGCATCCTTCTTCTTCCCCATAACTTCCGAACATATTGTCTAACTACACTACCAAACCCCACACACACACACACACACACACATCTGTTATTATTTTTTCTTCTATATACATTAATTATTTCTCTTTTTTAACTAGCTCTTCTGTATATAAAATTAATATTTTCAAATTTGTATTCCCTTTCAAGATCTAAGAAAATAAGTTATTTCAGCTGGTGCTAAAGTACACAATTTGGTCTCAGATGCTACATTGTTGAGAACAGAAATTTATAAATGTAGAGAGAATAAGTGATACATTCATAAAATTATATTTGTGATTATTTTTAAAACATTTAATTAAGAGGAGTTATATTCTAATTTTGAGATACTCATTAATTGTCAATAATATAAGTTATTGAGATTATTTCAGTGTCACTTTAAATTTATGCAACACATGAAAATAAACCAATATATGGGCATTATACATATTCAATTTCTTAAACCTTTTATTAACATTTTTTTTGTTAATTAAAGTAACCAGTTGATCATATATACACACACGTGCTGCTTAATTAGCCACCAAATGACTTTAACCTAAGACCAATTAAGTTGGGACTTGAGGGGTCTTGGGACGTCAAGTGGACTTTTTATATTCTCACATGATAATAATTATAATTATAACAATATGATAATATAAATGACGACAAGCAAAGTGGTATACGTTTTGTACATGTTGATGTCACATAATAATAATAATAATAATAATAATAATAATAATAATAATAATAATAAGAACAACAACAACAACAACTCGGGGGCTGCAAAAAATGATAAAATTCCAAAGGAAAGTGATAAGGGAAGTGCATAATAAAAAATGGAAAAACGATGGAGTGAGGCATATTGGTGGGTTATAAGTAGACGTTGTAGGTTAGAAACTTGGAAATTAAAGACGTTGAAAGCAGAACCAAACAAACTCAACTAAGCAACCTCTCTTTTCTTCTTTATTTCCCCCCACATACATATCATTATTAATATAAATATATGTGTGTATTTATTTCATATATATATAGATAGATAGATATAAGTGTTACTTATATAGGAGTTAGTTAGCCAAAACGTTGGCATCAATCGCAGGTGCAAGGTCTGTCCAAAGCCTCCCACTCTCTAACGGAAAACACTTGCCCACCATATATTCTCTCCTTCCTTCTCCCTTTCCTCTTCGTTCTTCCTTCTCTCTCTTCTAGTTAGCAGGGAAATCGATTTCTGTTCAAGACGAAGAAGAAGAAGAAGAAGACAGATTAAGAGATATCCGAACCCTAATCAAGTATTAGGGTTTCATAATTGATATTTTGTAGTTGCTCTAGTTTGTTTTGGTCTTAATTTGTTTGAGGTTGGAGAGATAATATGTGCAGTAGAGGCCATTGGAGGCCAGCCGAGGATGAGAAACTTCGAGAGTTGGTGGAGCGTTATGGTCCTCATAATTGGAACGCCATAGCTGAAAAGCTTCGAGGAAGATCAGGTAAATACACGCACGCACACACTTCGATCATCTCTTTCTATATATATTAATTTCTAGTTATTCTCTTCTTAATTACTATGATTGAACAACTAATTACGAGCTAGAACACAATCTAAGCCTATATATCCCACAGCACAGTAGCAAGGTAATTGAATTGAATCTACAACTATATATTTAGATACTCAGCTAAATTAAAACTTGTTAATTATATGGTTCCTGTATGCTGATTATAATTAAGGGTAGAATATACTGGATTATAATTTTGATTTTTTTGTTGCTTGAGGCTAACATCTATATCTATATATATGTTGAACTATATATATAGGGAAGAGCTGCAGGTTGAGGTGGTTTAATCAACTGGACCCAAGAATAAACAGGAGTCCATTCACAGAGGAAGAAGAAGAGAGGCTTGTGGCTTCTCACAGAATCCATGGAAACAGATGGGCTGTGATTGCCAGGCATTTCCCAGGACGAACTGATAATGCTGTGAAGAACCACTGGCACGTAATGATGGCCAGGATTCGCAGAGAAAAGTCCAAGCTTTATTCCAAACAACGCCCTCTTCATCATCACAATCAGCTAACTACTTCTACACCGTCTGATCCTGCTCCTGATCATCAGGATCGTCGCACAAACTTATATGATCATACAACAAAGACGACGATGATTAGTCCTATTATTGTTCCAGCTTTCTTTGAGAAATACTATGATAAGCATGCCTTCCCTGCTTATTGTCTTCCTTATAACCCTTTCCTTCAATTTCCCAACAAGTTTCATCAACAACTTCAACACCCTTCTTCCTCTTCATCAGTTCTTCGTGGTAATTACAAACTGTTGCATCTATATTATTCTTACTCGCTTCATAGATTTAGGGCAACTCTTGAGTTTGAACTTGGATATGTTATGGTTAATTAAATAATTTATCGATCTGCTGCTACTTATGGCTGTTGAATTGAATGTTCTCGTCTCCAGTTAATTACTAGGCAGCACACTGATGTTTAAATTTAATTAGTGATAACATAACTAATTCTGAGTTTCTTATATAACTAACTGTGGTGGTGTTGTTTAATGTTGCAGATAAAAGTGAGTCAGTTGAGTTCTATGACTTTCTTCAAGTGAACACTGATTCAAATAATAGAAGCGAGGTGACAGACAATGCAAGAAGGGACGACGAGGAAGTGAATCAAGACAGTGAACATAATAATGTGGGAGGACGAGGACGAGGACGACAGAACAAAGACGGTGGTGGTGTTGCTCCGTTTATAGATTTTTTGTCTGTTAATGGAAGCTAGCTCCTAACCTAAGTTTTCCATGGTTAATTAGCGTATGCACAAGAATTGATGATGGACTTTTATACATATGTTTTGCGACAACTTGTAAGCCTGACCACACACCAAGAGACTCACCTTTGTTAATTAGGTCCATATATACGCTTTGACAGAAAGAAATGTATTTAAGGATATATACATTACACTTGTAAAAAAAAATGGTTGAGGAAACCTCTATTTGTCAAGGTGTTGTGAGAGTAAAACTCAAGGAATATTGTAAAAATTCTATTGGTATTAGCATCAACAATGATTCTATGCCTTAGTAAAGTATAGCTGTAAAGAGCACACACATGCATGGACAATACGTATATAGTGTATGTTTGAATTAGTTTTTAGAGAATAGCTTTTATAATTTATGAAATGAGTATTTGAGAGGAGTTCTATCCTGACTTATAAAAAATGGTTTCCGAAACCATGATTTTGTGGTTTCGCAAACACTCTTATACAAGCATGTAGGATGCACACACAGATCATACACTTCCGTTTTCCCCATGTATGAGGTTTATGAATTAATTAGAGCTTTTAAATATCAACTTCAGTCTCTCTCTCTCTTTCTCACATGCACAATCACGCACGCACGAACACTTCTTTGTACGTTATGTTTAATTTGAAAATCGAAATTAAAATGGATTCAGTAAGATTCAACCATATATATGTTTGGAGGGAGATAGGTGTCTCAATTGATTTCCTTCTCTATTGAATGTATTTACCATTATATCAGTTTTTAATGGTTGAGATTTACAATGATAGATTTTTATTATAATGATATTCTTTATATATTATTAAATCTCAACCCTTGAAAGTTAATCTAATGGTAGATACACTCAATGGAGAGTAAATGGAGAGGGAAATCAATGGAGACACCCCTCTCCCATGTTTGAAAGCCGGTTAATTAGATGTGAACTTTTGTAATATTGAGACAAAGTGCTCTTACATTATTTTGATCAAAATCATGTTTTGACCAAGACCCAATATATTTCCAAACGCGCATTATATCTATGAATCGATAGGATCTAGATTTTTAAGATTTATATAGAAGTACTGAAAAATATATAGTAGTGAGATGTTAAAGAGGAGGGGGTGATTAATTATGAATGTAAAATTAGCATGATGTGAACCTTACCGTATGAAAATATAATTGCATAGCATCTTACAAAGGCCAAATTGGATTTGTATTGCGTCGCCTACTTCTTCATATATATATATTGACATATTGATGATCTGTTTCAGACTATATTGAATTTTTTTGCCCTTATGAACGAAAAGTAGTATGCGGTTTTTGACAATGTATATCATATTTTTCTTAATAATATCATGAGTTTATGACATGTGAATGAATCAACATATAATGGGATGGTAAGTGATAGTAATTATTTTCTTAATGAAAAAATCTGAGTGATGACAAATAGTTATCGCAAGCCTAGTCATCATAATAAACATTTATTCATGTTGATATTGATTACCATGTGCTGTAATATATTTCTAGTTTCAACTGCAAATTTCTGAGTGGGCATGATGATGGAGGGATCAAATAATCTAACAACCGATCAAGTGAGATTAATTAATAGAATATATATAATCCTTAAAAGATTGTGATTCCTAATAGTTTCGCAACATGTTTAACCACCCCAGATAGATAGATAGTCTCTAATAATTAATAATGTGATTTATGGACCAAATGTTGGAGTGAGACGCAATCTGTGGCAGCCGACACTGAGTCACATGATCGATGAAAGGGCTCGTGACTGCTTTTTTGGATCCATAATTTTCCATCCATGGTGGTGCAAAAATGGTGTTTCATTGATTTCTTCTTTCCCCTCATCATGACTTTCTCAGTGATCGACGTTGAATTTTAATTGTGGATATTGTGTTTATGTGTTACTAATTAACTGATTACTATGTTCATGCTGATTTTTTTTAAGGGATAATTCAGAATTAAAGCACTACACATATGAATAAATGTTGGTCTAGTTGGCAATGAATTGGCTTTTAATCCACTATATTCGTACTGAGTTTTTTGAAGGGATCTTGTTGGTGGGAAATTTATAAATATCCCTATAAGCCCTCTTTGAGTTTGGATGCATGTCCTAGCTAGCTAGAATTGGTAAGTATCAAGACTCAACTTACTTAAACTTTTCTATGAAAAATAAAAAGAGAACACTATACATATATTCGTACGAAGGTGCTACAAACAAGTTACTACCTACTATCTGAGTAGATTGAAAAAGCAAAACAAATTAAGGGTTAATTTGAATTAATGTGACATTATATTTCTAAAATATCCATGTAATACTAGATTAATTATATAACAGTTTATATGTTAAGTAAATAAATTCTGAAAAAATCATACATATAACAGATAAAATAGATTGAGAAATTTTAAAGTTTATTTGTACCAAATATGCAATCTCCCAACTAGCTCTTATCTCTTATATTAGGGACATGAAGTAGTATTATATATGTCATGGTCTCTAAAGTAGCATATATAGTTATATAAATAAATTTTACTTGGCATTTTATGTAATATGTGGTGATTAGTATATCTTCGTCAAACGGGGTTAAGAAATTAAGTAATAAGGCATTCTTTTTATATACGCTAACAAACTTAAACCTTACTTCCTTTTGAATTGCCTTGATTCTTTTTGTGAGATCCCACTTGGAGTTGTCCAAACATTAATGTATTTTTATCATTTTTTTCCTCTAGTTAATTCTAGGAAAAATTAGAATGAAGGACCCAAATGAAAAGATATTTATTGAGAAGAACCATAAAAATTATAATTATTTAGAAGGACCAAATATAAAATATAAAACTTAAAATACTAAAATTATCCCAACGAAATCTTCTGCTTCCGTTCTTTCTATCCTACATTCTATTTTTGAAACTAATACGAAAGTCTAAATCTTACTAAATTTAAAAAAAAGTTTTCTCGATTTTTATTTTTCACCACTTACTTAGATATCTATTGATAAAAATTACACATTTTTCAATATTGTCAAAATTATAATTTTTTAAAAATCAACAAAAAATTTAATTAAAAATAAAAATTATATAATTTAAATAAAACTCAAGGTCTTTTATAATTTATTACATATGTTAAAACAAGAAAATTTAAATGATTTATTTTTATTTTAGAAGAAATATATGTGGGCTAAAAAATTCATTTAATGTTAAGGAAATTAAAAAAAATAATTTATTATATCATGAGAAAATATGAATGAGTTTAGTTTTTATTTTAATAAAAATAGGTTAATTGATATTAACATTGATTATATAAATGGGCAACTTGATGAATATTGATTAATTAAAAGATATATTGATTATATGAATATGGAATTTGGTGAAAAATAAACATTAAAAAATATGAGTTTTACTGTTGTTAGTTAAATAATATATTGATTACATGAATATGAAACATAGTGACAAATATAAATTCAAAAAAATAATGAGTTTAAGCGTTGCATGTGAACGATGGGAAGTTTAGATTTTAATTTTAATTAGTTTTTAATTATGAATATAAGAGATAATGTAGGAGGTTTTGGTTATGAGCAATTTAGTAATTTTAAATTTATATTATGATTTTGGGCCTTTTTAAATAATTATAATTTTTATGATCATTCACAATAAATATTACTTTCCCCATCTTTTCCCTATATCACATTCAATTTCTTTCATATTTTCTCCCATTACTATAATATTATTTTATTTCTCTCTCTTACTTACTCTATTATAAATAAGTAAATACTTGAATAAATAATTTATTTTCTACATATTTATTTCTTTTAATTAATTTTAACTTTTTTTTTCTTAAATCCCATAATTTAGTTATCAAATTCTTATTAAAAAGTCAAGAGGGAGTATACAATATGTCTCGTAATTTTGATCAATACCTAACATTAAAATTGTTTTTTGTGACAGTACGTAGTACTATTTGCTGGACAACATCCCTTATTTTAAGGGAAATTGCTCAAAAAGTCCGGATCCCCAATCAACAAATTAATGATGCAAAAGGACTTGTAAAAGACCAAGGTCCTTCGGGTCAAATAGAGATTTTTTAAGGAAACGACGAAATTGCCCTTTAGGCAAAGGAAGACGAAGGCCCTAGTGAACAACGTAACGATAACGAAGGCGCAACGACAAAGAAGGTATGTGAGCAAGCAGGGGACGATGACTACTGACTACTGAGCACGATTCCAATAGTCGCTAGAGGCGATAACGGCAAATCGGCAATAGAGGTAATCACAGAGCCCAGATAGATAAAGTTTGAATTATTAGTTATCTAGCTAGCGCTTCTATATTTAGAACCTGAAAGAGTATATGCTAACACATTAAATGTTTATTTGGAATAGTTTATTTTTAGGTAATAAGTGCTTATAAATCGTAATTCACAGTATACGAGGTAAGTATATAAAAGAAGTATGTAAAATGAGTTTTATCTAGGCTTACGTAATAAGGACTTATTGTCAAACAATAAGTGATACCAAACACAGACTAAAATAACTATACATACCAAAGATTGGCTTAGGTTATTGGGTATCCGGTAAAGTCTTGGATTTGAACATTATCAATACTAAGTATAGCTAGGAAGAGAATTGCACCATGTTAACCTCGAGAAATTCTTATATGAACCTGATTTGTCACGTCATTCATATTCTAACTAATTAAAATACGAACAACTCAATTAAAAGTAATCTTAATTGGCTGCTCATATAATTCATATTTATATTTTGCTATAAAAAATAAATTCCTTAATTAAGATTTCACAAGTAATGAGAAAATAATTCTTGTGAAATCTTTTAATTTTATTAATATGCTAGCTAATAATTAGGAGGTGCCAAATCAACTCATGAGTTATTGCATTTTACTCCCTCCAGTCTTATTTATAAGCAACTTTCTTTCTCATAGGACTGGTCCCTTTTATAAACAATTTTTACTTTTTGTTTGAAAATGTAAACTTCTTTTTTCTATTTTACCCTTATTAAATGCTCATTCTCTCTCATATCTTATATTCATCATCTCTCATACTTTTTATTTATTCTCTCTATTATATTTTTTTTTTATAAATAGGGACATATATAAAAAAAACATGACATTTTTGACATAATTATTGTTTTTAACCACCAATTCATTTTACACAATCAAGAAGAAAATTGTTTATAAATAAAATCGAAGGGAGTAATTGATTAGACTACAAATAACATGACAAATCGAATTCACACAAGAATTTCCCGTTGACCTATGTACTTCATTAATAGTAGCATTAAAATAAAATCAAATACATAGCACTACTATGTTTTAATAAAATCAGAATGTCTGTAAAGGCAACGGTAGGTTGGTAAGCCAATATTCTCGTTCTCAATTCAAAGGTCCACAAGTGCGTGTTTCAAGAAACCTCAAATTAATGGTTAGCCTTGAAACAGATCCAGTTGTTCTTTTCGTCCCTTAATTGAAACATTACTTTTCGGTACATGATCGAATTTTTTCTCTGCCATCCATTTAGTTATTCAACTTTAACTTACAACTTCTTCTTGTGCTTATTGTACTTACTTACTTCTATTCTATTTATAAGCAATTTTCTTTTTGATTATACAAAACGAAATAATAATTAAAAGTAATAAGTGTGTTAAACTTGTCATGTTTTTTTTTTTTTTCATATATACCCCTATTTATGAAAATAGTATATGAGAGAGAATGAATAAAAAGTATGAGAGATAATTTTTGGTGCACGAGCTACGTAATTATAAATATATGCATTTAATAAAGATAAAATAGAAAAAAAGAAACTTACATTTTCAGACATAAAGTGAAAATTGCTTATAAAAAGGATCAGACTCATGAGAGAAAAAATTGTTTATAAATAGGACCGGAGGGACTAACTTTCAACTAATTTTCATGGACTAATAATGATAGTTAAATCATTAAATTTTATCCTAAATTGACAAACTTGAGGCCTCTCTAAATGATCTGATTTAATTTTTCCAACTTTGAACTTCAATTAATAATAAAGATAAAGTGGTAAATGGTAATTAGTGAGGCAGTTAATTATTACCTTATATTGAGACCAAAAATATATTGCTTCCAGAAAATACCCTATAATAAGGACTAGAGGAAGTAAAATTCAATCCCTATAGTTTCTTTTGATTCAAAGCAACTTATCAATTCTTATAGCTTTTTAACCTGGGATAGCTCAGTCATGTAATTTCTTAACTCAATAAACTATAAGAATTGGGTTGTATTGAGTTTAAATTTAAGTACCAAATCGATTAATTGAGAGGAAATTTGGGAACTAAGAATTTTATTATTTTATTATTAACAACGACCACAACAACAGCAGCAACAACCACTTTATTTAATTTGTTAATGTTTTTTTCACCAAACTTTATTTGTTAATGTTGAACACATCAAAATTAGGCCGTCTCTGTTTCAAATTCAACACAAAGCTTACTTCAAGGTTTTGTATACGGTATACTCCACCTCTTCGCACGTTTTGGCAGCTGGATTTAATCATAATAAGCATAATTTTCCCTGTTGAATAGTCATAATAATTTAATTAAATGATTTATTCAGTCAAATACTGGGTTAATAATGGATTTAAAAAAACAAAAGAAAATGCTTGATTTAAAAATTTTGTCGCGACTAACTTCTTTATCACAGAAAAAGTTGTCATTCGTATCTTTAATAAATTTAAAAAATCCACTCTTTTTCCGGTAAGATTGACTCATAACACACATAGTTGTAAGCTTAAATCATACCACTGATGTGAGGACCTTAAGTAATTATGCAAGGCAAGTCTTGGATTTGTGACCTCCTAAATCAACTCACTTAAACTTTTTGCAAAAAAATAACTAAATAAATTTAGACTTTTGTCCATATAAGACGCCACAACATGGATGTATTAATCTGAAATGACAATTTTTTTGTTAATAAAATAACAAAAAAAAAACCTCAAGAAAAATCTGATTTTAAAATTTCAAATTTGAGAATGGCTATGCATAATTTTTAGGAGAGTTATTTATACTTTAGCATATTTTTTAAATCTCAGCTCTCCTTGTACTTAAATTATTGGCTCCGTTCTTGGAAACATGGTTGGTGCAAATAAATGAAAGTATGAAACCTACGAATCATAGGGCCCCATGCTGTGGCTTTTTATATGGGTTTTGCCCAATCATAGGGCCCCATTATAATAAAGTAAAGGCAATTTAATTCTTACTATATAATATTTTTTTATTAAGGAAACACAAATATAATGTTACAGCCCCTTATCCTCATGAACAATGGAAAAAAAAAAAAAACTACTAATAATCATTGTGATCAAACTCGCGGGTTGACTTTCTGAGTTTATTGTTTTTACGTTTCTACCTTATAAAATTAGGTTAAGTCGCTAGTAAACTTCTGCTAATTATAAACTTGGATAAACTCGCGAGTTTACAAGCCAAGTTTATCATTTTTGCATTTCTAACTTATAAAACCATGTTAACTCTTCGATTTGATTATATTCGATGGCTTTATATATAAACTTTATATAAATTTCTTTGTTAAGCATGATACATTATGAATATTGGTATACTTAATTTCAATTATTTAGATTTAAAATATATTTAAATCAAAACTTTTTTATTTTTTATGTTTTAATTATTTAATTATACACTATAAATACCTATTTAATGATAAAAGTAAACTCTTATGAGTTTATATCAAGGTATTAAAACTCGGACCGGTCATTGAACCGGTCGGGGTACTGGGTTAAGGGTCAGTGGGTCAAACCGGGACCAAACCGGTGAGAAATTGAAAATTTTAGACTTATAGTATGAAATTCTAAAGGAAAAATAAAAATTTTTTTTTTTTTTTAAAAAAAAACCCAACCCGGACCGGACCGGGAACCGGACCGGTTTCCCGGCCGGTTCGCCGGGTCCCGGGCCGGACCGGCCGGTCCGGTCCGGGTTTAAAAACCCTGGTTTATATCATCATCACAAATTTACTTAAACTCGTGAGTTTGACAATTTTTATGATAATTGTAAGTGTTTGAGATGACGTCCCAAAAGTGGCTTTTTCTAGGTAAAAGTGGCTTTTTGGTTTTTTCTATGTGTATGGGATTGCGATTTAAAATAAATGCTTCACCCATGAAAAGTCAAATTGAGCTTAAGCAGCTTTTTGTTGCTTTTCTAATCAATGCTTTTTCAAATTGAAGAGAGGGAAGAAATATTGTGGGCCCGTGAGGGTTGGTGGGCTGTGGGCAGGAATGAAATGTGACACTATTTAAATACATATATTTGAATTAAGCAAGGTTTTTAAATCTGAACCGAATATTGAACCGGTCGAAGTATTGGGTTAAGGGTCAGTGGGTCAGACCGTGATCAAATCGGAGCTAAAACGTGGTCAAATTGGTGAGAAATTGAAGATTTTAGATTTATTAGTATGAAATTCTAAAGAAAAATAATTTTTTTTAAAAAAAATTGGAACCTGGACTTGACCGGTCCATCGGCCGGTTCACCGGTTTCCGGGCTGGACCGGTCGGTCTAATCTGGGTTCAAGAACATGGGAATTAAGTCTTCTAGTATTTTTATAATTTTCACAACAATAAATTAATTATTTTTATTTTTATAATTTTAAGTTTTAAATGTTTTCTTAACATTATTATATTATATACATATAATATAGAGATATATTATTTAATAAAAGTTGTGTCCTATTTAGTCATTTTATATCCAATCTTACTTTTTCTTTAATCATCTAAGCATGTTACAATTTGCAATTTACATCTTAAAATTATCACATATGTATTTATTTAACAAAATTCATGTTCTTTTTAGTTATTTTATATTTACAATTTTTTTGAGCAAATTTTACATTTAAACTTGCTTTTCAAAACAATCATCCAAATAAGTTCACTTTTAGAAAAGTCACTTATGCTATAATCAATCCAAACATAAATAACATTACAATCTGAATTTTGTCTAATCTTAAATTTACAAAAGTCAGATTGCAAAAAAAAAAAAAAAACACTTCTATCACCGCTATTCCAAACACACCTAGTAATGTCTCCCTCTATTCGGCATTTTCTCGCTCCTGGTGGTGCAAGCAACAAACATTACTACAGAAGGGACTTTTAACATCCGTTTTTATGTCCTTTAGACGACTGTTTTTAGAACACGTATATGTGAGTGTCGTTGAAAGTTTTAAAATAGACGACCGTTTTAAAACAGTCATTGTAAGAGACTTACAACGACTGTTTTTGCAAAAACGGTCGTTGTAAGTGACATACAACGACCGCTTTTATAAAAACGGTCGTTGTATCCCTCTATTTTTTTTAAAAAAAATTTTGTACAAAACTCAAGTTTTGGGATAGAAATTTCTAATAAGCAACATTCAAACAAATTTTTCAACGAGTAAAACAAAGTTGAGACACTTTCAACGACCGTTTTTCAAAACAGTTGTTGAAAGTGACTTTCAACGACCGTTTTTGAAAACAGTCGTTAAAAGTCTACACTTTCAACAATCATTTTTCAAAATAGTCGTTGAAAGTGACTTTCAACGACCATTTTTCAAAAACGGTTGTTAAAAGACAAGTCAAAATTTTAAAAATGCCACCGCCTCCTTTTCAACTACTGTTTTTTTTTAAAAACAGACGTTAATTAGTGACGTTAAAAGTACTTTTTGTAGTAGTGAAACAACGACGTTATAATAATTTACCTCTCTGATCCTCTGTATAAGTCCCTTTTAACTACATGTCACATACCAAGGAGAGGTAGTTAACTTAATGACTATGGGGTAAATTTCCAACTATGCCCTGATTTATAAATAGGTACTTTTTAACTATTTCTTCTCTATTTATCTTTAAATTATTTCTTCATTGGTACAATAAATAGGGGCAAAATTGTCACAATCTCATTTACTATACTAAAACTGAACTTATAAATAGGACCAAATTTTTTTTATAAAAAAAAACTTATAAATAAGATCAGAGTGGTGTACTATATTAATATTCCATACCTTGGGTCGTTGGTTTATTACAAGTAAAATTTAATTATCATAACAAATTTATATTTAAACACATTTTTAACCAAATCAGTTATTTACAAAATAATTCAGATTAACCTTCATTATCAGAAAGTGGCTGAAAATGGTATTGGACAAAAATAACATTGGAAAAAGGAACTTGTATTGACTTTTACTCCATCCAGTTTTTTTTTATAAATAGATTTCTCTTGTTGGGGTTGGTCCTTAATATAAATTACTTTTTTTTGTCTAAAAATTCAATTTTTTTTCTTTTTATACCTTTATTAAATACATATCTTTATATAAATTATCTTACATTTACTCAGGATTGTATTTATAAGAGAGAGATATTCCACCAATTCTCTTTCATTTAATCATTTATTACTCATTCTCTCTTATATTTTTTTACTTATACCCTCTCCTATACCCTTTTGGGCATATTTGAAAAAAAAATATTTTAAATATATTTATTATTTTTAACTAATTTTAATTATGGGTTTATTTTGATTTTTGCGTAATCAAGATAGTTGATATTTGTAAAAAGTAGATTGGGGAGTAGGGAAAACCAAACACGCCCCTTGGTTCACACATAAAAAATGGGGCCCACTGATCAAAAGAGTGAAAGCTTGTATATACTGATTTTTTTTTTATATTATCATCTGGTATTCTGTTCGAAGTTTGTAGTTACCGCTTCCGACATAAATATCTCATCTAAAACTTCAACTCAATAAAATTAATATACCAAAAGCTTGAAAAAGGTATAAATAGTGGCATTGTGTTGCACAAGCATGCATGCCAAACAACATCATCAACAATATAATGGCTATCTACTTCGTCTTTCTACTACAGGTGGAAGATATTACTATCCCTATAGATATCCCTTTTTCAAAAAGGAAGGTAAAAACATAGAGGCGGTGATATTTTTGTAAATAAAGTAGCGAAATCGAAACATTAGGTGTCCCAAATTTAAGTTGGGACTTCTAAAGTAGAGTTTAGACGTTTTAAATTTCAATTAAGACGCCTAAAGATTCCCCCTGGTGCCAAAAATAAAAAGTTAAAAAAATTTGATTTACTTTAGACGTCCTAAATAGGTTTTGGGACACCTAAAGGCGTCCACTATGCATGTCAGATTGTCTGACATGCACCCTCCCCCATTGTTTTTCCATCTTTTCTTCATTCCCATTAATTTTACCAACAACTCTCGTGACTTCATTATTTCCCACTTCTTCGTCTTCTTCTCTTTATTTTTACTCTTCCTCCTCCTTTCCATTGTTGGCACTCCATACTATCTTTATTTTTTCTCTCTCCACAATGTCTTTGCTTTTTCCTTCCACCTCTTTCTATTACGCACACACCCCCTCCATATTGTCTTCTTGCTTAATTTTCTCCACCCTCCGGCATACCTCCTCCACCTTCTTGCTTTCCTTCACCCTCCGGCATACGTCCTCCACCGTGCATACATAGGTCCTCCAAACGTCTTCTCTCCACTTTGGTTGGGCACATAGACACCATCGGCTAGCCTTCTCTCTCCTTTCATCAAATTTGTTTTTTTTTAAAATATAAATTTACATGAAAAATTAATTTAAACTTGTGATGTGAAATTATTATAATAATTTTAATTTATTTATATAATTATAGTTACTGGAGTGATTTTCCTTTTTGATTGTTTTTTTTTTCTAGAATCATAAACTCGTTGTTAGTAGTTATGCAATACTAATAATATTTTTGTTTTATATGTTTGGAGCTTGGAAATTGAGGGAAATACATATGTATGTATATTATAAATAAACGGAGCTTTTGATTGATTTTGATGAAATGAACAACAATTAAAAAAGTAATTTTTTTCTTTCTGTATGTGGAGCTCTATTTGATTGTATGAGTTGTTATTGTATATATATAGTATTAGGTTATATGAGTTGTTATTGTACATATATATATATAGTAAAGATTGCAGTGCTAGATATCCTTACTATTTTCTAACAGATATTATGGTTTATGAATTTATCTTCAATTCTGTTTCTGCAGTTTGAATTTGCTGGGTAATGAAGAATATAAATAATTATTTTTTAAAAAATAAAACCTTTAGATATCCCAAATTGAGCAAAGGGACATCTAAATTCACCCTGCGGAGGGACTTTAGACGTCCCAAATTGAGAATTGAGACATCTAAAGTCCTCTACAGGAGGACTTTAGATGTCCCTATTCAGAATAGGGACATCTAAAATCCTCACTTTAGACATTCCATTTTTTTGGGACGTCTTTTTTAAAAAATACTACGCCATCTACATAGATGTTTCTTTGATTTTAGACGTTAAAAGTGTCAAAATAGGGATGTTAAAAGCCTTATCTGTAGCAGTGGATCTTCTTCTTCTTCTTCCCCTCTCCCTCCCTCTCAAAACTCTAACTCCATCTCAGTGATCATCTCCCACCTTCATCAGCATCGACTGTGGCTCAAACTCTTCTCTCACTGGCCCCGACGGCTTCCGGTGGGACGCCGATGACTCGTACGTTCAAAACGGAGACTCCTACGTCGTTGAATACGATTACTCTTACGTCCAAAACGGAAACTCCTACTTTGTTAAATTTAACAGCGCAGCCGCCAGGATGATGTCCACCCTCAGAGCTTTCCCTACCCTTGAGAAGAACTACTACACCGTCAACGTCGGTAAGGGACAGAAGCTTCTTGTTCGAGCAAGCTTCTTCTATGGAAACTACGACGGCAAAGACTCTCCTCCTTCCTTTGAGCTTCTCTTTGATGGCAATTTCTGGGCCACTGTTAAGCCTTCGGGTCCCACAAATGGGGTGTACCATGAGGCCATTTATGTTACCAAGAAAAACACCACCAGTGTCTGTGTTGCTCAGAAATTTAAGGATCAGATTCCTTTCATTTCTGGGCTGGAGATTCGAAGCTTAGATATGAGCATGTAAAGTACTCATGTTGATTCTGGGCGTGCTCTCTTCCTCTCTAACAGAGCCAATTCTGGTACAAATTTCACCATTAGGTACATACACGTACCCTTTCCTTTCTGATTACGATCTCTTTAACGTCATATTCGTATTATATATTATTCTCTTTATTTTAAAATCAACTTTTCCCTTCTATTTAAAAAAACTTGTCCAGGTATAATATTTTTTCTCTGTGTGTTTAAAACTGAACAAACATCTCTTGAAAAATGATTGAAATACGCAAATAATATTTCTTAAAATTTAGTTCATATTACAAGGAATTCCTTTTCTTAAATTTTAATCTTTCTTGGAAAAAATTAGGGTATGTAAAACCGGATCGGACTGACCGGTTTGGCTTGTGAACTGGTCAACCGGTCCAGTCCGGTGGTTGAACCGCACGGACCGGTTCAACATTTTTTAAATTTTAAAAATAAATTAAATCAATTTTTTTTATTAATTTTATACAGAATTTCATATAAATAAGTTTGAAATTTGTACTTCCTCACTGGTCTAGCCTCGGGTTAGCTCCGGTTTGATTCCGGTCTGACCCATTGACCTTTAACCTAGTACCCCGATAGTTTCAGTGTCTGATATGATTTCCAGTACCTTGAAAAAAATCGGTTGATTTTAAGAGGGAGAAAATTAAATGTAAGTAATTTCGCAGAACTTGTGCAATGTCCATGTAACTTACCTTATTACTCTCCCGGTCCTTAATATAAGACATATTAACCTAATTTGATTAGATTAAAGAAGTTAGTTAAGTTAGTTGATATCATATATATTTTCTAAAACACTCCAGTCATCTTCTTTAATTCTATCTTCCTTCTTCTTCTTGATTATTGTTAAGGGAGCATCAATAGGAAAAATTAGAAAAAAATTGACAAACATGAAAACTAAATGTAAGTAATTTTCGCAGAACTTGTGCAATGTCCATGTAACTTGCCTTACTTTCCAGTTCTTGATATAAGACATATTTACCTAATTTAATTAGATTAAAAGACTTAGTTGATATGACATGTATTTTCTAAAATATCCTAGTTATCTTCTTTAATTCTCTCTTCCATTTCCTCCTTGATTATTGTTGAGGGAGCATCAATAGGGGTAGATTAGAAAAAAAGTGACAAATATGAAGACTATACCTTATATTTAGAACCACGATCAACTCTCCATATATATCTTATATTAAGAATAAGAGGGAGTATTTATTTCTAGCCAACCTTTTTGTACTCTTTCTTACTAGAGTACGGTCAACTCCATGAGCCTTACCTTAGTTGTTTTTTCTTGAAGGACTAATCTCCCATTTTCTTGGGGGACTAGTGACCTTAAATTTCTGTTTCTACGAGTTAAAATTCATACTAGGTTTAATAGTCAACCATTTTTAGGTTCCTTTAGAACATTCTTGTAATATTCCAAATTACATCCAAAGGCTAAATATAATAGATAGTGAAAAAAAAGGATTAATTATATTCTAATTAATTTTTACAATAATTAAGAGTTAATTACTATTTGATCTTGAGGATGGATTTAAAAAATAAACTGAAGGGTTAAAATTTATCTTTATCATAGGGGGTTACAATTCTTGAATGCCTTCCATGACCTTTCATAAATTTGTTCCAACTTCTATTTGTCAAGGCCACAAATTTTATATTCATTTCTAGCCTGAGTACTCTGTCTTTATCATCTCTGGTCATTCCAAGGGTACTAGCTAACGCATCTTTGGCAACCTTAGGTCTTTCTCATTTTAGGGCTACTACAACTTTATCGGGATCCTCTGTGGCCCCATTCTGTAAAATCATATAGACTTAGAACCGTACATTAGTGAGTCAAAACTTGCCGCTTTCTTGGGGTCTATTTGTGATAACGGCAAAGAAACACATGTATGTTTATGTTTACGAAAATCAACATAAAATTTTTTTTATATGTTCATTTCGTATATCGTAGATCATATTAAAAAAATAGTTTTTACTGTTAATCCAAATAAATATTTAATTTAGGCTCAGGCTCTTTGCCTTTACCCTATATTTGGATGTAGAGAAAAGTAGGGGTGTTCAAAGTATCCCAGTTCCGATTGTCCCGGCCCGGTCCCGGATATTTTATCCTCGGAATTTCCCGTCCCGGCCGGGACCGGGACCGGGAAAACCGGGACCAAGATGTAAAAAACCCGGGACCGGGACCGGGATCACACCTTGTGATCCCGGGAATTCCCGGTCCCGGTTTTTTTTCTTTTTTCCTTAAAAAATAGGTTATTATTTTATTTTTGTATTTTTTACCCCATAAATTAAGTTATCATTTGATAAAATGTATATCACATATTTAGTTAGAGTTAAATCGTATATATCGTGATACAAATCCTAACTATATAATGTATAAAGATAATAACAAAAATGATGAATGTGATAATAATATGTTATTTTTCAATTCTAACTCAATTTGTGTGATTTTTATGACCTTATTAGGTGTTAAATAATCACTTTAAACACTAGATTATAAAAATTTTAACTAATATAATTATATTATTAAGACAGGGAATTCCTGATCCCGGTCCCGGTTGTCCCGGGAATTTCCCGGGATCGGGACCGGGACCGGGAATGAGATCCCAGTCCCGGCCAATCCCGGGACGGGAACCGGGAATGGGTATTCCCGGTCCCGTCCCGGAATTTGAACACCCCTAAAGAAAAGTGGGAAAAAAAATAGGAGGAAGGGGATATTGGAAAGAAAAACTTCTCAAAATAATAAAAAAAAGATTTACTACTATTTTTTAGAGTTTTCTCTCATAGTATTTTTTCTTTTCTGATTTTTTTTTACATCCAAACATAGGGTTAAGGTTCAAGCTAGTGACTATTTTCAATTGCTTCTAATGTTTTTCATAAGATTTGAAATCTACGATTACTATCATAACTCATTCACTTATGGCGTGATGATTCTATTAATATCTGTCATAAATACTACAGGTGTAATGACATTATTTAGGAATTCATAGTACAATTTTAGGTCTATCTCAAGCTTATGGGGATACCTTGATCTTAATTTAAGAAAACTTGAACTTTTACCAAATGATCTCGCAAACCATCAAATTTTGGGAGGGGTGCTTTCCTTAATTATGCTCTTATTAATCTTTCTCATATCCAGTACTAAAGTGTTATAGGGGTAACTACTAGACTTAGGATTTTATCCTTATGGCCCCTATTTACTGTTTCTTTGGATCCAATCCTTAACTTCAACAGTTTAACTGGAATACAGTCTTGTGGACCTAAAAGAATATGATCCTATTAACTTCCAGATCATAGTCATGACTCATGTATAAGTCTGACCACTTTAATTCCTCTTACTTGCGACCCCGTGTCTTTGTGATCAAGAGTTGTTCTTACTTTGGGCACAACAAGAGATTTATCTTATAATTCGATCAAGACCACAATTGTATAACAATAGAAGCAATCAAATACCTTAAAAAGTTAAAACTCTATAACTCCTTTCAGAATCACAACTACATGTAACATGCTTTGTTTTTTAGCACTTAGAGTTAATAATAGTTTAAGTTTGTTTAATCAAAGGGTTAGAATAAATTAATAATAAAATAAAATAAAATATTATTTTAATAAAAAGCAAAAAAAAAAAAAAAAAAAAAACCCCTAATCCTTCTCCTATAAATTCCCTTCCCCAATGCGGAACAGACTCCCTAATCCCCAATCACTTTGCCACCGCACAGCTCCCACTGTCAACACTCAAGCAGGTACCTCTTTTCTCTTATCTCTTTGATTTGGTGCCCTTTCCTTCTTATCACTATATTTATCTCCATCCCCTTTTCATCCTTAGCTTCCCATTGGTCTTCTTTTGTGCGTCATATCATTTCACTGCCTCTCTCACACATTCAACAACCTATATCACATCCCTACTCCCTCTAATCCTTTATGCCCCATTTGGTATAATGGAAGAGTTTTTAGGGAAATGAAAGTGGAAATGAAAGTGTAATTGGAAGTGGAAGTGGAAGTAAGATTTTAAAGTGTGTTTGGTATGAGTGTGGAAGAAAGATATAATTTTTAATTAAAATATATATTTATAATGTGAAAATACCAAAATGCCCAAAACAAACAAACAAACAAACAAACAAACAACTCTTCTGCCAAGCAAGTCGTAGGTCGTCGAGGAAGGAGGAGGAGTTGCCGTCGCTGGAGTTGTGTTTGATGTTGCTTGAGGAGGGCCATCGATGCTGTTGTTGAAGGAGAAGAGGGAGGAGATGCCTTCGTTACCAAATCAATAAGGGGCAAGGAGAAGAGGCCGCCATAGCAGATCCAAGAGGTAAAGACTATTTTGTGATGTTCGCTGTCCGCCGTCATCGTTGCCAAATTGATGTTCGCTGTAACCCCTTCACGGTAATTACATCCGGATTTCGAAGTTTAAGTGAAATAGAGACCAATAAAATCAAATCAACAATTTATAATCCCTCAACTTGGGATGAGGTATTTCAAAATCAATTCAAAACGTATTAATTCCGGGTCTCACATTCACATGCGGATATAACTACTTGAGAAATCAAATTACATAAGAAATATCAGAGTGCGGAAACTAAAATCCCGGCAAACCCCGGGTTCATCTACATATATAACATGGATTGCGAGTTCCCAAAATGGGGATTACATATCCAAAATATTCATTTACTTCTCATATACACTTAGTAATCCCAAAACCAAAACAAGGATAACCAACATCCAAATATAAAATGTCCCTAAGCCCTAACCACTCCTGGTTGGTCGCTTCTCCTTCGAGCCACTTGCCCTGTCTGAAAAGGTTAGTCATATGGAAAGAGTGAGATTCTAAAGAATCCCAGTAGCAATAGGTCACTCATACAATATATAAACATAAAGCATGTATGTTCATCATGTTCAGCAGCTTCACAATGATCTCTGGCTCGCGCCACATACGACAGCACTCACGGCTGTAATCACAATGCACTCCACTTTCGTGGTGAACACTATGCCAGCTTTCGCTGTATTCACTATGCACAACGCCCGCTTTCGCGGTGAACACTATGTAGCAGCAACACGAAGCACAAAGCACCACAAAGCATCTCAAAGCACAATGTATCACTAAACTCCACAAGGTATCTCAAAGCAGTAGCAATAGCATCCACACAATGAATGACAAGCAAACAAACAATACATTTACACAAAGTATAAGAGAGGAGTCGCTATCTGTATCTTTCCTGACAATCTTTGGCACAGTGGGCTCACGCGTTCGGCAGATATTAAATCCTATACCAAATTAGGGACAATTGATCAATCTCTTTTCCAATTACTTAATCCCATAATACACTAAGTTGGTTATCATTTAGGACTCTTAAGAGGCCACAAATTTCTCTAATGAAAGCCTTAAAAGGTTGGGAAACAAAAGGTTGAAGGTCACTTTTCGAAAACACAAAGTGCTGGAACACAGGGGTGGGCCGCGGCCCAAATATGGTCAGAAGGCCATGGGCTGCGGCCCGAATCAGGCCAGAAAGGTTTGGGCCGCGGCCAAGAAATTTCCTGACTCTTGGCTGAACTTCAAAATTTCATAACTAATCCTAGAAAAATCAAAACGGAGTGATTCCAAAGCCAAATGAAAGGTATATGAGTTCTCTTTCAAGGAAATATATAGCCTATCACTGGAAATCACTACACAAATACAGAATCACCAAAAACTACACACTACTCCAAAACAGAGTTCTGTTTCAATCCCAAACTTTGGACAACCATATCTCACATAATACTAAACGAAATGACACAAAATATATGTCCATTTTGAAGCTTGGGATGTGAAATTTAAGACTGGAAAGTTTCATAATTTTCCAATATCATTTGGTCATTCAAAACGCTCATTCAAACTGACAGCAAAAAACAGAACTTAAACAAAACAGATTTTCCAACTTTTCCCAAGTGATCCAAATGAATCCCAAAATCAATAACCAAGCTTATTCCCACACAAAATCACTCAAGGAATCCAATGGAAGTGTCAAAATCACAAAAATCCTATTCCATTATCATGCTTTGGTTGTGGGTAGCATTAAACACCAAACTCTCAAAATCTCCATCTTAACAATTTCAAACCCAATCACTTTCTATCTATCCAAAATGCATTCCAAACATACAAATTCCATATCAAACACATACCAAACTCCCAATGGCCCTCATTTTCGAAAATGGGTCCAAAATTCTAGAAATTCCAAGTTAATCCATTTGGCATAAAACATAGATAGATAGATAGGTCTCACTCACCTTATCAACTTTCTCAAAAGGAGTTCTTGATTCACCACTTTCCAAAATTTCGAGTGGCCAAAAACCACAATCAATGGACAAACTACAACCATAGAAATGTTGCTCTTAACTCAAGGATCAACTTTAATGAAGGGAGTTTGAGCAATAGAGATCATTTACCTACTCAAAGATCAAGCTTTCTTCCTTCCCTTGCCTTCAACAATGGCAGCACGAAATGGGAGAGAGAAAATGTGAGAGATGGAGTGAGGAAGAAGAAGCAAATGATGACACACTACTCCCTCCCTTGTCAGCCGATCAAGAGGGAAGAAGAGAGATAAAATAGAATTTAAAAATCCCATTTGACTTTCTCCCATACTCACTCTTTGCCACTTGTCACACTACCATTGGCTCTCACCAAATAAGTCACAAATTAACTTACCTAATCTCTCCATTAGCCATTTTAATCACACATCTCATTTTCTCTTAGTTAGTAATTAATTTCTCTCTTAATTACCAACTCATGACCAATAATTCCATTCTTCCAATTTCTCAATAATTATGACATATTAATCAAAATAGCCATAAAACACATAATAATTCAATTTAATTTCATAATTATCCACGATAATCATGTTTTTCCCTTAATCAAAAATTGGGATATTACATTCGCAGGTGAGGGAGAAGAGGGAGGAGGAGCGGAGATGCTCGTTGTCCACCGTCGTCCTTATTCGTCATCCTCGCCTTTGGGGTTTGGCATCGTCATCCTTGCCTCCGCCGTAGTCCTCACAATGCTTCACGGCGGATGTTTGAGGAAGAAAGAGGAGGGGCAAAATGGTCAGAGTTCTACTTTCATTAGTGGTGGAAGTAAGTTCTTATGGGTAGCCTAAGGAAGTGACTTCCATCATTTTTTATGGAAGTCACTTCCATAGGGAAGTGAAATCACATCTACCAAACAACCTAATTTCAGAATTCCAATTCCACCTCTACTTCCACTTTTCCAGATTCAGCTCCCTTGTACCAAATGAGACGTTACTGTTAGGTGTATACTTTATTCACACTCTCTCATGGTCTTGTCAACTTGTATGGGTATAATTATTTAACATATCAACCATCCTTCCAGATATTTTACTGTGGGTGTTGTGTAATATATATATATAAATATTATTTTAACTTTTATCAAAACATTAAATGAACATATATATACTCCTCCAGTCCTATTTATAAACAATTTTCCCCTTGATTGTGCAAAATGAAAAGGTAGTTAAAAACAATAAGTGTGAAAAAAATGCCATGTTTTCTTTCATATATGTCTCTATTTATGAAAAGATTATAGGAGAGAGAATAGATAAAAAGTATTAGAGATAATGAGTATAAAATATGAGAAAGAAATTATCTAATAAGGGTAAAATAGGAAAAAGAAGCTTACATTTTTAGATAAAAAGCGAAAGTTGCTTATAAAAAGGATCAATCCATGAGAGAAAAAGTTGCTTATAAATAGGACCGGAGGAAGTATATAGCAGGCCATGTCATATGTATTTATCTATTTGTTTATTTAAAACTATTATTTTATACTTTCCTATATCTAATGAGTATATCCTCCCATGCTTTCTTGAACCCATGCCCTGCGTCTTTGTTGTTGTGCTTCATAGACAATAATTCATTTATTTATAGGGAAAATCACTTCTACGTCCCAAGGACCAGACATATTAACAGAAAAGTCCCAAGAAAAAGTCAAATATCATAAAGGTCCCTACGGACCTTTCTATGATTATTTCCTAAAGTACAGTGACAAACATGCCCCCATTGTAATTGTAAAAACCGAAGGCACAGAAAGAGGAGGGAAGGCGTGACTTTTCTCATTAATGAGACTGAGAAACGGGGCGAAAGTGATGGGCTAGAACTACAACATTGAAGGGATCAAGTGAGGTGTTAAAGTCCTTGGCAAAGGATCGAATTTGCAAGATCCACCTACTGGTACAGAGGTAGAACAACAAACTAAATTTTTTTATTTGTTCTGTGTGAAGCTGTATGAAGTAAGATTGAGGGTTTGTCAAAGGTTGGTGCTTGGGCTCAATAGCGGACAAAGTGGTACGAGGTAGATAAGTAATGGTATGATTTTGGTAAAGATATAATCTTGACCATTGTAGTTGGTTCCAATGAGTTTGAGTAGTGTTAATGTCATAATGTTCTATTTTTGGGGAAGGTAACAGAGGAAGTGGTATGTTTAAAGTGGGAATGGTTGATTGTCACGGTGGTAAGGTGTTGTGAAAACGCTAATATAGAAAAAAAATTGTTGTTAATTCGTCCAGTTGTAGTTGTTAATACAGAAAATGAGGTTGGGTAGTGTTAATGTCATAGTGCTATGTTTTTGGGGAAGGTAACAGAGGAGGTGGTATGTTTAAAGTGAGAATGGTTGATTGTCACGGTGGTGGGGTGCTGTGAAAACGATGATATGGAAAAAATACAAATTGTTATTAATTCGTGCAGTTGTAGTTGTTGATATAACTGTTGTAGTTGTTAATACAGAAAATAAGGTTGGATAGTGTTAATGTCATAGTGCTTTGTTTTTGGGGAAGCTTACGGAGGAAGTGGTATGTTTGAAGTGAGAATGGTTGATTGTCAAGGTGGTGGGGTGTTGTGAAAAAGTTGATATGAGGAAGTTGTAAAATGGACACAACATGTTGTTAGCCCATGCTTAAGAAGTTGTAAACTGATAAAGTTGATGTGATATACATACGTGCACAAAGATAGTTTCATCTACTGTGGACAACAAACATTGTAAAACACACTCAAAGTGTTGTTAATACACGCTTGACGAGTTGTAAACAGATTTGAAGTTGTTAATGTGAGAAAACATTGTTTCAAGCAGAAACATGGAGGAAGTTGTAAAACACACTAAATGTGTTGTTAATAACCTTTGGACGAATTGTAAACAGACCATTTGGTAAACTTAACTTGAGAAAACATTGTCTCAAGCAGAAATGTGGAGGAAGTTGTAAAACACACTAAAAGTGTTGTTGATAAATGCTTGACAAGTTGTAAACAGACCATTTGACAAACTTAATATGAGAAAACATTGTTTCAAACAGAAACATTGAGAAAGTTGTAAAACACACTAAAAGTATTGTTAATAAATGCTTGACGAGTTGTAAATAGACCATTTGGCAAAATTAATGTGAGAAAAAATTGTTTCAAACAAAAACATTAAGGAAGTTGTAAAACACACAAAAAGTGTTGTTAATAAACGCTTGACTAGTTGTAAACAGACCATTTGGCAAACTTAATGTGAGAAAAAATTGTTTCAAATAGAAACATTGAGGAAGTTGTAAAACACACTACAAGTGTTGTTAATAAACACTTGATGAGTTGTAAACAGACCATTTGGCAAACTTAACGTGAGAAAACATTGTTTCAAGTAGAAACGTGGAGGAAGTTGTAAACCACACTAAAGGTGTTGTTAATAAATGTTGGACGAGTTGTAAATAGACCATTTGGTAAACATAACGTGAGAAAACCTTGTTTCAAGCAAAAACGTGGAGGAAGTTGTAAACCACACTAAAGGTATTGTTAATAAATGCTTGACGAGTTATAAACAGATCATTTGGCAAATTTAACATGAGAAAACCTTATTTCAAGCAGAAACGTAGAGGAAGTTGTAAACCACAATAAAGGTGTTGTTAATAAATGTTGGATGAGTTGTAAACACACCATTTGGCAAATTTAACATGAGAAAATCTTGTTTCAAGCAAAAACATGGAGGAAGTTGTAAACCACACTAAAGGTATTATTAATAAATGCTTGACGAGTTGTAAACAGACCATTTGACAAATTTAACATGAGAAAACCTTGTTTCAAGCAGAAACGTGGAGAAAGTTGTAAACCACACTAAAGGTGTTGTTAATAAATGTTGGATGAGTTTTAAATAAACCATTTGGCAAATTTAACGTGAGAAAACCTTGTTCAAACAGAAACATGGAGGAAGTTGTAAATCACACTAAAGGTGTTGTTAATAAATGCTTGACGAGTTGTAAATAGACCATTTGGTAAACTTAACGTGAGAAAACATTGTTTCAAATAGAAACGTGGAGGAAGTTGTAAACCACACTAAAGGTATTGTTAATAAATGCTTGACGAGTTGTAAACAGACCATTTCGCAGTGTTAACGTGAGAAAACCTTGTTCAAGCAGAAATTTGGAGAAAGTTGTAAACCACACTAAAGGTTTAATAAACGCTGGATGAGTTGTAAACAGACCATTTCACAGTGTTAATGTGAGAAAACCTTGTTTCAAGCAGAAACGTGGAGGAAGTTGTAAAACACACTAAAAGTGTTGTTAATACACGCTTGATGAGTTGTAAACAGACCATTTCGCATTGTTCATGTGAGAAAACATTTATTCAGGGAGGAATGGGGAGGAAGTTGTAAAATGCACTCAACCTGTTGTTTATACATGCTTCATGAGTTGTAAACAAATCATTTTGCAGTGACTAACTTTTTGAAGACAGGTTGTTTGCCAGCTACATGCAAAGTATCTTGTACAATAAATTGAGTTGTTTCAACACAAACATAACCACTTGTAGAACAAGGCATATGCAGTTGTAAAAATGTCTAAAGAAGTTGTAAATATTAATTTGTCACCTACACACGATAGTGAACAAAGAACATTGCATTTTGCATTTCCCACAACAAGGCTTTTCCACACAAGGACATTAGATTCTCAAAGGACCTACAAAATAACAATATATCTACATAACATAACGCAGTTCGTACAAAATAACATTACAACTGCTATATGTCTTTCTTCCTCTTCATTTGTTGCTTGCCAACTAGAATAGACAACACCTTTTGCGCATGTTTATTCTTTTCCTATGTCAGCCACATCAGTTTCACATTGCAATGAAGGTTGTTCATCTTCATTTTTTGATGAAAATTGATGCGTGCTTCTGTCGCTAAAGCAATCAATTAAACTAGGTCCTAAATTATTATGCAGTTTAGGGTCAACCTAGGTCATTCTCCCAAGGAGCAAGCTATGAGTTTTCTTTAGGATTGATTTTTAAGTAACAAAAGATGCAATAGAATGGACCTAAACTAAAGTGCAAGATTCTACTACCTAAATGCAAATGACTCTAAAATCTATATGAGAAGGAAACTAACCTAAATGAATTAGAATGCAATCTTTGGGGTTTTTTATGAAAAAGGTATTAAGATGCTAATCAAAAAGATCAAGAAAAAGTGAGACAAATAACGAAGGTTTAATTCAATTATGATGATGAAGGGGACAACTCAGGATTCACATGGATTTAGCTTTCTTAGCCATTTAATTTATTAGACCAAAGGGAAATTCAAGAAAAATTGGAATTAATAAATTTAATCACCTAATCAAGACATGGGAAACCCTCATGCTCAATAACACCTAATCCACTAGAAAATTCATAATGGAAAAAAGCGGTGGTTAATTAAATCCATTAAAAACCAATCACAATTACTTAAGATATTTTGGAAATTATGTTTACAATTGCCTAATTAAACAATTCGACAATTAATCACCTTAATTAAAAAATCAAGAGATTAAACCCAAATCCACAATTAAATTGATAATGAAAACTCAATTAATAATTTAATTGACAATCAAAGGTTTGCAAACAAAAATCCCAATAATCAATTAAGAACAAAGCAAATCCAAAATATCAATTTAATCCAAATCAAAAATAAGTCTACAATCTAAAACTAGATTGTTCTCAATTAACACAACCCAAAATCATTTAAAACTAAATAATCTTAAGTCTTGAATCAAAAAGATAAAAGAAAGACACTCCCTTATAGTCTTCAAGTGTAAGCTCCTAGGCTCTAGCTTCCTCCATGCTCCTCCCAAGTTGCCTCCCAAAAGAATTTAAGCTTCCATGGAATTTTCCTCCTTAAACTCCTTCATAAAAGTCACGGCCATGAAGAAATATTGAGAAGAAATTGATTAACTCAGCTCCGTCACTGTGCAACCTCCTTCACTGTGCGATGATATTTGATGACAATTCAAAAGGGGTTGAATTGTCAAATGTGGAGGTGGGCCCGTGAAGAGACTAAGGAATGGAGATTGATGCGGATGATTCCAGCACCAATTCAAGTGGGCAGCATCCCCTCGCGTCAGTACGTGCTTCTCCCTCTCCAGCAGCGTCTGCCAATGCCGTCTCTCAGCGTCTCCCGCGGCTGTGTCTCTCAGTTCGTGTATATCCCAATGTTGTGACGGCTAGGTTATTTTTAAGAAGGGAGGGGAGAGTTTTGGGTATTAATTTGGGCCTACTAAAATTCTAAAAGCCCAATAAAATTCCACCATTGGATTCTTTTTGAGTTTCTAAGAAAAGCTCTGCACCGTAGGATTTTCTGCAAGAATATAATAAAATCGTGATTTATCTTATAATTGAAAATATTTTTCAATCACAATATAATATTATCTTTTTGAGCCCGATAATATCATAATCAATTCAGATTTATATTATTTCCCAAAATTGGCTAATTATCCAAATATTATCTAATAAATCCAAATTAGCCTAAAATAATCTCCAAAATAAATGAATAAGGTGGGATAAAATATATTAAAATTGTGATTTATCAATGATTGTTCGTCTTTCAAATTTTCTTCCCCTCCATTGATTTTTCCCTTGCCCAACAACCTTGCCTGAAAGGAAACCAGTTCCTCTTGCACTATTGACACCACCTTTGACATAATTCTTTCATATGTTCTCTTGATTTCCTACAAATTAGGAGGAAAATATTAGCCATACAATAATATAGACAACATGCAAAGCTCACATCAAATTTCAATACTTATCAAGCGTGTTAACATATTTTGTTTATGCAATTTCAAAGAGGGACCCCTAACTACTTTACCAACAGAACATAGCAACCCTTGGTTGCTTTTCTTCTCTATTTGCACTCTCCTCTTGACGTTATTATCATTCCAATATCTAATCGCATCATCATTTGTAGAAGCTTATAGTTGATCGAGGGGAAAATGTTGCAAGCAAAAAACTTGCATAAAATTGAAATAACAACTTAACAGCAACAAATAGCAACATGTAATGCAACAATTTATAATTCATTATACATTGCCAACTTAGATTATATGGATAAAAGATGCACTTACTATCAGAAAATATATACATCCTCCTATATTGATTCTTCTTGAAGCTTTCCCTTTCCTGAATTTTTTCTTGTACTGTGCAATTGAATTGGATAGTTCACTCAATAAGAAGGTTGCCCAATCATTGGTCCCAAAAGCACCCTTTGTTGCCACCATCACCTTTAACACTCGATCACTCACTTTAACACTTGCTTCAGGACACAAGATTGTACCCAATGCATACATAATAAAGAGGAATTCAAAATCTAGATTCCCCTCTCTCTCAATTATCAATTTTCTAATCGTCTTGTATGGCACTGTCCCATACAATGTTTTCAATTGCTGAAAACCAATGTCTTCGTTCATCACATTTCTTTTAATGTCCCCCCCACACACGGTAACCCCATAAATTCTTTTACATCTTCTTGGCGAATGTCCCTTGGATCGAAACATTGTTAGTTGGAGGGTCAAATGCACCCATAAACTGCCTACACAAGTCTCAGGGGATTTGTGAGCAGTATATGTTAATCAACTTATCAAATCCAACTTTCTTTAGCTGTTCCATCCTATCTTCTCTATTCTTTACACTTATGCACACTTTCATAAACTGATTAGGGGCACAACGAGTCAAGAATGAAATCATATATTTTGTCCCTTTTGCCCGTCTTCTTAGTTTCTTTGCCCTCACCCTATATGTCTCCTTCTCATCATCTTTTAATGCGTTTCAAGCTTCTTTTACCAACTGACTCTCCTCTTTAAAAGGCCTTTTTGGCTCATTCTTTTTCTTCTTGTTCTGATAATACTCTTGTGTGAACAATATATATGCAAACACGTTGGCTTCCTCTCTTGGTCTTTATCTTTCCTTTTCATTTGTTCGGCATTTTCTTCTTAACTTGAAACATAATTGCCACTTCAATCACCTACCATTACTCCTTATCATGCTTGACAAAAGAAAAGATATAATGATATTATCAATTTAGAAAACCACCAACAAAGCCATTCCTTGCAATGACATTTTACTCTCATCTTGCCCACTCTTGGTGATATCAAGCAGTAACATCATATGCATGTATATAAATAACTTCAACATAAACATATATTAACATTTATTGCATTACTAAAATAGTTAGCTCCTAGAATCACCAAAAGTAAATATTTCACTACCAAACTCACTGCACACTTCATAAACTAAGCACATTATAGTCAACAAGAACCAGGTCCCACATATAAGCCCTAATGGCCTATTCCAGTATACCAATCTTCAACTAAGAAAATCTAAACAACTACAGGTTTCATCTCTTCCCACATACTAACACAACTAAATATAAAGTAGCCGTTATCATAATTGAGTAAATAATAAAACATGTTTACCTATACATTATTTCTTTATTCCTAGTATTTAATGCTACTACTAGTGACTGTCCAGTAGCCATATTGAATTTTTCATTTTACAATCTTAAATCAGATATTTAATTTTAGATGTTTACTAACAATTCCACTACTTTGGAAGTGGTGTTGCTTCTCATTTTTTAGCTTTGCATACCTTCTTTAAAAGCAAAGGATTTCATTGTCTGATGAATCCATCAACATTGTTTCTTTAATATTAAAGCTACTGTCACTTGTTATTTTTACAAAAGAAACTTCTGAGACACACACACACACACTTGCTAACAAACAAACACACACACACACACTTGCTAACACACACACACACACACACCCACTTGCTAACTATCCCAAACACAGCCTATGATCTTTTAGCCTGCTATAACACCCAACATTCTTTTCACACCATATAGAAACAAAACCATGCTAACAAAGTAAACTACCAAATATATCCCATCATTATATTCAAAGCAAAGAAAGAATCACAACAATGACGGATGACAGCGACAGACATAGTAAATATGCTAATTTGATAAATTGCCATTATTATATTTAAATTTCTAAATCACAACAATGACGGACGGCATCGACGACAAAGAAAGAATCATTATATTTAAATCTAACACAATAAATATGCTAAATTGTCATCACTCACAGCAGCGACGAACTGCGACTGGAGGCGGATCAGCAATAACCGATGGTAGTGGTGACTTCGAGCGGAGCAGCGACGGACACTCAGAGCAGAGCAGCGACGAAGAAGCAGGGCAAGGTTTTTGAATGGCTCTGAACGACGTTATTTGGGAATTCGAATAAAGGATAGTTTAAATTACAATGGGGGCATGTTTGTCATTTTACTTTGGGAAATAATCACAAAAAAGTTCCTAGGGACTTTTCTAATATTTGATTTTTTTCCTGGGACTTTTCTGTTAATATGTCTAGTCTTTGGGACCTAGGAGTGATTTTCCTTTATTTATATTATCTCTTCTCTCCTGTCGATGTATTGTGAGTAGGTATATTTTTAATTTATCCTATTGCTTTATGGCTCCATATTGGTTACTTGCTATTGTCATCTTGCCCTTTTTCTCAGTGTGTGTGTGTGTGTATTCAAGACCCCACTTTTCGCCACACTAGCTCTCTCCTTATATATAATATTCTCTGTAGTCTTAAATATAAGATTAAGTTGATTTTTTTGGAGAGATTAAGGAAACTAATTAAATTACTTTAGAATATTTTTATTTTTTCTCAAAACTAATTAGTTTGACTAATAAACTAATATATAATCTAAAGATACACAACATATGATTAATTAAGTACCTTATTTAGCTTCTTTAATCTTTCCAAAAAAATCAACTCTATCTTATATTTAAAGACGGAAGGAGTATAATATGTCCTTCCCCCACTTTTTCAATGAAAGGTATTGGGCACTCATGATTAAATCTCATGGATGTATACATATGCTTTTCTATATTCCCAACTAGATTAAATTTTTAAAAAACATTTTTTTTATTTGCAATAAAATGTGAATATGCGCACAGTAAGTTAATCTTTAGAGTAGTTTTAGAGTAACCTTATAATAGTTTCAAAATAATTCTAGAGTATCTTTTGGATAATTTATTGATAAATATTTATGATTATAATCTTGTGGACTTTCATTGAGAGCTTTGGAATAACTCTTTGGTAATTAACTATGAGCTAAGGAGTAAGAAGTAATTCTGAATATTCTTTTATACACTTGTGAATTGTGTATGATTGTGAATGAATGTTTTTTTTATAAAAGAAAAATGGATTGATTTATATGTATATGTGTATGTATTGTAAATTCTCAAATAAGTAATGCTACAAATAAATTTCTCTATAACTAATTTTATTCACATAATTTATAATTTAATTATAATTAATGTATTGTTAGATTATTATTTCCTTTTTTTTAGCATGTTTGAATATGTGATGATATTTAATATGAATGGAAGCATGATTTATTGTACCTTTTTTTTATGATATTATATTTATTGATGATTAAATATAACTATCATGACAGTTGCATTTATGATAGGTTGAAGCAAGGAGGAATTTGTATGTTGAGATCTTTTATCATGTGGTATGCCATCACTCGGTGCACAGTGGATGGTACTTGTCAAGGCCTCTTCTTCCATGTTTTCCTTTGGCTAGAATTATAATGGAGCTGTGGCACATGTGACATCTCCTTAGTTGTATTTGTTAGCCGTCTAGCTTTACCGCAAGCGTACGGGTCACAAGTAATATAAAAAGATCGTTCCCACGAGGACTATGACAAAAATGAATTAATTATCTTAATTAAGTTATCAATCAGGTTAAGTGAGAATATTTTGAAAGAAATTTTATACTTAAGAATTAATTAATTAAATCGAGAACTTCAAGACAGGAGGAACCTAGGATTATCTATTCCCTATTTATTTCAAGAACTAATTAATTTACCCTCAATAAGCAATCAAACGAAGATATGTATTTGTCTAAGATTCAAAAGTATTCGA
The DNA here is from genome assembly GCA_963855925.1 of Inga laurina. Classification (NCBI taxonomy): domain Eukaryota; kingdom Viridiplantae; phylum Streptophyta; class Magnoliopsida; order Fabales; family Fabaceae; genus Inga; species Inga laurina. The sequence continues at coordinate 28,276,592 of OY979703.1, read as the reverse complement.
TAACGCTCTCTCAAGTCAAAACCAAATATTTATCCTAATAAAGTAATCAATATCTTGTATTAATTTATAAGGACTAACTTTAAACACCAATCTTAATTTGACAATGCAGGTTAGTAACTATATCTCTATGATACTAACAAACCATCCATTTAATATACCTAAACTTCAAGTCTAACATGATTTTACCCAAGTTCTATACTTAAACTATCTTTCTCAAGACTAATTTAAATAAGCAAGACAACTAAATGGTGATCAGACATTTAGAGGCATTAAGAGCAAGATAAAATCAATACAAAAACTTCATTCGATGCAAAAAGAGAGTAAATAAATAATTTAATCCATAAATAGGTTCAAGAAAATCCTAGAACGAGAAAATTAGCTACTCATGTTCATCAACAAATTAAATCCATAAATAATAATTCGGTTCATATCAGAAACTAAGAAAAAGAGAGAAGAAAATTAATGGAAAGCCAAATTTAAAGCTCCAAATCTCTTTGAATCTTCAAGCCCTAGCTCCCTAAACTTTGCTTCTCACTCCGCTCCTCGTCTCTGCATGAGCGTCGCTATCTGGATCTCAGCTCTGCATCTCTCTCGCTTCTGTTCAGTTCTGTCTCGCGTCCAGATCTATGTTTCTTTTGCCTTTAAATAGATACAATCTCAGGCTGCTTTACTTGCCTCCCCGTGAGTCAAATCTTCATATATTATAATATAATCAATATAATATAATATATTCATTTATTGTCCTCTCCCTTCAGATTATATTCGATCTGCACTTTATTATTCTTTTCTTCACGTGGGACCCACTCTTTCCCAAGCTTGATCTCTTTCCCAATATATGCAAATAGATATTGCCATTCAGTTATTATCATATATCTCCTCCACACAAGTGATCCTAAGGCATAATGGGTGGAAAAGTCAAAATATTCAAATAATAATAATAACAATAATCAAATTTGAAATATCTTTATCTTGTTTTAATCTATAGTTTTTTTTTCAGATTATTAAACTATTATTATTTATCATTATTTTATTAAGAGCTTGATATTTATCATAAAATCTCTTCTAATCGGTATCTTATCAAAATCTGACTAAAATCCCTCTAATTTATTATAGATGACTCCCAAATATATTAAAATATGTCTCAAAATTATCTAAAAATAGGGAGTCATCACACCCCCACACTTAATCTTTTGCACTCCTTGGCAAAGAAAAAACAATCTTGAAAACAGGTTGAAGATAGAAGAGAGACAAATTGAATTACTAAGAAACAATGAGAACTCAAGTAAACATACCCTAGGTACTAAGTGTGCAATATGGGTTATCAATCACATATAGAGAAACTCTTATTACGATATGAAGTTTAACAAGATTAAATTCAGGTAAAATAGTCACACAAGGGTATAAAGTGTATCACTCAACTCACTAGCATATAGGTTCTTTTTCACTCAGTTCACTTGTTCAATCACCCTACCATAAGCTTGTAATAGTTCTAATTTTCTACCACCAGTTACATGTCTATTCCAAAATCAAGAGGACTTTATGACTTGTAATGTTGGAATAAAGGCTACGTGGAGTGGATGATGGATACCAAGCAATATACATGTAGATCATGTTATACAAATTTAATGTAATAGTGATATGTGTGCTATTCTTCAAGATTCAAGAAGGGTATCCTTTCTCCATTTTTTTTTTTACTTTTCTTTTTTCTTTTTTTTTTCATCTTGAGTTGTTGTGGGTTCCCTTTTAACGCGACCCTGCACATGGGTGATGCAGCACTAGTTACTCAGTTACTCCAACAAGTGCCTCAAGAGGCTTTTAGCCAAACTTATAGCCTCTTTAACTTTACCGTTTGACGCGAGTGCCAACATTGGTGATGAAGTGCCCCCGGTTACTAAGTGAGGTTGAGAGAAGCCATTGGAGTTGTGTTTTTTTTTCTTTTCTTTTTTTTTTGAAATACCCTCCAACATAAAGCACTAATAGCAACAATACCACATCTTGTGATTTGACAACATTATCAAGCTGCTGCAATAATGATTGTACATGTATATTAACTTAATATAGATATGATAGATGAAAAGAAAAAAAAAATTGAAGGGCTCAAAGGGGTAGCAATGGATGAAGTGTTTGTAGCTTGTGTTTAGGATTCAAGGGTATAAAAATGAAGGCCTCTATCCTATTAAAGAATTGCACATGTATTAGGTAACAGTGAAAAGAAATAAAATAAGTTCTGAAGAGTAAGTTGAGACAAGTGAAATATCACACTAGAATCGAATGTTTTAGGTTCAAATTTCCTTCCAACAGGGTTATACTATCTTACCTAATTTAATCAAGTTAAACAATATATCATCATATAAATTGCAATATATGTAATCAACTTACCTTCATGCAACTAGTAACTAAGCTACATTTATCAAATCCAACAATCTCAAAATCAAGACAAAGTATCTCTTTTCCCTTCATTAGTATTTTTTTTGAAAAAAATGTCAATTAAATTGTGAATCCTAATTCTCTCCCCCACACTTAAATGAAACATTGTCCTCAATGTTGCAAAAATTAATAAAGGAGAAAAAACTACTACTCCCTTGGTTTAGGTCTTAGATTCTGATGTGGAGTTATTCCTTTGATGTTTCAAAATTGAATGAGAAAAAAGCGCACGAGCCGGAACTTGGAGCTGCGAGAGGAGCGATCACCCTAAAGCCTGAATAACAATAAGAAAAAGAAAAGAGAAAAAAAATAGTAAATGAAAATCAAATCATTGGGTTGCCTCCCAACAAGCGCTAAGTTTATAGTCTTCAGCCAAACTATAGTAGCATCTCAAGAATCAACTGTTAGAGGTAAGGTAGTGGTTTGACAATCCACTCCACCACCCCAATAGTGCTTCAATCTTTGTCCATTGACTTTGAATTTCTCTTTACTTTTGCCTTCCAACTCCACTGTGCTAGGATCAAACACTTGAACTACAGTGAATGGTCCCGACCAACGAGATTTTAGCTTTCCTGGAAACAACCTTAGCCTGGAATTATATAAGAGCACTTGTTGTCCTGGATCAAAGGTCTTGAATATGATCTTCTTATCATGCCACTTCTTAGATGATTCAAATTGCATTCGTCCTTGAGGATAATGAATCAATGTGTAACCCCATGATTTTAAACATGTAATTATAATTCGATAATGCATAATTAAATTGGATTAGAGACCATTGGATACTTTAAACGTATTTTAAACTTCCTGCTTCATAGTAGGATTTTCACAAAATCTTTCAAAATCTTTTCCCTACCCTGGTCTCAATGTCATTGTTCGAATATAATTACCTGTGCAATTAATATACATTTATTCATATCAGAGTGTGTAACCAAATTCCCGGCAACTCCCAGGTTCTATACATATATAACCTGAGGGTTTATAAGTATTCGCTAAGGGATTACACTACAAAATCGAATATATCATTCATATCTCAAAATATACAGTAATCCCAAGTTCAAAATGGATAACCAACATTTCCAATTCAACTATATACCCCTAAGGGTCCTAATTGGTCCGGGTTGGCTGCTTCCCTTTTGAGCCACACGCCCTCTCTAAAATGTTAGTCATAGGAAAGAATGAGATTCGAGAGAATCCTGGTAGTAACAAACCACTCACACAATGCATAAACACAAAGCATGTACATAAATCACAAACAGCAACAACAATCTCAAAGATACATGGTTTTCACCACAAACGACAGTACTCACGACTGTATACACAATACGACAGCTATTGCTGTAATCCCCATCACGACAGCTCACGATATAATCACATTAACGACATCTTGCGCTGTAAACGACAGCTATCACCAGCTGTAACCGCAGCAGCATCAAAGAATCATCACAGAACAGTGATAACACACACATACAGAGCATTACACATAGTATAAGAGAGAGAGAGTCACTACCTAATCCTTTCCTGACGTTCTTCGGCACTGTAGGCTCATGAGGACGGCAAATATCAAATCCTGTAAACCAAGTTAGGGATAACCCGTCAATCTCTTTTCCAAGTTCTTATTTCTATAATACGTTAAGTTGGTTATCATTTGAACTCTTTAGATGACTATTATAGGTCTAAACATATGCCTAAAGGGTTAGGAGAAACTATCCCGAAGACCCTCCTTCTTGGAAGAATTTTTGAATTTTGGGCTGGCTCACTCAAGTGAAAGGAGTCTCACTAGAGTGACACCCATCAGCACTCGAGCACAAGCGAGTGAACCTCAGAAAGTGTTTGCCCGAGAGCAAACATTGTTATATCATACACCCTCACTCGAGCATAAGAGGCTCCACTCGAGCAGCGACCTCAGGTGCACTCGAGCACTAGGAAGTGAGACCCAGCGAGTGATTGCCCGAGAGCAACCATAACTTCCCAGGTCTTAAACCAATTCCCTCACTCGAGCATGCCCATGCTCACTCGAGCATGATCATATCTCACTCGCAAGTCAAGAAGTGTGCTCGCGGTTTCTGCCTGAAGACCTTCCCAAACTACCCAGATTTTCACATCGTGCTCGAGTGAGTTCCTCCCTCACTCGAGTGATGTCTATCAGATGCCAAAATCGCAGCAACTGATATGGTTTTTCCAAAGTAAGCCAACTTAATTCCAATAGGTTCTAAACTTGCACCAAAGTTCATTCTCACCTAAAATTCCATAAGAAACCTATTGGTAACATCAAAATATCCAAAATCATACCCCAAGTACTATTTGTCCTCAAATTTCCATATTTCACTTAATAACTCATTCATCAACACACTCATTTCCCTCTTCTAAATCAATCCCAACCAACTCCAAAATACCACAACTACCAATTGAACAGTAACACTCCCCATAATTCCCACTTTCATTAAATATCAACATTTAAGGCAAACTTCCAGAATTTGCTGAATTAAACCAAAAACTATAACATTTATATCAAACTTCATCAAAAACTCACCTCTTAAGTTTGCTGAACTCAAAACTTGGATTCCTCAACTTTCAAATTCCCTCAAGTTGCCACACACCACAAATCTAAAGTCTGAAAACATGGAAATAAAGCTCTTGACATTTTGAACAATATCAATGAAGGGTGGTTAGACATATGAAGTGATTTACCTTTACAAATTTCAAACCCTTCCTTTCTCTTTCTTGCTTAGTTCTCCGGAAATGGAAAGAATGGAGAGAGATGATGAAACAAATTTCTCTTTATCCCTTACACACACACACACAGCCGACTTTAAGAGTGGGAGGGAAGAGAAATAAGTTGAATCCTTGACTTCAATCCCTTGGTCCATAGCTTGCCACTTGTCACCATCTTGTGCTTCCTTTAATGATTTCATATACTCTCCAAGACACTTGATTCCACCTCTTATCATTTAATCCCAACCATTGATCTTGATTATCAGGGAGTTTTCTCTTCGGCAACTGACCAAACGATCGGTAAATTTACCGTTTTACCCCTGATTACTCCAATACTCATTAAACTATCACTAAGCATCTTTATAACATATTTGCACAACATATACTTCGAAAGTGCTCAATTAATATTAATTACATCACTTTGAAGCTATTAATCCTTGATTACAATCCAGGATATTACACAATGCATCCATGATAGCTTTGCATTCCTCTGTTATAAAGTTTTCTGAATCAATCCCAAGTATCGCAGCTCTAAATAGGTCATCATTCATAACTTTTTCACATTTATTTTGTACCATAGGATCAACCATGTCAATGAAAAAACAGTCCTATGGAATATTAGGAGATTTAATCAACAGAGTCATATTAAAGGTGACCTGCTTATCAGCTACTCTCATAGTTAACTAACCTTTCTCTACATCAATCAATGTTCTAGAAGTTGCCAAAAATGGTCTCCTTAACAACAAAGGTAATTCTTTATCTGCCTCAAAGTCCAGACAATGAAGTCTGTTGGAAAGATAAACTTGTCAACTTTCACTAATACATCTTCAATGATTCCATGAGGTTGAGATAGACTTCTATCAGCAAATTGAAGAGTAACTGTTGTTGGTCGAGCTTCACCCAATCCCAACTGGTTGAAGACAGACAAAGGCATGAGGTTAATGGCAGCTCCAAGGTCACACATTCTTTTTCCCAAGAATTTATCTCCAATATGGCAAGGAACAGAAAAAGCTCCCAGGATCTTTTAACTTTTGAGGCATCTGCTTAATGATATCAGTAAAACTTTTGGTCACAACAACTGTCTCAAACTCATTGAATCGTCGTTTCTTAGATAGGATATCCTTCATAAACTTGGCATATTTAGGCATGTGTTCCAAAGCTTCAGTGAATGGTATGTTGATGTGGAGTTGCTTGAATATCTGAATGAACTTCTTGAACTGCGAATCTTCTTGTTATTTTTTAAGTCTTGAGGGAATGGTGGTTGAGGCACATATTTTAAAGGGGAAGAGCATGTCTTCTCCTTATTTTCATCCATTTTCTCAAGATCAACAGATTTCTCCTTAACCACCTCATCAATATCTACATGTATTTCATCTTCCTGCCCATTAGTAACATCATTACTTGCACTCTTCTTCTTTCCACTTTGGCTAGGAATGTCATCTAGTTTCTTTCCACTTCTCAAGGTTATTGCTTTGCAATCTTCCTTACCATCCCTTCTAGGATTAGGAACGGTGTCACTAGGTAGACTATTTCTGTTGAATGTGTTTATTTGAGATGCTATTTGGCCCACTTGTATCTCAAGATTTCTGATGGAAGTATCATGAAGATTAACCTTGTTTATTATATCTTCTTGGCTCTTAAGAATCTGCCTTAGGAGCTGGTTTGTCTCTGAATCACTTTCTCTAGATTTTTGTTGTTGCTCAAAACTTGGTGGTGCCATTGGCTTGCTAGCATAGTGATTACGTGGATTCTCACTTGGTCCATTCTTCCAGGAAAAATTTGGATGATCCCTCATACCTTGTTTGTAGGTGTTAGAATAGGGATTGCCACGAGGATATCTTTGATTGTTGTTTAAGTAATGGATTGTCTCCATAGTATGTGGGAAATCCTCATAAGAATGTGCTTCTCCACAAGTTTCACAAGAGAGGCCCAAGGCCTGGATAGTGTGAATACCCTTAGAAGATGTCTTCTCTATCTTCATTTCAAGTTGATCAAACCTCTTGGCCATAGCTGCAAGTTGAGTGGCAATATCTTTAGATACACTAGAAGCATTGGAAGTATTTGGCTCTTTATAAGTCCTATACCCAGAGCGTGCTTTATCAGATTGTTGCAAAGTGCTAAAAGCAATTTCATCATACAACTTTAATAATTTGGACACTTTCTTCTTGCTAATCCTACCGTTGCAAGCATTCTCGACCACAGAAATAGTGGGACCATCCAATCCAGCCCAAAAAGCTTCCAATAACACATAAGTGTTCTGCTCATGATTAGGATAGTTGCGCCACATTTCTTTGAATCTCTCCCATGCCTAATGAAAGAGTTCACATGGTTCTTGTGAAAAACCCAATAACTCAGCTCTCTGCACTGCTCGTCGTCCCCTTGGAATGAATCTTGCTTTGAATAGAGAAGCTAGGGTGTCCCATGTAGAGATAGAACTGGGAGGTAGAGCTGTGAGCCAAGCTGTTGCCTTTTTATCTAATGACATGGGGAAGAGTCTCAATCTAAGTGCATCAGAAGACACTCCCTGCTGTTTGAAATTTTCGCACATTTGAACAAATTTTGTCAAATGCTTAATTGGATCTTTATTTTGATTTCCTGTAAACATGCTAATCATTTGGAGCATCTACAACATAATTGACCTCACCTCAAAATTTCTAGCAGTAATAGCTGGGAATTGAATGCTAGATTGATAGGTGGTGCTCTCTTGTTCTATATATTCATCTAAAGTACGATCTAAATCCTCCTCATTAGGGTGTGCCATGATCTTTAGATTAGGTGACATTAGTTCTTTTGATGATTCTGATTCAGATTTAAATTCTACTTCTTCAGAATGATGCTCGTCGTCCAGGTTGTTAGAATGGATTACCAGTGCACCACTCATAGTCGAGAGGTACCTGTAAATCCAAACAACAACCAAGGAGTATCGACAAAATAAAAATAAAAATAAAATAAAAAATAAAAAAAATCATGAAAAGAAAGAAAATAATCAAACATGATTAATCACACAATTACGATAAATAGTTCAATGAGCTTTTTACCAAAGTCCCCGGCAACGGTGCCAAAAACTTGTTATTCGTCTAGCTTTACCGCAAGCGTACGGGTCACAAGTAATATAAAAAGATCGTTCCCACGAGGACTATGACAAAAATAAATTAATTATCTTAATTAAGTTATCAATCAGGTTAAGTGATAATATTTTGAAAGAAATTTTATACTTAAGAATTAATTAATTAAATCGAGAACTTCAAGACAGGAGGAACCTAGGATTATCTATCCCCTATTTATTTCAAGAACTAATTAATTTACCCTCAATAAGCAATCAAACGAAGATATGTATTTGTCTAAGATTCAAAAGTATTCGATAACGCTCTATCGAGTCAAAACCAAATATTTATCCTAATAAACTAATTAATCTCTTGTATTAATTTATAAGGACTAACTTTAAACGCCAATCTTAATTTGACAATGCAGGTTAGTAACTATATCTCTATAATACTAACAAACCATCCATTTAATATACCTAAACTTCAAGTTTAACATGATTTTACCCAAGTTCTACACTTAACTATCTTTCTCAAGATTAATTTAAATAAGCAAGACAACTAAATTGTGATAAGACATTTAGAGGCATTAAGAGCAAGATAAAATCAATACAAAAACTTCATTCGATGCAAAAAGAGAGTAAATAAATAATTTAATCCATAAATAGGTTCAAGAAAATTCTAGAACGAGAAAATTAGCTACTCATGTTCATCAACAAATTAAATCCATAAATAATAATTCGGTTCATATCAGAAACTAAGAAAAAGAGAGAAGAAAATTAATGGAAAGCCGAATTTAAAGCTCCAAATCTCTTTGAATCTTCAAGCCCCAGCTCCCTAAACTTTGCTTCTCACTCCGCTCCTCGTCTCTGCCTGAGCGTCGCTATCTGGATCTCAGCTCTGCATCTCTCTCGCTTCTGTTCAGTTCTGTCTCGTGTCCAGATCTGTGTTTCTTTTGCCTTTAAATAGATACAATCTCAGGCTGCTTTACTTGCCTCCCCGTGAGTCAAATCTTCATATATTATAATATAATCAATATAAAATAATATATTCATTTATTGTCCTCTCCCTTCAGATTATATCCGATATGCACTTTATTATTCTTTTCTTCACGTGGGACCCACTTTTTCCCAAGCTTGATCTCTTTCCCAATATATGCAAATAGATATTGCCATTCAGTTATTATCATATATCTCCTCCACACACGTGATCCTAAGGCATAATGGGTGGAAAAGTCAAAATAATAATAATAATAATAATAATAATAATAATAATAATAATAATAATAATAATAATAATAATAATAATAATAATAACAATAATTAAATCTGAAATATCTTTATCTTGTTTTAATCTATAGTTTTTTTTTCAGATTATTAAACTATTATTATTTATCATTATTTTATTAAGAATTTGATATTTATCATAAAATCTCTTCTAATCAGTATCTTATCAAAATCTGACTAAAATCCCTGTAATTTATTATAGATGACTCCCAAATATATTAAAATATGTCTCAAAATTATCTAAAAATAGGGAGTCATTAGTATTCTTTAAAGGAGTGGAACCATAGTCCAGACTTAAGCTCTATACCTTTGGTCGGGTGTATCTTAAGAACCATTGAGCTTAAGACAATCCAGTCAAATGGATAGGTTTCTATTTGACATATATTAGCCTATGGCCCCAGTCAACGGTATAAGGATGGACAGTGATATAAAGGAGGTTGCATTTTGCATATTGCATAATTGTATATTATATGTTGTGATAAAAATATTGATTAACATAATGATAATTAAATTTACAATTGATTTGTATGAGAATTATGGTACATGCAAATACATACGTAATTAGTTCCTTCTTTTTATTATATGTGGTTTGCTTGTGTTTGGTAGAAACTTTCAGTAGTTACTGAGATGTTCCCATCCCTATATATTAACATTTTTCAGGTGATTGTTCTAGTAGGGAGCAAGGGAAGGCACCTATGGAGTGAGCCATGAAGGCTCTTTTATGCTCCTAGAGCTTATGTTATGTCATTTTTTTATTTGCCATAACCCTAAGACTTCCACATTTCATTTTGTTTTATTGAAATTTTTTGAAGATTTAATTTAACACTGATGTGGGCTTTATTTGAACTGATTTTGTATTTTAATGATTTGAATGTTGGATATCCTTATTGATAATATTTCAAATACTTTGGTTAAGTATTTGATTATTTGGTTTGAGGTATTACACTACAAGTCATTCAATTCTTAGAAAAATCAAGTTTCCAATATTTTAAATTTGAGTTTGAATTTTATCATAATATTTTTCTTTTCTTAGTGCTGGAAACTCGAGTTCATGCGATACTTAAACTCAAGTTCAATCCCGTCATTTTGCTCTGTTTGATACTAATCTGTATTTGCCAATTAATCATAAGCCTATTGTATTGGTGGAAGGATCACATCCTAGGGCCTAAACCTCAATTCACTCGATCAACATACGGAGAAAACTTGACATTTTAACTTCTTTGTGTCTTGACCAAAGTGAGACTAATTAAGTAATCTCCTTCTACCTCACATTCTCTCTCTCTCTCTCTATATTTGTCAGAACCTTGGCTTTGATTCAAACTGTCACATCCCCAAGCTCTTGTTCAATATGTTATTCAAAACCTCCTACTCGCATTTACAAGCACTCAGGTTTAACTTTTGGAATGTTACAAGTATCTAGATGATGCTTATGACCGGATTCGGATAGTAGATGTTGGGTCTATGCCTGTGGAGGATATGGTAAATGAAAGTTGCATCGATTGACTCAAGTAAAGCAGAAGATCAACCACCTCTTGCTGTTCTTCAAATTGTAGTCACAACCACATCAGGAAAATTTTGGGGCATTTATCTTAACACAGACCTTCCTGCCACAAGTGAAGCCATCTATATCACAGCCTACTTCTCTGAAGTCGCTCGAATTCGTTCCAATAAAACAAGATTCGTTCAAGTTGAGATCGACAAATTTCCTTATTTACAACAATTCGTCCCTCCTTTTGGAGTTGTATCAGAGTTATTACAAAGATGACTGCCAATTCAAAAACAAGCGTGGCTGTTTTTGCATATGGAAGTTCCACACTTCCTTATCTACTTATGCCTATAAAGTCTACACTGTGAGTGGTGCACTTACAGTTAGGACCAACAGTGATGTTGGTTTGGCTTTTATTTACTCTAAACTATGTAAGGATTATTATTATTATTATTATTTGGGTGTCATCTATAATGTTGATATTGTTTGGTTGTGTTTTTGGTTGTTCAGTGAAAGGATTGGTAGAACTACAAAGGGAGTTTAATGTGCTTCAGAAATGGAGTGTTGGTCCTTGTCTTCCATCTTCATCTTCATTGGATTGGCTGGAATGCAACTCTGATGCCTCCCCACGTGTCACCACATTGTTAACCTCATGATAATTCAAGGCAAAATTATGTGGACTTAATGGCATTGTAGTAGGCAATGTATTAGTAAAAAATTCCTGTTGGAGGGGCTAGATCTCTGAGGAGTATAAGAAGAAGAGATGAAAAAGAAAGAAGTACATAATGTTTTCAAGATGTGGGCAACAATTTCCTTTAGGCTTAATTCACCCTCTCCTATTCCTATCTAATAAGGCATAATTTGGATTAATGGGTGAATTTTTGATACAGTAAAGACCCCTGAGTATGTATGGATTGCACTCCCAACACTCAAGTCAAGACAACATGGCTTTTATAAAGTGATAATTTGACGTAATCTTTGAGTGCACTTAAGAACAAAGGCAATGGGTCTGATCTCTTGTTGTTGTGTGATTTCTTATGTGATTTGTATTGTCTATCATAAATGAAATGATGGTGTAAGGTATTTATAGAGTATGAAGTGATGCCTTGAAGTGGTGTCTCTTGAAGCTACACATATTCAATTAAAAGTCATAATCATATGTTAGATTTATAAACCCTCATGAACCAACATAATTTTAAAAACTAATGGTTATTTAAAATAACTCTTACATGAAGAGTTGCACCTTTATAGTATGTAGGGTCTTCTTAAAAACCAACATAATCTTCCACCAAGTAGTAGTTACCACACATTTTCATAGGTGTCTTTAGAAACTAAAAAGACATGACCTTGGTGACCTTTAGTGTTATAACTCCCTACACAATCCTTTATATAAATTCCTGAATTTATAAGGATATGACTTTTCAACAAATATATCTCTTTATTTTATAATATTCTAACAATCTCCCACCATTTTAAAATAATCTCAAACTCTTATCACTTCAGAAATCTCATTGTCAGTAAAGTTATCTCGAGGATTTGAACATTTACCTAAGTAAGACATGGTTTCACCCATCCAAAATAATATGGTAGACTAAGTTTGAACCAATTATCCCATATGAACTGGTGTGCATGAATTACGCATGGGATCTCAGGCCATTGTTTTCCACTTTAAATGACACGTTTACTTGTGGCCTTGTTTCCGTATCCTTTTCATGAGAGCTTTTCAGAGTCATGCCCATAGATTCTTAGAAGTATCCTTACTTCACTCTTATATAGGTAGACCCTGTCAAGAGCATCACCAAGATAAATGGTCTAGCAAATATATACTTACATGTCTATTAAGAGCCGAGTTAGGCTCAACCTACCCTCTTTTAGTCTTATGGTTACCAAGTATTTTTTCAACCTAGGGTGTATTAAAAAGTCAAGTACTTGCAATCACTCTTATAATGTAATTTCACCATTAAACTTAAGACTTGATATGATAGTCAAGTATGAGTTGGGTTTCCACTATTTGTGATCAAAGTTTATAAGCTTTGATCCCATCCATTTTAATGTTTTAACACCAAATCCCTTTTCAAATCTTTCATCAAAGGACCTACAAGATTTAATTCAGATCTTACATAACTAATGAAAATTACTCCATTATTCAAAATCAAATCTTTCACATGGCTATGTCTTAGACCAATATGTCGTGACTTTCTATTGTAAACTTGGCTATAAGCCCTTGCAAGAATATATTGACTATCACAACAAATAGATATTAGTGTCAATTTCATACTAGAGTTAAATAACGAAGAACCATAACAACGATCAAAATTATAAGCATGTCAACAACAACTCATAACTCATTTTCTATTATTAAAATTATCATAGCCAGACATGTAAATAAAATTCATAATTATATCCTTCCCTATTTTCTTTGAGGTCTTATGAGTATGTCCTTCCTCCACTACATGTGTCTTATCACGAGCATTGATACCTTTTGTATCATACATCATTATCCATAATCTAATCCTCTTATAAGTGAAGATAGTCCCCCATTGCTCAAAAGAGATTTACTCTTTATGTTCAAGACTCTTGTTAAGACTTTCCATGAATAAGGAAGCTCTGTATATAAATGATGAGACAATAATAAATTCATCCACATATATGCTATTTGTTTGAAATTGTTCAAACCATGTTCAATTCATGCCTCTATTTCATAATAAATTTTCATCAATCATTCTAATTAAAATTATAGCACAACATGATAATAATCATGTCATCTAATTAACAATAAAATTTCTCATGATAATTATCAAGTCAATAAATTCAAATCAAATATGCTTTTTATCACTTTCTAAATTAAACTATCTCATGATTCCACAAGCCAATAAACCATATAATTTAAGCAAAATAATTTCATCAAACCAGATCATGAATTTTAAAACCATGTTCAATAAAGATAGATAAATAAATACTTATCTCTCTCTTTCGCCATTGACCAAAAGTATTCAAGATGACTCACAAGCAAAGTTCTTGGATCAAACCATCCATTTCTTCTGGCAAGCAAAATTGGTGCCTTCTCATAAAGTTGCCACCATCAAATCTTGACAAAGTTTGCAATCAACTCTCTCAAAGATGCCATTTTTATTCACAAAATTAAGTCTAAAGATTGTTAGAGAGGCTGGATCTCTAAGGACTATAAGAAGAAAGTAGTGCCTAATGTCTTCAAGGTGTGGGCAACACTTTTCTTTAGGTTTAATTCATCCCCACCTATTCCTATCTAATAAGGTGCAATTTGGATTGATGGGTGAATTTCTTGCGGGATACAATGAAGACCCTTCAGTATGGACTGTCTTCCCAACACTCAAGCCAAGACAACAATGGCTTTTACAAAGTGATAATTTGACTTTATCTTTGTGTGCAATCAAGGACCAAGGTAATGAGTTTGATCTCTTGTTGTTGTGTGATTTCTTATGTGATTTGTATTGCCTATCACAAATGAAGTGATAGTGTAGGGTATTTATAAAGCATGAAGCAATGCCTTAAAGTGGTGCTTCTTGAAGCTGCACCTCTTTAATTAAAGGTTTATTTGGTTCAATCGAGGGGAGGGGAGGGGAGGGGAGGGGAGAGATTTTAATATTACCTCATTTGGATTGATGAGAAGGGAGGGGAGGGGAGGCAAAATATTTTCATATGGACAAATTTATCCTTATTTTATTTAAGTCATTTTTTGAATTTTGAAGAATGTTTAATAATTTAATAATTATTAAACTGAATAATTATAACTTTCATAGACATAATAATCACACCATGCCAAAATATTAAAATGAGGATAGGGATGAAGAAGAAAGTCAGAAGTGTATTATAGGAATATTAAAAACTTTCATAGGCATAATAGTCACACTATGCCAAAATATTACTCCTCCCCTCTTAAAAAATTTCATGGGTTATAAGAGGAGGGGAGGGGAAAATTCAAAAAATTTTCGCTTCCCCCCTTAAATTTTTATGTTGTCAAACAATGGGAGGGGCTCTCCCATCCCCTCCCCTTAAACCAAACATACCCTAAATGTTATAACCATATGTTAGATTCATGAACCAACATAACTTCAATAACCAATGGTTATTTAAAATAACTCTTCTATGAAGAGTTACACCTTTATAGTATGTGGGGTTTTCTTAAAAGCTAGCATAACCTTCCACCAAATAGTAGTTACCACACTTTTTCATAGATGTCTTTAGAAACTAAAAGGATATGACCTTGGTGACTTTTAGTGTTATAACTCCCTACACAACCCTTCACATAAATTCATTAATCTATAATGACATGATTTTTCAACAAACACATCTCTTCATTCTAAAATATTCCAACACTTTCCACATGAAAAAATCCACGGGAGGAATAAGACCCAACCTCTTTAACTGTTTTCAAAAAGCATTATAATCAGCATCCTCACTCCTTCTTACACTAAGAAGTTGCTTATATCTATCAGCAAATTCTCGAAGTATTACATTTACAACCAATTCTATCTCTTGTAGTTAATAGAGAAAGGGATTTTTAGAATAGTTTTTGCCACCATATCCTCATAGAATAAGTGGATTAGTTACTCAATACAACACCCTTAGTATGCAATGTAATCCCTGTCATCATCAAGGCTATGATTAGTGTTTAAAACATGTTTTGTAATTGAATAAGAGATCGAGGATAATTAAATTTTTTTTTACAAAACCTGTATAATACGATCTCCATTCATTTTTAAATAAAAATATTGGCCTGTTTGGTTTGTCACATGCACAATATCAGAGTACTAGCAAAATTCCTGACATTCACTCGGGATATAATTATTAACCAAAGGGTTTTACAGGGCTTTATTGCCCATCTCAGTTTCCCAAGTCAGAGATTACATAACAATACTATTCTAAGGTCAATATATATTTAAATTTGTCTAGAATGATAACCAAAAACCGAAAAACTAAGATTACCATCGGCAATCCTAGTTGCCCTTGTTCACTTGCTTGCCCCTTAATCCATTTACCCTGGCTAAAATTGTTAATTGGAAAGAGTGAGATTCAAAAGAATCCCAGTAGTAACATTTTCACGTATATGATGCATAATTAAATAAAACATGTAGGCGTATATCATAACTCAGCAACAAAGCAACATTCAAAGCTGAGCTACCCACCGTGACTCAATCATACATTTATGGCCGGGCTAACTGCCATGTGCCAATCTTAATTCAAATTTGAGCTTCCCTCTGTGACTCAATCAACATCAGCATCATTCAAGGTCAGACTACCCACCACAACCCAATCTTTCATTCAATGATAAATACAAACAAGCAATGCATTAAAGATGATATAGGAGAAAGTGTCACCACCTTAGTCTTTCTGTTCTTGTTCAGGCACAGGCCTTCTACATTCTAAGCAAATATCAAATCATATAATCATAATTAAGGACGACAAGTTATTACTTATCCCAATACTCAAATGACTTTAAAACATTTAGATTTGGTTATCATTAAAGTCCCTTAGGTAGCTATGAAAGTTTCTAACAATAGCCTAAAAGGACTGGGAAGTACTAGGTTAGAAACCACTTTTTAAAATTATAAAGTGCTAAAAACAGGGGTTGGCTGCAGCCAAGAAATCTTTGGTTGCGGCCAAAAACAGCTTAAAGAGCTTTTGAGTCTTCTGGCTGCGGCCAAAAAGAGGTTTAAAAGTTTTTTGGCTACAGCTAAGAATCCTTTGGCGGTGGCCAAAATCAGGACAGAAGCTTTTGAATTGCAACCAAGAGCCTTTGGCTACAGCCAAGGAAAAATTCTGTTTCTTGGCTGAACTTCCAAAAATCATAACTAATTCTATAAAAATCAAAATGGAATGATTCCAAAGCCAATGGAATGAAACCACTTTTTTAAAATGGAATGTCCTTGCTAGCAGAGGTTCATCATGGATTTCTTCGTAATTCCCCCACATGAACTCATCCATGCGATTCTCCAGATGGTCCTGTCTCTGCTGTACTCCCTGGAGGTCAACTCTTATCTCATTCATGGTTTGTTATTGTTGTTCCAATAAATCTAGGATTCACTGCTGGATAGGGTCAGGCCTTGGTTCTCCCTCATTGGTACCATGTCTATCATGCCCTCGGCCTTGACCTCGACCTCTACCGCCTTCTCCTGGTTGTACCATCTCCATAATTCTCTCTACATGAAATTAGAGAAGAGTAAATTTTGATACAAGAGTAAGGGCATCTTTGTCATTTCATAAATAGTCAGGGTACAAGTATGTCATACATAGCATATCATAACTATTTACAGTAGTGCAAAGAAATAGAAATATCATACATCCTACATACTACTGTACATAACCTATCGTCTTTTGCATATCCAAAATATCATTTCCTTATACCCTCCCAAAACTACCAACTCTAACTAATCCTTTCTTTGTTTGTCAGCTCCGCCTAACTGCCCTTAACTTGTATACATGCCGGTAAGCTCCGGTCACCCAAAATATACCCCGTAGGCCCCATATCACAGCTCAGTGTACATGAAATCCCATACTAACCCTCTGATGTGCTTCTGGAAATCCCAGAAGTCTGCCTTCGGGTCCCGCTTGACAATGAGGTTCTTCTGCCGGTTCCAGAATGCTGTGTCCAGAAAGAAGTTTATCGTGGAAAGAACCCAGCACTCATCGGTTGTAATACCCCGAATTTTGAGATTTGAGCTTAGAGAATAAGCCTGAGATTAGTGGACTGTTAAGCCCTGGTTTAGCAGGATCCCAAATTGGATTAAGAAATATGTAAATGAGTTTGATGGTGATTCCCAGTGAATTGCCATGGTTGAGGGCAAAACGGTAAAGTTACCGACCAGTTGATCGGTTACCGAGGAGGAAACTCATTGGTAACTTTAAGATCAATGGTTGAGATTGATTTGTGAGAGATCAAAGGGTGGAATCATGTGTATGTGTGTGCATGTGAGCTCATGAAGATAAAGCAAGATCATGACACTTGGCATAAGGTGGACCATTGGATCTTGGTCAAGATTTCAAAGCTTTTCCTCTCTCCTCTCTTCTCAAGTCGGTTATGAGTGTGTTGGGGAGCCAAATTCTGATCTCATCCTCTCTCTCTCCTTCATGCTTCGTGGCGCCAAGCTTTGGGAAAGAAAGAGAAATGGAAAAGGTGAGTTTTGGCTTGATTCTTGTCTCCTTTAGCTTGATTTCCCTTCATTAAGAATGTTCATAGTGATGAGAGTTTCATTGCTATGGTTTTAGATATGGGAAAGAATGTGTTTTGGAGCTTGAGGAATCTTGGAAGATGAAGAATCAAGGTTTAGCTTTGAGAAAGAGGAAGAGGTGAGTAATTGTACCCTTTTGATCTATATATTGTGTTATTTGGTTAAGTTATGAGAATTGTGGTAATTGCCCTAATTTGGTACAATTGTGGAATGATAGTGTTTTGTGGTAAAAATGGTGTCAAATGATGTTTGGATGCCATTAGAATTGATTTGGAACTTGGAATTTGAAGTTAGTGAAATTTGGGTTAAGTGTGAATTTAGTGTGATCATATGAGGAAATGGTCATTATGATATGATTTTGGGTATTCTGAGGTTACCAATAGGTTCCTTATGGAATTTTATGTGAGAATGAGTTTTGGTGTAAGTTTAGGACCTATTGGGATCAGTTTGGTAAATCTGGGGAAATGCTGTAATGTGCTGCGATCTGGGTTTCTGATGAGTATCACTCGAGCACGGGAAGATCATGCTCGAGTGCAGCGAATATTCTTCCTTTTTCCCTTGGTTTTTGGTCGTCACTCGCAGTGGTTTGGCAGAAGGTGAGCCAGCACTCGCGAGTATTGAGCTATCACTCGAGCACAGGAAGAACATGCTCGAGTGATGCCATGAGTTTTCCCTTTCTGCTTGGTGTTTTGCCTGGGTGCTCATGGAGAGTGCTCGAGTGCACTTCCTCACTCGCGAGTGAGGTATGATTCTGCTCGAGTGAGCATGGGCGTGCTCGAGTGCGAGAGGGTAGTAGCTGTAGGGCTTGCTCTCGGGTTAATACTCGCGGGCAATTTGGTAAGAGTGTGAATATGCACTCGCGAGTTGTGTGCCATCACTCGAGAACGGCGTCCAGTGCTCGAGTGAATGTGAGGAATTTGTGAAGGAATTTGTGAGGGCAGTGCTCGAGCACTGGGGGTAGTGCTCGAGTGAGCTTGCCATGCTCGGGATATTGGTGCTCGCGGGTGTGAGGTGTGTGCTCGAGTGCAAATGGCTGTGCTCGAGTGATTCAGTGCTTGGTGAGCTGTGTGTGTGCTTTCGGGTGCTCACTCGCAGTCTCACTCTCTCTTGTGCTCGAGTGCTGTCCGTACCAATGCTCGAGTGAGAGCATTTGTGCTCGAGTGATGTCCGTACTTATGCTCGAGTGAGAGCATCTGTGCTCGAGTGAGGCAGTGAAAAATATCAAGTTTAAGTGTTCAAAAGGGGATCTTTGGGGATAGTCTTCCAACCCTTTAGAGCTATGGATTGAGGTGTTCGAGGGCACCTAAAGGTCTTGTATGGTAACCAACTTAAGTGTCTAAAAGCTAAGGAATTGGAAAAGGGATTAACTCTATGTCCTTGTTTGGTTATAGGGTTTGATGGTCGCCCTGATTGTAAGCAGCCGGAGCTGGAGCTTACGTGGAAAGAGTGTAGGAAACATATCTTTTCTGCTTGTATTTGATATATGTGTTAATGTGTTGATGCATGTCTTAGTTTTGCATGGTTATGGGTGATGTGAAGCTATGTTTCAATTTATGCTATGGCCATAGGTATATTGTTAGAAGCATTGAGCTTTCTGGTTTGCCATTGTGATAGTTATGTGATGCAAGCATGTCATGCATTAAACATTTATCATACATGCATATTGATATTGTTATCCTACTGGGATTCTTTAGAATCTCACCCTCCCCTACTAACCTTTCAGACAGGGTAGTAGATCAAGGATATTGCGAGCAGCTAAGGGCGATGAAGACTCCTTCAGGATTGAAGTTGGTAGTTGGTTATCTTAGTTGGGATGGTCAATTGTATTTGGATATATATATATATATATATATGTAGGGGAAAGAGTTGTGTAATCCCCATATGAGAGCTTGTATGGGCGAATGTGCCCTGTGAGGCTTGATTAATAAATGGAAACCGGAACTGCCGGGATTATTATATTGCGTACTCTGATTAATGAATGTAATTTATCTTCATGTAGTAATTGTATTCGGAAGGTGAATGCGAGACCAGGATTAAATGATTGTAAAAGGTGTTTGTGAAAACCCCGTCATTTAGATGGGATGTTAATGTAGTTTTGATTCCTATTGGTCTCTATTTCACTTTATCGCATAATCCGAATATTAATTACGGCAGGGGGTTACATCGGTCACTGTAAGCTCCAATGATATCTGCAGTCCATACAAAATCTCTACATTGTCAAGGAATGCATCGTACCGGCCTCTCGAGGTATCGTGCTCCTGCAGTGCCCAATAATACTCGGACATGAGAAGGTAGGATAACTCCATATCTGGCTTTAGATTGTACGTCACCTGAACCGGCTCTGCCTGAGACTCAGTATCACTCAGATCGTCCTCTGACATCTCCTCCGGCTCGTAATCAGAATCGTACTCCTCTGGCGCCTCTCCAGTCTCACCAACCTCTGTCAATCCCGGTAAAGCCGGCCTCGACTTTGGACCGTATATAGGCAGTCTCGGCACACTCTTTCGTGCCGTGTAGCACATACGAATATCGCCATTTTTGAAGTATTTGATCATCGGTCCTCGGTACGGAACACGTTGATTCACCATCATCTCGCTGTGACTACTAACCACGATCGTATGCTCACTCTGACCATCCATGATGTCCTGTCACCATGCAAACAAAACCATATCAGTATACCATTCTGATAATGCCAGAACCGCTTATTAGTTCTGATACCAAAAATGTCAACACCCGTTTCCATTTCGATATTCACAGAGTAATAGAGACCAAGTTCCACAGGCATACATAAAAGTACATATATACTGATAAAAGTATTTGTTTACAGTCCAAAGTTAAGATACAAAAGGTGACAATATTTACAACATAAGCTATCTATAACCACAGACTTTAACTTCACCTCAAAACACGTGCCAGTCACTTTCCTTTATCCACGTCTTTGCCTTTTGATCCGCTAGCACCCGCTGAGATGTTTGGTTTAGAAAAAGGGGTGAGATTCCAAGGAATCTCAGTAGAAACATACGATCAACACATAAAATGCAAAAATTAAATATGCAATGCACCGTATCAAGTAAAATGAAAACTCATATCATCCATGTGTGTACACAAAATTTAGGGCCAACTAACCCGTTGAAACCCCTACATGTACCTCAGCTAAGTCCTTGACTACGGTTAGGTAAGACTAGTGTACCTCAGCTAGGTCCTACACCACATCTAGGTAATGTGCTTCTAGCACGTGTTCATATCACAAAATATAGTAACACGCATCATACAAATAGTCACATAGTATATGAGAGATAGTAGTTCCCACCTCGAAGTTCTATCGACCCCTTTTTGTGTGCCTCGTGAAACGTGTCGATTTTCGACTCCCGATTCGGTCCTAAAATATTAAATGTACAATAAATAGGTCATAACCTATCCAAGTATCATTTTAGACACTTCCATAGTGTTTCTTGTGGTTATATTAGCCTATGGTGAAAATTTACCAAAATGCCCCCGGGACCCCGGCCCGGCCCCGCCGTACCCGGCCCGATGGCACGTTTTCCCAAATTTTTTACTAGGGCTATCCTAATGTATTTTCATCCAAGGAATCCATTTCCAAACTTAAAATTACCAAATTCAATGTAAAATTACGAAATTGCCCTTGGAAGCCCTACTTTTAGGGTTTTAGGGGCATTTCCGTAATTATGCTTTCTCAGCCTTTTTTGAAAAAATGCCCAACTGTAACCCCACCTATTTTTGCCCACTGAATCCAATGGAATCATCAAATCATTGAAAATCCAACTCTAAGGCCCTCAAACATCCCTGGCCGAAATTATAGTGTTTTCCAGAAAAAATCGGGATTTTACGATTTCGGCTTCGTAAACGCGTTCCTTCACTTTATTAACCATCTAATTGAGTTATAACAACCATTTGAACTAAAATTGGGCAGCATAACACTTAGGCACACACTTTTCCAAAATTTAAAATCAATGGCAATGCAGCGAAATTTCACCGATTAAATTGCCCACAGCAACCAGAATAGTTAATATACGAAGGTTTGGAAGTTACCTCAAGCTCCCACAAAATTTTCCCAAAAATGGCTGAAACCCTAACCTTTAGAGAACAGATTTTTGAGCCTCCAAACCCTAAAGAACAAAGAGGAGTAGCTTAGA
>OY979703.1:28086449-28254081 GCA_963855925.1 Inga laurina | reverse complement strand
AAGTTATTGAGGATCATATTCTCAACACCATTCCTATGTATCCCTCCAGATTTTAGATTCCACTGATCACTCACTCTTGGATGGGAAGAGAATTAAGGAGGAAAAATCCTAAGAGGGAAAACTCTAAATAATAGTAAATTTTTTTTTTGACTATTTTTCAAAGTTTTCCTTCATGATATTTCCCTGTTATTTTCCTCTTACTTTTCCCTTCATCCAAACATTCTGTTAAGGAAAATTTCACTGACCCCTATAATGAGACAACCAAGTTCCTTATTCACAAACATTCGTCCCTCCTTTTGGAGCTGTATTGGAGCTACTCATCACAAACATGACTATGAATTCAAAAACAAGTGTTGCTGTTTGCACAAATGGAAGCTCCACACTTCCTCCTTTGCTTAATGCCTGGAGTGATCAAATGGTGTGGCTTTTGTATTTTTGCCAGAAACAGGAATCTTGGAAGCTTTGGCTTCTTAGGAACACTACGACACTTTAGCTCCATGATTGAACTGGAGACAATGTAAGTTGAGATCAAAAACTGAAACATCTTGTGATTAATGTGTCCTCTCTGTGTCCTGATGTTTTGGTAGTCTGTCTAGATTGCAGTAGTTTGCATAATAACAGCTTGTCAGGACCAATTCCCAGCTTTCTTGGCTTACTGCCAAAACTGAAATTGCTGTGAGTAACATTATTACAAGCAACTTCCGAATTGAAACAAGCTTGATATTACTTGTTCATGTTTTACCAGGAATTTAAAGATTCAGTGGAATGATACCCAAATCGATATCTCCAAATAAAAACTTGAAAATAATGTGAGTTTACCATAGTCTCTCTTGCACAACTTTTCTGGTTCTTTTCTCTTCATCTTTTTTTGGATCATCATTTTGATTTGTATGTTAGCTGTTAATTTATTATGACGCTTTCATGTATCACTTTGATAGGTAATTGCCTACCAGTTTTTCTTTAACCCCTTGTTGTGAAACGCCGTCTACAGAAGACTAGACGGGACAGGACGATGTTCCCCTGTTTTGGACCGCTTATGTTTCGAACTGAAAAAAATTCAATACTAAACCGTTTAAACTCCCACACTTATATACCACTCGGCTTTGAAACATCAATTAAGTTTCACTCTTTTTTTGTGTTTTTTACTTTCATCATCTTCAACTTGGATTTGGTTGATATTTTTGCACAATCCACCCATTAAGCTTTGCAAGTCAATAGTCATCTGCTAGCCTCCAAACCCAACTTCAAATCGGTTAACTAGCTGGAGGATTAACCAAGGAAATGAAAGATTCTCGTAATTAATTAATTAATTAATTATTATTAACATATACAAGTATACCCTAATTTAATATCATTGATCATGGCTGTAAGGCATTCTTTGAAGCCAAAACTTATAACAGGTAACGGGTCAAGACATTCTTTGCTCCAAAAACTTACTAGGGAAAAGATGAAAAAAATACCATTTGAACTTCAAAATTTTAAATCAGTGATTTTTTATTAAAATGAGTTGTTAATTGTTATTCTTTTGTAGTCAACAAGATTGATTTAGAATTTTAAAGTTCAAAAGATATTTTTTTTTTGTCCGGATAGACAAGATATTTTGAACTATAATAAGTGATTTTGATTTCATTTTATATATAGGTAATAAATATTATTTTCTTTCCAAAAACTTATATGCAAATCAAGATTCAAAATATTGATGACTTATAAATGGATTGTCTTCAAGTAATACAGCCTAAAATGATCACTTAAAACTAAATAATCTAAAGTTCTTAAATCAAAAAAGATAAAATGGAAAAAAAAATAGAATTTAGAATAAACGAGTGAATTTACAAATGTATATATGCATTTTAACAACAAATACTAGTAAAATAGTGAGTATCCCTATAAAAATTTACAAATTCTAATTTATATTATAAGTGAGTGTTTATAGATAAATTTATATATAAGTGTACACATATATTTTAACAACTAATAATTGCAAACTAACAAGTGTCTTTATTTCATAAGTGAATTTATTAGTAGTTTATATATGCATTTTAACAACTAAACATAACAAAATAAGAAGTGTCCATGTGAAAATTTATTAATTCTAATTTACATTATAAGAGCCGATACAAAAATTTACAAGTGGATAAACATATGTTAGTAACTAACAAGAACAAAATAACAAGTGTATTTAGAGAACTTACCTAATATATATAAGTAATTTTACCAAAGTTTGTCCAATGGAAAATCACTATTCTCTGGTCTTCAAATGCAACCCCTAAGCTTTGTCAAAGTTAAAGTAGATCTATTAATGTAGGTTATATTCAAATATAATAAAACTCATATCAAAATTGAACGATAGAGATGCACAAAAATAAGGCAAGGAATTGCAAGATAGAAATGAATAGTGCAGTGCTGGTTGGATAAAAGAAATAAATACCGTCATTTTTATTTAAATTCTAATTTATGTCCAAATACCAGTTGAAATGCTAAATTAAAGTGGTATAGAATATGTACCACTTCTTTTTTAAGAGATAAAAAAGAAATGGGGTTCAAGTAACAGAGGAAAGTGTGGAGTCACATGCTGGAATTTTTGGAAGTAGAGGAATGACAAGATCTTCAATACGAGGACAAGAATGTCATGTGAGATTTTGGTGCAAACCCAGAGAATTGTTGTGGAATGGGTGTTGGCAAAGGGGAAGGATCTCCTTAAAAGTAAAGAAAGTAGGGTTAGAGATGTGAAGGGGGCAAACCAAGATCCGAATGGCTTAAACTTAATACTGATGGCACAGCCTATGGGATAAGGATAGGGCTGTGTAATATGTGTCTTGGGACTCGACATTAACCAAAGAAAGAGGAGCTAGATGATCATTAGACTAATATCATGATAGAAATTAACCAAATTTATAAACGTAAATATATTAACTAATAGCCAATAATCTAAATTGCTACACACATGTTTTTATCCTAGCCTTCTAAAATATTTTTATTTTGGGATCACAGCCATCTTTTCTCATTCATTTTAGAAGACTTTATTTTCAAACATCACCCCCACATATTACATGTCATAAATTGATCACTTTCCCAATCATTTCTACTCAATGATTTAGCTGCTATATGTGATAGGTGTTACGGGAGCAATTGGATAGCTGCTTTTATGTATTATTATTTGTTGTTGTAAAATCAAATCATGGAGGCCAAGAATAGAGTTATGCCAGACATCGTCTAAGGTTAACCAAAATATTGAGGTCTTCATTAGAAATCATTATTCTCAAGCTCTTACCAGATATAAATTTGTATATGTCAAGAAAATGACCAACTATTTTAAAGATAAACTGGGAGAAGGTGGTTATGGTTCTATATACAAAGGAAAATTAAACTACTTAATGGCTGCCTTATTGTTGTAAAGCTATTAAAGTCATCACAGGAGAATGAAAAAGAATTTGTCAATGTAGTTGCCAGCATCAATAAGACTTCCTATGTTTTTTTTTTTTTTTTCGCCAATAAGACTTCCTATGTAAATATTGTTACCCTTCTTGGATTTTGTTTTTGAAGGCCAAAAAAGGGCTCTCATATATGAATTTATGTCCAATGGATCTATTGACAAATTCATTCATAGCAATGCGGATGAAAATAGTCTACGCTTGACTTGGGAAAATTTGTACCAAATTGTGTTTAGGATAACTCGTGGACTTAAGTGTGTGTTTGAATTAGCTTTTTTTAATAGCTTTTATGACTTACGAGGTAAGTGTGTGTGAGGAGTTTTATCTCGGGTTGCGCAAACCATGGTTTTGGTGCTTGCCAAACACACACTAAGTATTTGCATTGAGGATGCAACACTTGGATTCTACATTTTGAAACAAAACCCCATAATATATTTTATGATGAAAGATTTTGACCCAAGATCTTATATTTTAGCCTTGCTAAGCTTTATTTGAAAAAGGAAAGTATCATTTCAATTTCAGAAGGGAGAGGAACTATAAGATATCTTGCTCTAGAAGTTTGGAATAGAAGTATAGGTGAAGTTTCACATAAATATGACATTTATAGCTATGGGATGATGTTATTACATATGGTTAGAGGGAGAAAGAACATGAATGTTGAAATCAATTGTTCAGTTGATAAATATTTTCCAAATTACATTTATGTTCTACTTGAGCAAGACAACACTTTGGGAAGTAATGGTACCAATAATAACGAGGAAAAGGACATTACAAAGAGAATAACTAATGTGGATTTGTGGTGTATCCAAATATTTCCAAGTCAAAGGCCTACAATGGTAGAGTGATGGAAATGTTAGAAAGAAAAACTTGACTTTGGAAATGCTACCAAAGCCTTTTATGCCCTCCCCTCCAAGAATAGAACTAGAGTCGTCCACCACTACTAATGCCACAGCAAAGATTTTGGAGGAACACTTGGATTCAGAAATGTTGAAAAGAAATGCAGGCGGGTCTCATAGTACGGCATTTATGGTTATCAAATGTTGCTGCTAAATTGTTTTTCTTTTTTCCCCTTCTGTCGTTTGTTTTGGTTGGAGCAAGGGTGTGTGAAGCTAAGGGCTCTATCACCATTGAGATATACTCCCTCCGTCCCTATATATCATGTCATTTTAAACGAATTGCGATGTTTAAAAAAATAATTAAAATTAGTTAAAAATAATAAATATGTAGAAAATATATTTCTTTTTCTATATATACCCTTATTTATAAATAAATAAGAAGGAGAGTGATAAAAAAAATGATGAAATAGAATGTAGGGAGGAAGATGATGTGATAGAATAAAGGGAATGAGTCAATATTTTAATTCATGCAATGTATGAAATTAATTTAGGGTAATATGGGTAAAAATGCATTTATTAATTAGACAAGCTCAAATAGAAGCTTATAAAAAGAGACAGATCCTATTCAAAAAATTAGACGTTACAAATAAGGACGAGGGGATTATATACTTAACATATTGGATTTTTAAATTTGCTGCAAGTCTAAGTTGATTATGGTTTGGGCCTATCCATTTGTTAAAGTGTATACTCCTTGGGTCCTAAACAGAGGATCTAGTTTGCAGTTATAAAACATAATACAACATACTTGCTCCAATCCTAAATATAAAATATATTTAAGGAGTTATTATCGATCTTAAATATAAGATATATTTAATATGTTTTTTAATTTTTTTTTCTAATTTATTTCTATTGATGCTCCTTCAACAATAATCAAGGAGGAGAGCAAACAAGGGAATTAAGCAAGATAATTAGAGCGTTTTAATAAATTTATTAAGATTTTTATTATCATTTTTCAATTAAAATGATAAAAGTAATGACATGGATTTTAATATTATAAATCAAAATTTTAAGGAAGTTAAATTTTAGTTTTGAAATGTCAAGTGGTTATTTAACTAATCAAAGTTTAGGGGTCATCTGTAACTAATTAATGGGGGTTTTTATTAAATTAATAATTTACATAAAATGCCACGTAAAATACCATGTGGCAATTTTCGTTAAAAAGATAATGGCCAGTTAACAATAGAGGGTTAATAATAAAAAATAAAAGGTCAGTGAATTAAATTTAAACTCTAAAAGGTCAAGGCAACTGACTCAAAATTTAGATGATTTTTGTATAATTGAGCCATTTTCTAACTCAATACAATTCAATCATTGTAATTTCTTAATCCTTAAGTCATAAGGATTAAGTCATACTGAATCAAAGTTTAGAGACTAATCCAATAATTAGAAAAAAGATAATAATAATAACTTTATTCCAAACTTTATTTGTTAACGTTGAACACTTCCAAATTAGCCTTTCTCTGTGTCAAATTCAACACAAAGCTTACTAATTTTCTGCCTGCGAACACAAAGCTTTACTTGTTTGGCACATAGTACATGTAATCTAGTTTATGAAATGAAACAATTTTGAAGCCAACTCTTCGCACGTTGTGGCAGCTGGATTTAAGCATAATTTGTGCCATTGATTAGTTATAGTAATTTAATTAAATCATGTATTCAGTCAACCATTGCCTTAATCAATTTTTACAAAAAAAACAAAAGAAAATGGTTGACTTGAAAAATTAAGCCAATAGCTAAGATAGGATAGAGCAGAAACAAGGAGATTAATCAGAAGTAAAAGAAAATAGTAAAGAATCCGCATCAGAAAATCAGCCAACTCCTTGTCCGAGTCATCTGCAGCATCAGGGCCAGATATTATATTGATGATCTTGAGAATTTGACATCAGATGCTACAATGGAGCACAAATCCCATTGTCTGTGATTAGAGCAGAAACAGTTTCATCAGAGATTTTCAGCTACTTCCTGTCAGTTTCCAGTTTATAACTGGGCACATGAGCATTCCATCTCTTTCTCTCTCTCTCTAAATGCAAGCCCATACAAGGAAGCTAATTTTAAGCTTTCAAATGTAAGGGATTTTTATGAACAACTAGCTCAAATTTGGGGGAAGTATGCATATTTTAGCCTATATTTTTTAATCTCAACACTCCTGGGATGTGTGTGTGTGTATTTTTTTATTAAATCAAGGATTTCCCCCTCAAGGCTTAATAAGTGCGTTTTCAAGATCCGAACTTCTATTCTTCTTACAATGATGAAACCCTTTACCACCTCAACTAATGATTTATTAGTTGTGTATATAAATCTATAAAAATCACTTAACCGGCGACAGCCACAGTGTGGCTTTCTATATGGGTTTTGCACAATATTAGGACCCTGCTGCGTTATAGTAAAATAAAGGTAAGTACAATTCCCATCTAACAATATTATAAGGGAATAAAAATCATAGTGTTACTAAGTCCCCCATCTTCTCATGAACCGAATTACTTATATCCTATATGTCAATAAATTATTTACTCAAATAGTTTTTGACTTGTGAAATCTTCACAAAAAGAACTTTACAAACTAAACATGCCCAATCAAGCGATAACTGGGGCCCACCTATGCAGTTCCCAGGAAGAAGTCAAACGATCAGCAGATAAAAGCTTTGTATAAATATAGGACTGATCAGCACAAACGTGCATGCCAAACAACAACAACAACAACAACAATAATGGCTATCCACAATGCCTTTCTTCCTCTTCTCCTCCTCACAACTCTAACTCCATCTCTGTCGTCATCATCCCCTACCTTCATCAGCATTGACTGTGGCTCGAACTCTCCCCTCACCGACGGCGACATCTTCCGATGGGAAGCCGATGACTCTTACGTTCAAAACGGAGACTCTTATGCAGTTGAATACAGCAGCACAGTCCCTCCATACATAAGCGAGACCGCCATGTCCACTCTCAGCGCTTTCCCTACCCTCAAGAAAAACTGTTACACCGTCAATGTCGGTGAGGGGCAGAAGGTTCTGGTTCGAGCAAGCTTCTTTTATGGAAACTATGATCGTAAAGACTCTCCTCCTACATTTGATCTTCACTTTGATGGAAATTTTTGGGCCACTGTTAACACTTCGAGTCTGAGTGGGGTGTATCATGAGGCCATTTATGTTACCAAGAAAAACACAACCGGTATTTGTGTTGCTCGGACATTTAAGGATCAGATTCCTTTCATTTCTGGGCTGGAGATTCGAACTTAGAGATGAGCATGTATTCTCTTGTTGACTCTGGGCGTGCTCTTTTCTTGTCTAACAGAGCAAATTCTGGCGCAAATTTCACCACTAGGTATAATATACATACCCTTTTCTTTTTTATGATCATCAAATTCTACCACGTGACTTAGAAGTCATATGTTTAAATCCTGAAAACGACCTCTCTGATTATAGGATAAGACTGCATACATCTATCCTTCCCCAAACGGCCAAACCCCACCTGATGAGAGCCTTATGCACTGGTCACCCTTTTAGACACCCCAGTGCCCACTTCATACACCAATTTTAGCTTGGAATTTTATATTAAAGACTAGCTAGAGGTAGTATATAATTTTCCTACCAATTTTTCCTTTTATTTGCAAGCTAACGAAGGATCATTGAACGAAACTGATTGATATGTATCCAAATGATACTTATGATCGGATTTGGCAAGCAGAGGTTGCGTTTTTGTTTGTGGAAAATGTGGTAAACGAATCTACAGCGATTGACACGAGCAAAGCAGAAGATCAACCACCTCTTACTATTCTTCGAACTGCAACCACAACCACAGGAACTTTATGGGGCATTGATCTTAACACAGACCTTCCTGACACAACCCAACCTATCTTTATCACAGCCTACTTCTCTGAAGTCATTCTTCTTAGTTCCAATGAAACAAGATCTATTCAAGTTGAGATCAACCAAGTTCCTTATTCACAACCTTTCGTTCCCCCCTTATGGAGCTGTAACAGAGTTACACATCACAAACAGGACTGCGAATTCAAACACAAGTGCGACTGTTTTGGCTGATGGAATTAGTTCCACACTTCCTCCTCTGCTTAATGCCTATGAAGTCTACACTGTGAGTGATACACTTACAGATGGGACCAACAGTGATGATGGTTTGCCTTTTATATACTTACTTTAATTAACTGTGTAAAGATAATGTCTTTTTTTTTTGGGAGTAATCTGTGGTTATGAGATTGTTTGGTTGATCTGTTTGTGGTAATGTAGTGGAAGGATTAGCAGCATTACGAAAGAATCTTGATGTGCTTCAGAAATGGAGTGGTGACCCTTGCCTTCCTTCTTCGTTTTCATGGGAATGGCTGGAATGCAACGCTGATGCCTCCCCACGTGTCACCTCATTGTAAAACCTCATGCTTTGTCTTTTTATTTTATGTTCCTTTATATATATACACACACAAGCACACGCGCACCAACTTCTTGCTGAGTGATCAAATGGTGTTGCCTTTTGTATTTGGGCTGAAACAGGAATCTTGGAAGCTTTGGCTTATCAGGAACACTGCCAGACTTTAGTTCCATGATTGAATTGGAGACAATGTGAGTTGTGATCAAACACTGAAACATCTTTTGATTAATGAGGCCTCTCTGTGTGCTGATGTTTTGGTTCTCTGTATAACTTGCAGTGATTTGCATAATAACAGCTTGAGTGGACCAATTCCAAGCTTTCTTGGTTTATTTCCTAAACTGAAATTGCTGTGAGTACTAGAGCCATTACCACAAGCAAATAATGCAGTACTTCCAACTTGAAACTAGCTTGATGATATTACTTGTTCATGTTTGACCAGGAATTTAGCAGATAATAGATTCAGTGGAACCATACCCAAATCGCTATCTCAAAATAAAAACTTATAACTAATGTGAGTTTATCTGTGCCATAGTCTCCCTTGCTCAAATTCTTCTCTTCATTTTGATAAGCTTGTTAGCTGTTAAATTAATATGACCCTTTCATGCATCAGTGTGACAGGTAATTGCTTATCTGGCATGTCATGTCCTCCTCTGCCACCGCCTTCAACCTCTTCTAGGGGAACGCCGTCCACAGGATTGCGACCATATTGGGCAGCTGAAGGACCAGTTGCTGGTTCAGGTTTTCAATCAGGTGGCACAGAGAGTAAGAAGATGACATTGCCATGCAGAACCATACTCTCTGTCATTGCTTTTGTTGCTTCTGGAGCTATACAACTAGGAAATTCCTCTGCAGCATGTAAAAGAATCGAAGCAATGGCCCCATTTTGAGTTCAGATGGAGATATCAGTTAGTAGATACCAAGGGAGTTTGCTATGTTGTTTGTTTTGCTATTGCTTCTGATCTATCATAGATATCTGTGAGATGAATGAGTGTTTCTTTGAAAAATGTAAATCCTGAAGTTCATCGGCTGTGCATTTTGTGACTATCATTTATGTTTGGGCCTTTTTATTCCACGAGTTTGTTATCAATGAAAATGTGAACGAACCCCTCTATATAAGTTTGGCACGAGGTATTTAGAGGGGAGGGACAGGAAAACTTTTAAGAATTGGATTTTAAAAAATTGGATAAGTTATAAAATTTTAATTAAAAGACGATGTATGATAAAAGAGTAGAAAAAATCAATTAAAAATTTTTTAACCACACTTCTCAAATTTTTTTAAAATCCAAATCCAAAAAAAAAAAAAAATTCTCTCTACTCACTTTCTCTCCCCTCCCCTCATAGTGCACTCTATTGAATGTATTCAGTTTAGTTTTAATTTTTGCAGCAACTTATGACATAATATTTTTACAAGACATTTTTACTTGTAGATGTAGTTCATATTGTTAAAAAAAATAAACCTCTACCACATAAAAAACTAACTATACCTTGCATGGTAGAGATGGAATATCATGAAGGAATGAATAATACACTCAATTGTCCCACCAGCTATATTCTTACCCCTAAAAAAAAGGGTGGGGGTATGATTTCAACCACATCACATCAAATTCTTCTCCACTTAGAGAAGTCCCCTCAAATTTTGCATTGCCACTTGCGAGACAGCTCTCTCTTAATTACAACGTTTTAACATACTATGAGCATACACATATTATCTTGTGCTACTTGAACTAAAAAATTGTACAAAACTTTGGCGGAGACCGGCACAATTTGGCGCACTCTATTAACAGGGTACAGTACAGCCTTATTCCGGCGACATGGGCAATTGTCATGACTCTTGCAAAAGGATTTCATAAATGTCTGTTCTCAGATTCAGTTCCTTATCTCGCATAACTTCCTGGAGATCTGACAACTCTTTTGCTGTAAGTACAGGGTTCACTTTGAGAAAGCCATCCAACCATAGCTTTTTAGACCTGGCATCAGAAAAATGTTACTGGTTAGGAATAACTAAATATACACCATCGAAGGTTAATCAACATGTTCTAGTGAGGTTTGAGAGTTAGAATTATATTCAGTTAGTCGTATTATTTCTTCTCTCTTTCTTGGCTATTTATACCGCATTTGGAAAACAAGCTCTCACCAGGGGCAGGCATGGATAGCTCGAAAGAAAACGCGTCGCGCTGCTGAAGGATCACGTGCAACATTCATCTCGTATTCAATGTAGCAACGCCAGAGTACAACTGAGCCGCAAAGCATATCATTACTCAATGCCCTTTCAAACAACCTACGGATTCTGTGTTGTGAGCTACCTCTACACATCTCAAATGACAATGCAAAAAGCCATAGAATAACTGATGGTTTCCTGAAATAGTGCAGTTAAAAGAAATAAATGGTTATTTTAGGAAGATTTATATTTCTAAACAACAAAGTAGATATTATTCATATTTCTGGCTTATCAAATACATATAATATTCATGTGTACTTATCCGTATCAAAATAGAACATTTTAAGCTGATCTTTAAAAAAAATAAAAAAACAGAACAGTTGAACTAAGCATCAATACAGAGAAGCTTTAGCAAAAATATGTAAGAAAAAAATAAGCCTAACAAAACAAAACAAATGAAATCACCAACAACTGCTTAATTAAAATAGACATGACTTCTAGGGGGAAAAAAATATGCGGAGAGCAAAGAACTTACTTCTTAGAGAAGTCATCTAGCATCCACCGCAATTTATTGGAAGTTGTGTGTAAATGGCCAACCTCCACTACACCTTTAAGAAGTTCGGGACTGAAAGGATATATCTGAAGGCCCTGAGAAATGGAATCCCAAACTTTGGGCAGACTAGCTTGACTCTGATGCCTTTGAAGCATCTTTATGGAATAATTTAACAAATATTCAAGTTGATAGCTATGGCTTCTCCTTTCTGCAAGTTACAAGATAAGCAACGAATTAGCATGAAATTAGCATCAGCTCTTGTGTTGCTATAAATATAATTTACTAGTTCCATATGAATGATTGCCTAGGTCACATGACAAACTGCCCCAGATTATATGCCAAAGTTGAATGTGTGTAACACACAGCAAACTGCCTGGATTCTTTAAATCTAATTATATATTACTAACTCCGGTCCCAAATATAAGATAAAGTTGACTTTTTTTAGAGAGATTAAGGAAGTTAAATAAGTTACTTAATCTTATCATATGTTATGTATCCTTAGATTATATATTAGTTTATTAGTTAAACTAACTAGTTTGGAGAAAAAAATAAAAATATAAACGCTCTAAAATAATTTAATTAACTTCCTTAATTTCTCCAAAAAAGTCAACTTTATCTTATAATTAGGACCGGAGGGAGTATTAACTATAATAATAATGACCATCAAAGATTACAGTCTTTGCTATAAATCAAATATTTTGATCCAATTTTTTTTTACTGTTGGTCCTCATGTCAGAAGATGAGATGCACCAAGAAAAAAAAATTGAGGTGGACTGATGAAATTCATAAAACATTAGGAGGAACAGACATGCATCACTGCATCAAAACAAAACAAATGCCAATCAAATTATATCATGAACTCACAAAAAAAAAAAACAAAAATGAAAGAGTGCAAATAAAATTTTCTCGCTTGATATTTACACATAAAAGCAAATGAACCGTGAAGGCATAAATTTGTTAAAGTGAATCTTATCATAACAAGTAAAAGGAGATATCTAGTTAATACAGAAAACAAAGAGGACTCTTTGAGGGACAGATTTACTGAGGCAAACATCAGAAATTTCCAGCTAACAATGTATACTTGTACTTTTTGGCAGGTCTTACATTTTCTAATTTCTATCTAAAAAACCAAGTTCTGAAGAATCATAACCTGGAAGCACCATTGCAAATGCCTGATCAAAAACTTCAACAACTGAATCCCATCCAGAGGTAAGCTCCTCAAGCAATGCAGCTGAACATATCAGAGCTACAGATTGGTCATTTATTATGCCACGAACCCAAGATGATCGTACAGTTCTACTTTTTTCTTTAAACCCTTGGCGGGCCCTGAGCAATTGCAAACTTGATGGTTGACCTCTGTATGGGCTATATTTTGTACCACTTCCTAAGCACGATAATATATGCATTGCTCTATATGAAGATTCGCAATCATTAGCATTAGCAAGCTCTGCCTCTGCATACCAGAAATATAGAAGAGGAGCACTAGATTGCCGTTCCTGCTCCATGCAGTTAACCAAAGCAATATCAAAAAAACACTTAGACATGAGAAGCTGAGTGAGATTCAAAGAATTACAAGAAAATATTAAGGAGTTTCAAACACAACACTTAGACATGAGCAAAATTTTGGTAAAACGGCTTTGAAGCAGAAAACACTGAACA
Source organism: Inga laurina (assembly GCA_963855925.1). NCBI lineage: Eukaryota > Viridiplantae > Streptophyta > Magnoliopsida > Fabales > Fabaceae > Inga > Inga laurina. Next base: position 28,241,008 of record OY979703.1, on the reverse strand, counting down.
TACCGCTGGAAGCCCCTCTGAAGACAACAATGCCATGTCAAACACTTTCCTTGCATGATCAATATTACCATAGTAAGCCTCTCTTCGTGCGTATACCCCACATAGCAATACATCCTACAGTCACCACACACACACACGGACAAAGGCATCATCAGAAGTAACCGGAGATGGGTAATTATAAATATAAATAAAAAAAGCTACAAATAAGAAGATAAAAAGGAACTAGCATATGAATCTCATAAAGCAAAACCTTCTATCCCCCATCTTCTTCACAGATGGAGAAAATGACAAACAGATAAGTAGTGCGATTCTAAAGTTTTAGGTAGGAGAATGAGTACCTGCCGATCACTTTTTAAGAGAGACTTCGCTAAAGCTCGACACGGGGTAACCAAGCAGCTAGAAGGATTTGTTTTTGTATTATATAGCTCTTCAGCGATAAGAACAGCTTCTTCCAAGATGTAATTACGTGGGAAAATAGTCAAACAAAGTAAGAGAACATTCCGGAGAAACTTTAACATATCAGCACTCCTAGAGGAACAGCCTGATAGAAATTCAAAACTGAAAGCACTTGAATTGCTTTGTGCTTTTGTTAAAACATCATGAGTATATCTCAACATCTCTGATATAGAATCTGGCAGATCCTCCATGCTAAGGCTAGTCTCTGCCCAACTTGGACTGTTTGAACAAATCCTGCAAGGAAATGAAGTAGAAGAATGCCATCAACTTGCCAAATGCATTTTATTATGCCATAAGCATCCAACAAATGCCAAAAAAAAAAAAAAAAAAAGAAAGAAAAGAAAAGAAAAGAGTAATCTAGGACATAACAAGAGATTGTAAATTGAGTGAGTCAATTAAAGTAAAATATTCAAGCTTAATTATGGACCTTTTTATCAATGCTTGCACATCCTAGCCTATCTATAATCACATATTTCCAAATATAAAATTGTATCACCTATGAGATGCTTAGGTTAGATACACAACATTGTTCAAGAAACAAGAGCTAAAAATTGTTTTTGACTTAATACAGCATCTGTGGAAGCTCATCATGAAGATTACACAGCCTCACCACCACCACATTATGCTAAAATTAGACACTTATTGACAAGTATAATTACCAGAAAGTAAGCAAAAGGGCCTAACACTAAATTTGGTCTACCAAGCACTAAGACAATGTTCAAGAGCCACACAACAACAAATCTAAACGTCTACGCAAGGAACCTCCTTGCAGTGTCTTTATTTTAACGCCATTTTATATATATGAACCATTCATCTTCTTGAATTGGCATAAGGGCCGCCTAGCCAAAACCAAAAGTTGTAGTGAAGACATCCTAATCATAACTTTTTAAAATGTAATATGAATGTTCCCTATGACCAATTATAGTAAGACCACTGAAGCAGCTATTTACCCAAGAAAACTTACAATTGAGATATCTTCCCACCAAAGAAGTCAATGAATTGGAAGACCAACGATAGTCGGGCCTCTGTTGAGCTTAAGGAAAACAGGTATTCATTCACATCTTCACACAATATGATCCGTGAGAGTTGCTCATCCTCTTCGGTCTTACCTGTACATTGTTGATCAATATACTGATGTAAGCAATTTATTTAGAACAGAATGAGATGAGGTTAGCTATTGTTTTTATGCATTTCTTGGTGATAAAAGCTGAATTCACCTCTAGACATGGTAGCAGAGGTCTTACAACAAGAGAAGAAGAATAAACTGATGGGTTCTAGCGTTGAAGAGGTTAATCTACCCACAAATGATCCAAAACCTTCCTTCTTTCCCTCCGCATCCCACCTCATAAAACACCTAGTTAATTCTCTTATACTCTCTCTTCCAAATCTCTGGTTAAAATCAAAGTTGGTGAACGTTTTGTTTCACCTCTGAAAACCACCAAAACCACAGTTTACAAGACAAAAGTGTATATTTCATTATCAGTCAGTATATTTCTACATGGTTAGGGACACAGCCAGAAAAAAAGTGTGGGGGGAAAATTATATGTTTAAGGCACAAAAGCAGAATTAATGCCCCTTTTTATCGCTACCTAGGTCCATCCCTGATCATCGCTTTGTGGAAGCCAGCAGTTACCTGCCACCACCAAAGCCATGCTTTTGATGACTTCTAACCTGAAACCAAACATGCCTTTAGTTATACCACTAAGCCTCTATTCTCTGTTTTGCCCCTGCGGAGTCACCTTACTAGCCTTCTCTCTTCTAGGATAAAAGTGTACAGGTGTGTTCCCATTACACCCACCACATTGCAATCAGAAAGAACTAAAGCAAAACGCAACTTTGAAAAAGGATGTCAAAAAAACAATTATAAATGAGAACTATAACTGTAAAAATGTTCATGAAGACAGGGTCTACCAGATTTCCTCCGAACAGGCATCCATTGGTCACAATCTCTCAAAGACTCTTCTTCTGACCATTTGATCCAGGTTGCAGTTTCGTTAACTTCACAATCATCCCCAGCTTTGACATCAATACCAAGCAATTTTAGCAAATCTTCAGTATCATCTTCCTCTTTCAAGGCTTCATCTTCATTTTCATCTTCGTCGTGGACATCTTCAGAAATCAAATTACTGTTCGGTTCAATGTCATCTTGGACAATACCCTCCTTAACTTTGGATAATGGTTCTGACCAACCCGTCCAACCACCCTCTTCATCATTGTGTGAGTTCTCCTCTTTCATAACCTTTTGCCTAGTTTCCTCCTCTCTCTCCAACCAAGTGGACCAACCAAGGGCAGCTTCTTCTCCAACTCTTTCACCTTCACTATTCCAAAAATGTTCAAACAGTCTTTGCTTACTCTGCTCCGTAAGGTGCAAAGGTGGACAAAACAAACTAAACTCAATTTCAGCCTGAAATAAAGCAGTAGCCAACTCTCTATAACCAGCCTGCCACTCAAATCTGCAAAGACTGACAAATATATCCACAAGACCAAGTTCTAGCTGAACAATTCCAGGATCCAGTGAGGAAGAATCAGCAGCTTGATGAACCTGAAAAAAATTAAAATCAGAATTGATTTTCCTTTTAAACGCCATTGCAGAAACTTCCAAGACAAGAATATCTACAGAAAATATGGGTACAAAACATGAAACAGTCACACAAAAAGGGATGTAAAGTTATTATATAATCAACCAAGTAGCCAATTCATGCACCTACAAAATGTACAGGGGAAAAATCATAGTAAGATATAATTTCTTTTATAGGCAGAATGCTCAAAACAAGCAGCAGTATAAATGATGCTTTCCAGTTTGATTGGTTAAACATTTCAAAGTTGAAAGAGGGAAAATCTCATGGTCAACAAGAAATTACATGCAAAGGAAAGGAAGATGAAGATAATTTGTTCATGGATTGTTTACCTTAATGCCAGGAAAAATATATAAAGATGTTCTTGTTCAAAGGCAGAATGGTATTAAAAGGAAGTGATGCTGTAATTCTTATCATAATAACTACTTTTCAGGCTAAATCTTGTTCAATTCTGCCCTTAAAAGATATTTGCAGTTCAAACATATTAAAATTAAAAACAAATGAAATTAGTTCCCAAACACCAACTCATTCTCTCTCACTCCCCCGTTGCCCTCTTTATTAGAGCATGTCCGTATAAGGGATCAAAAATATTTGTTCATCATAAACTTCTCTGGACTTAGGAAAATCAAAATAGAAGGCCAATATTGCCTATCAAACAAACAAAATAAAAAAGGAGGTAAAGCAGAACAAAATTGAGAACCTGCCTAAAGTTCTTGCTGCGAGAAGCAGATAAGGCTTCAATTGCGTGTGCGAACATTTTTCTAATCTCTGAAACCTTAAATCTAGAGAAGTCTCTCTGAACAACACGCAAGAATTCTGTCCATAACTTGCAACTTCCAGGGTGCTGCAGAAGTATCTTTTCCCACCTCCCAATAAGGATATCTGAGCTGTCTCTCATTTGGTAGGCTTTCAAAAGACACAACAATAGCTCTTCATTATCTGGGTTAAGATCAATTGCCTTCTCCAATATGCTAATCTTCTTTTCCAGAGTCTGCAAGCGAGCACCTTTCTGTCGCTGCATTCCAGCAACCTTATCTTGAAACTCAGCAAACACTAACCAAACATTTTCATCATGTGGACGCTCCCTTGTCAGTTTGTTAAACTCCCGAGTTTTCCGCAGCACTTCATCTTCCCAAGATTCTTCAAGCGCTGAAGCCATTGAAACAGATTCACTCTCAACCGCTCTATGAGATGTCTCAATGTCTGATAAAGGTATGAAATCCTCTTTGGTCAAATCAGCAGACACTTTTGGCGCAACAAGACGAATGCGCTTGAAGTTTTTATGGCGTTCTAAAGCCATATGCTTTGCAGACCAGTAGCGACCAGAGGTTTTCAGTCTAGCATCCAATTCATCAACATCGCCATCTTTTTCCAACAGAGAATCCCTTCGATTCCTCCAACACAAACTTTGTGCATGTAGCCCAGACGGTTTCAGAGGATTGTGAGGTTTGTACTTAGCAATATCCATTCTGCATAGTATTTATGAGACTATGATCACTCATTACTAAACAGAAAACAAAACATCCAAGAAAACAGAAATCATTGCCTTGATATTACAAACAAAAAGTCCAGTAAATAAACGTATTTAAAAAAAATTACAAATACCTATAGATGCATCCGAATGCCAAATTATCAGGATCACCATGAGAATCGACGAAATATTCTTTAACAGTGCTGGTCTCATCAGCCCAAGTTCGAACACGAGACTTTCTCGAACCGTAATCATCCAATCCCCCCTTCTCTGAGGACCTATCACGCTTACGTTTCTTCTTCTTCTGTTTCTTATCCTTTCTCTCTCTACCACGCTCTTCCTCCCTATCGGATTGAGATGATTCCAGAATCTCGTAGGAAGGAAAGGGCTTCGGTTGAGCCAGATTATCAGCGGGATCTTCTTCATCTTCATCGTCATGCTCTTCTCGCGGCGATTGGGCTGCTTCGCGGTTGAGTTGAGACGCAACGGCGTCGTTTATGAGAGAAATGTCAGTGGTGAAGCTGGAGTTGCTGAGCCATTGGGGAACTGAAGTGATGGTGTGTTGTGAAGGGTCAGAGAGTGGAAAGAGAGGAAACAGAGAAGCTTTAGGTCCATCGGCTGTTGCGTCCACTTCTTCCTCCGGCACCGGCGATTTTTCTTCCATTTCGTTCTCGCGGTCCAGGCACTGGCGTAATGCACCGTTCGCGCTCGTGCCTTTTGTTGTTTCTTATCCCACTTCTCTCTCTTTAAAAAAAAAAACAGTAGGGAAATTTGGGAAAATCTGCCAAAATTTAAAATAAATTGTACTATTTATAACTTATTAATAAAATAATTTTTTTTATTTTGCTATAAATTTTGAAAATTTTGTTTGATGCCATTAATCATATTTATTTTTATTTTTAAAATTTGTATTGTTAGAACAAGCGTTTCACCCAAGATGGGGGGTGAATTGGGTGATACTAAAATTTCGTCGGAAATGAAAACTTTAACAGTGGAATTAAAACAGTAATGAATAAGGAGAAATATCACCGAAGTATACACCGGGAGTTATACTGGTTCGGTCACAATCACTTTGACCTACGTCCAGTCCTCAGAGCTTCTCTGAGAGTTTCACTATAACTTCCAAGATTCAGTGGGTTCTTGGCACCTCAGTACAAGCAAGTTCCTACTCCTGGACACTCGCTCCCCCTTACAAGTTGTAATTCAATCCCAACTCAAGGTTCCACAACTTTAAGTTACCTCAATAACAAATATCGAGTTTGAATGAAATATCTCTCTTCACAGAGTAAATAAGAATCACTGAAGCATAGAAACACAAGTATAATGAAAACAGAGTAATGAACTTGATGATACGTTCGTAAGTGTGTTCTCTTGTTCTTCTCTGTTCAGATGTTCACATATATATAGATACATTGGTAATGATTGCTGGAACGTATTTCTTCATGTCCGTTGGAGCGTGCGCAGCCATTATTGACTTTTCCAGTTTTTGAAAAACATACGTTGTGGTAGGTGACGGTCGGTGACATTTGAACGTTTCATTTGACTTCCACTACTTGATATGATTTCTTCATTGTTCATCTGTAAATAGGCTAAGAATACTAACACAATGAAAGATTAATCATATAGAAAACAAAATATTTAACGTTTGAAAGGTTTCTGGATTTCTGGGTTTGCTTACTCGAGTAGCTACTCGAGTATCACATGAAGTTTACTCGAGTACCTACTCGAGTAACATCGAGAAATCTTTGTCAAACTGCAAGTCAATCAATAAATACAAGATTACTCGGGTAGTGCATAGAGTAAACTAAATTTCAAACCTTTGGAAACAGTTATTTACTCGGGTACCTACTCGAGTAATGCACTCATAACTTTATGAGTTACTCGGGTACCAACTCGAGTAAACCTTTATAAAAACTTTTGGTTACTCGATGCTTTACTCCAGTAATGTTGCATGATTTAGATGCCGAGAGCACTTACCTCATTACTCGGGTACTGACTCGAGTAATGCATTCCTTTTTACATAGGTTACTCGGGTACCACCTCGAGTAACTGTACTCTTTGTGCTTGACTTACCCGGGTAATGACTTGAGGTTTTCCTTGAAATTTTCTCTTCATACTCGGGTACCTACTCGAGGAATCCACTTAAAATAGATTATTGAATACTTGCATATCAGAGTAAGGACTCGAGTAAATGAGTTAAAAATATATCAAATTACTCGGATACCACCTTCAAGTTTTTCACTTACTTTAGTGCGTTACTCGAGTATCTACTCGAGTAATGTTGCAGTAGTACAAAATGCCGAGAGCATCATTTTTCAGAAACAGAGTTACTCGAGTAGCTCCTCGAGTATCTTTGACAACTTGAAGGCAACTGGAAGTTTTTCACATGGTTACTCGAGTAGCGCCTCGAGTAACATTGGCAGGCCGAGAGTAACTTAAAAATACTTACACTATTACTCGAGTAGCGCCTCGAGTAACGTTGGCAGGTTACTGGAAGTTGCCTCTGATTACTTCAAGTTTTGTCTCATTACTCGAGTAGCGCCTCGAGTAATGCCTTAGAAAACCTTCTTGATATCAAGTTCCTCAGCATTTTCTTTTGGCCTTTCTTCATTACTTCAATGCTTACTTCAAGTGATACTTGTTCCTGTCATTACTTTGTTCAAACATGTTTATTAATCATTTCCTTTTCAAACCATTCTTTTGTTATCATCAAAACATGAGATCTAACATTCTTCCTCTTTTTGATGATGACAAAACTTGGTGATTTTGGACATGGTTTTTCAAATTGAATTTCAAATGAAATATGTCTTATTAAGTTTAAATTCATAGTACACACCTTGCATTCACAGTCAACTTCATTAGTCCAACAATGTATCACAATTCAAAATTTAAAATGGACTTAAAATAAATTCATAACTTAAACACACTTGCATTAAACTTAAAATTTTCAAATTACAAGATAAAGTTCAAAGAAATTCAAAATGCTCCCTAAAAGCCCATATACAACCAAAATGATGAAAAACCAAAATGATCAAAAAGAAACTAGGACACATCCACAAAATCACTCTCAAGCTCTTCTCCCCCTTTTTGGCTTCATCAATCAAGTGGAGGGCTAGGAGGTTTGACCACGGAAATGGGTGTCACTGGAAGAACCGGAAAATCATCTGAGCCCAAAGAGTCAAAGGAGCTAGAGGGGACAGGTTCAGGTAGATTAAGTGGAGGGATATGGATGTCATCTCTGGGAGGAATAGAAGAAGGTTGGTAGACAATCATAGAAGTGGTTGCTACCTCTGGAGTGGTCTGAATCTTAGGGGTGGTCTCTGCCTCGGGAGTAAGATGTTCAGAGGAGGATGAGGAAGGAGAGATTTCCTCTGTGGGGGCAGGTGATGAAGTTGGTTTAGGAGCGGTGTCTGGCTGAGGTTTGGGAGGTGAATCATCAATAATAATGTGAGTGGTCTCATGGGTTTCAGGATCATCCACTGTGAATAGAATATCTTTACCTTGGGGCTCAAGTGGATCAGAAACCAGAGGGGTAGATGGTTCATCCTCAGGGATAGGAGTGTCAGAAGGAGGGTTCACTGGAGGTGGTGGTGGTGCAGATGAAGATGGACCGGCAGAAGGTCCTGGACCTAAGGAATCCAGTTGTGCCAAAATCAATCTCAAGGTCTCGCCCTGGGCACGTTGCTCAGCTAGCAACTCTTCATGCCTTCTATCCATTCTCTCAACCAATTCCTCATGCCTCTTGTCAATTTTCTCGACCAACTCCGCCATCTTGAAGTTTGTGTTGGTAATCGATTCGGTGTTTGTGTTGGCGATATCCACATGGAATCCTCTGAGAATGTTTTCCATGAAATGCTGGAGAGTGGCATTGAGGAAAGATGGCGATGATGTGGTAGCAGCTGGAGCCGATGACTCAGTGTCATCCAACTTGCTGGTCTCTGCCTCAGTGATCTTCCTCTTCTTCTTGGAACCAGACTTCAAAGGACCTTTGAGAGGGATGTCAATATTCAATTTCCCTATCTGGTTTCTCCCAACCGGAGTCAACCTCTCAATTGGCTCCTTACTGTCCAAATACCATATTTTGTTCTCTTTCAGGATTAGAGACACAATTTGAGGATATGGCATTGGTGTTGTAGCCTTCCCATCCACCTTATACCTTTTCATCTCGGAAAAGATATATTCTCCCAGATCCTTCTGTTCCTTTAGTAGCAGTGAAGCAAACCACCTAAAGTCCCTATCGAAGAAGTGGGTATAGTTGTTGGCTTTGTTCACTAGGGACCTAGAGTATATGTACCAAAGGACCCTATGATGATCACACATGTCACTGGGCTTGAAATTTAGGGGGCCAACTAGCTCACCGGGTTTGAGAATAGTGAAAATTTGATTTGGCTCAAGTTCAGAATATATATCATCCGGGGGATTCTCAATTCCTAACCACAAGTTAATTCTAGATGGTGAAATTAGAATCTTTTGGCCTCTCACAGTTGTGGTCATTTCTTCCTCAAGTAAGGTTTGATTAGGCTCATCAATAATCTCTAAGTTACAATAAAAATGGGTGATCACTTTAGTACAAAATGGTAATCTAATAGATAGCCAAGGCATAAAGGGATCTAGATAAGGACTTAGGTCATGCTTCACTACCTCTTGAAGTAACCTCAGATCAACATAGTGTGTCTTGCACACTTTTCTTCTGGAGAATTGGATCCGATACTTGGGAGACTCCACCAATTTGTTGACATTGAACCCCTTTGGTGGATTGGTGATCTCTGCTTCTTTGGTCTTCTTTGAGGATTGTCCCTTCTCCATTTGATCAATAATTCCAGCCATAGCACTAGCCACTTTCTTGTCATACTTTGGCTTTTTGATAGGCTTAGGAGTGAAAGAAGGGGTAGAGGAATCCGAAGGAGGAGGTGAGGGGGATTTGGTACTCTTTCCTTTCCCAGTTGAAATGCTCTTTTTGGATTGAGCCCTTGTAGCAATAGGCTCATTAATCACAACACCTTTGGCTTTCGGTTGTGATTGAGGTTGAAGAGGGATTTTAGCTTTTGGTCTCGGGGTTAACTTTCTTCTCTTTTTGGGAGGAGAAGAAAGAGGATCAGAATGTTGTTGAGACTCAGATGAATCTAAGGGAGTAAGGTTTTTGGTTCTCATTTTTCAGAAAGATTGAAAAATGATAAACTCGGAAAAGAATGAGAAACTGTCGCAAGTTAGGGCACAGAGAATCTGAAAGAAATAGAGAGTTTCTGGAACTGAAATCTCTTGGGTTTTGACCGAAATGGATCAAGGAATCACTTGAGAAAAATTTTTGTGAGAGAAAATAGTGATTTACTCGAGGAGATTCTGTGGAAATGACCGAGTTTGCGACAGATAAAGACCTAAAACCCGACATTACTCGAGGCCTTACTCAAGTAAACTTCATCTTTACTCGAGGCCTTCCTCGGGTGTTCATGCAGAAAAATTCCAAAATAATTCATTTAAATTGCGTACCTGGCATGAATAATATTGTAATTATCCATGGATGTTCCCTCGATCATTTTAAACCAGTTTGCAACATGTTTGAGTCAATTTTTGATCAATTTGATATTCTGGATTTACAGTTACTCGAGGCCTTACTCGAGTAAGCTTCAAGTTTACTCGAGGCCTTCCTCGGGTAACCTGAGTTTTCAACTTGTGACTCTTCATTTCTTTGTAACTGAGCCGTTATATTTGAAATTCAAGTAACTTCATCCGTTACTTCCAGTTTTGAAGTCTATTACTCGAGTATGTACTCGAGTAAAGTGCTTCTTTACTTCAAGTTGTTCCTCGGGTATTGCTTTTCTGTCACACATTACTTTAAGTTGGTACTCCAGTAAAGATGTCCTCTGATCACCTCTGTTTTTGTTTCACAAAACAGAGTTTCAACCTTCCTGCAAAACAAATTACTATATACTCCGATGCTTAAGTTAGTAATCATCAAAACATTATTAAGTGACTTCATCTAATATTATGAGATACTTGAAATAACTTACAACTCATTGGGATTTACCATTCCCAATTCTCTTCTAATGTATAGAAATTGATCTTTTGCAAGAGGTTTCGTGAAAATATCAGCTAGTTGAAGATGAGTAGGAATGAATATCACTTTTACATCTTTCTTTTGGACATGGTCTCTGATGAAATGATGTCTGACATCAATATGCTTGCTTCTAGAATGTTGAATTAGATTCTTGGCCAAGCTTATTGTACTAGTATTATCACAATAGATTGGTATTTCTTTGAGATAAATACCAAGATCTTGTAATTGTTGTTTTAGCCATATCACTTGTGCACAACAGCTTGAGACTGCAACGTATTCGGCTTCCGTTGATGAAAGAGATACAGTATTTTGTTTCTTGCTAAACCATGATACAAGTGATCCTCCAAGAAATTGTCCTTGTCCACTGGTGCTTTTTCTGTCTGTTTTGTACCCTCCATGATCAGAATCTGAATATGCAACAAGATATTCACTTCTTCCTTTGGGATACCACAGACCCAATTCGGGTGTGTCAGCAAGGTATCTAAATATTCGTTTGACCGTTTCCGCATGTGATTCCTTTGGTGCTTATTGATATCTTGCACATATGCCAACACTAAATTGGATGTCTGGTCTACTTGCCGTGAGGTAGAGTAATGATCCAATCATTCCTCTATACTTTGTTATGTTGTAGTCTTTTCCTTTGACATCAGCATCAAGCAACGTAGTTGAACTCATAGGCGTATCCGTGCCATTTGCTTCATCCATTCCATACTTCTTCAATAGCTCTTTTAGATATTTTGTTTGAGATATGAAGATTCCATTCTTTCTTTGTTTGATTTGCAAACCAAGAAAGAAATTCAATTCTCCCATCATTGACATCTCAAATTCTCCCTGCATTATCTCAGAAAATTCCTTACACAGAGATTCATTAGTAGCTCCGAAAATAATATCATCAACATATATTTGAACAATTAAAATGTCATTGTGTTTTCGTTTTATAAAGAGTGTTGTATCAACTTTTCCCCGTACAAAACCTTGATCAATGAGAAACTTACTGAGCCTTTTATACTAGGCTCTAGGAGCTTGTTTTAAACCATATAAAGCCTTTTTAAGTTTGAAAACATGGTCAGATTTGGTAACATCCTCAAAACCTGGAGGTTGTTCTACATACACTTCTTCCATGATGTAACCATTTAGAAAAGCACTCTTTACATCCATTTGATAGAGTTTGAATCCTTTGATGCATGCAAAGGCTAATAGTACACGTATAGCTTCCAATCTAGCCACTGGAGCATACGTTTCCTCATAATCAATCCCTTCTTCCTGATTATAGCCTTTGGCCACTAATCTTACCTTGTTTCTGACAATAATTGCGGATTCATCGAGTTTGTTCTTGAATACCCATTTAGTACCCATGATCGGATGATCTTTGGGTCGGGGCACCAAATCCCAAACTTGATTTCTCTCAAATTGATTTAGCTCTTCTTGCATTGCTATAACCCAATCATTGTCTGATAGGGCTTCATCAATGTTAGAAGGTTCAATCTCAGAAATGAATGCAGAAAAACTTACTTCATTGAAAATTCTATTTCTAGTTTTGATCCCTTCATTCACATTTCCTATAACTTGATCTAGGGGATGACTTTTGTTGTATTTCCAAGCTTTAGGTTATCCTAGGGAATGCTCTTCTTCCTTGGTTTCATTAACTTCTGGAATAAGAGATTTAGAAATAGATTGACCATTCTCTTGATTTAAAACAACTTCCTGTTCTTCATCAAAGGTTTTGTCAGAGGATTCAAATTCATCAAATACAACATGAATTGATTCTTCAACAACACAAGTTCTTTTATTGAAAATTCTATATGCTTTACTTCGGTTAGAATATCCTAGGAAAATTCCTTCATCAGTTTTCGAATCAAATTTTCCTAAGTTATCTTTACCATTATTATGAATAAAACACTTACAACCAAAGATGTGAAGATGAGCAATGTTTGGCTTTCTTCCTTTATACAACTCGTATGGTGTCTTTCCAAGTTTTGTCCTGATGTAAGCTCTATTTGAGATATAACATGCTGTACTCATAGCATCAGCCCAAAATACTTGAGACACGTTCTTTTCATTCAACATTGCTCTAGCCATCTCTGTGAGCACTCTATTCTTGCGTTCCACAACTCCATTTTGTTGAGGTGTCCTTGGAGCAGAGAAATTGTGATCAATACCATTAGTATCGCAATACTCTTCAAAGGCTTGATTTTCAAATTCTCCACCATGATCGGTCCTAATACCTGCAATGGACATACTTTTCTCATTTTGCACTTTCTTGGCAAAAACAATAAATTCTTCAAAGGTTTCATCTTTTGATGATAGAAAAATAACCCATGTAAATCTAGAGAAGTCATCAACAATTACCAATGAATAAAGATTACCACCAAGACTCTTTACTCTTGCTGGACCAACTAAATCCATATGAAGTAATTGTAATGGTCTATTTGTTGAAATCTCATTTTTCAATTTGAAAGATGATTTAGTTTGTTTACCCTTTTGACATGCATCACAAATCAAGTCATTTTTGAAATTAACTTTAGGTAATCCAAGGACTAGATCCTTTTTGAGTAATTTGCCTAATTGATGCATATTGACATGAGCCAATCTCTTATGCCATAACCAACTTTCATCGGCATTACTCAGAAAACAGTTTTCAGATTCATTTCTACTAATATCTAGAGTATAGCAGTTACCTTCCCTTTTTGCTCTGAGCTTAGCCTTGATATTCTTCTTATCAAGCTGTAAGTCATTCTTGTTGATGATTAAACATTCTTCTGAGTCAAATATTACCCAGTTGTTTTTATCTGCACTTTGACTTACGCTCAGCAAATTGTGACACAAGCCTTCAACATAATATACATCTTTGACTTGTATTCCTTTGTCATTTTTTATTTCACCAATTCCTGTTATTCTTCCGGATTGATTTCCTCCAAATTTTACCTTTCTACCTTCCTTAGGTTGTAATGTGGTAAAACTTTCGAAATCTCCGGTCATATGTCTAGAGCATCCACTATCTATGTACCACTTGCTATTTTTGGATGCTTTGAGACATACCTGCAATCAAATGACTAAGTCTTAGGTACCCACATCTTTTTGGGTCCTTTTGGGTTAGTACAAATAATTTTCTGAATATATGAACCTTTAGGTACCCATTTGTAGGTTCCTATTGTTCTTTTCTTCTTATGAATGCATGAAGAGGTATAATGTCCTTTTCTATTACAATAATTACAAAATGCAAAAGGATTTGATGTATGCACAGAATGTTGGAAATAATTCAAGTAAGACTTTCCTCCTGCTTTCTTTCTACCTTTTCTTCTATCTGATTTTGGATCATATCCAATTTCAGATCGATCGTTTACAAATCGTTGAGCTTTTAAAATAACATTTAGCATCTCACTTCCTTGTGTAAATTTTTCAAGAGTTTTTGTGAGATCATTGTTTTTCTTTTTCAAAGAAGAACAATTTTCACAATTCTTTTCTAAATGTTCCTTAATTTCAAATTCAAGAGCTTTGTTTTTCTTTTTGAAAACCATTAATTCTTTAACTACTTTGATGAATTCAGAATGTAAAGCATTATATTCGGAAAGTAATTCATCATAGGTAGGTTCAGAATCATTTACCTCTTCTTCGTTTTCTTCTTGAGCAACAAGACATATGTTAGCTACTTCTTCCTCATCACTTTCTTCGTCAGAAGAGCTATCACCCCATATAGCTGATACGAAAGCCTTCTTCTCATTGAAGAATTTGCCTTTTCTCTTTTCTTTACCTTTTTGATTCAGTTCTGGACATTCTGATTTGATATGTCCTGGTTTTCCACATTCGTAGCAAATGATATGATCTTTGCTGCTAGTTCCACCTTTTTGAAAGTGTTTGAATTCTTGTCCTTTCTTGTAAAACTTTCTGAATCGTTTTATGATTAGGCCCATTTCATCATCGTCAAACTCTTCATCCTCATCTTGATTCTCTTCTTTTACCTTTAGTGCAAGACCTTTCTTTTTCTTGTCACCAATGTCATCTAGTTCTCATTTGAACTTTAGTTTGCTTTCATATTCAGAAAGACTTCCAAATAAAGAAGCAACTGATCTCATTGATTCTCCTTTTGCTTCTTCTATCGCAGTGACTTTGGCTTCCCACTCTTTAGAAAGAATATTCAAAATCTTTCGAACTTGGGTGTGCTGATCATAGACTTTCCCAAGAGCTGCAAGTTGGTTAACAAGATGAGTATATCTAAGTTTAAATTCAGAAATCGACTCACCTGATTTCATTCGAAGCAAATCGAATTCGGTGACCAAGGTGTTGATTCGATTCTCCTTTATTCCCGAAGTTCCCTCATGAGCTATTTCCAGAGCTTCCCACATTTGTTTTGCTGTTGGGAGTGTGCAAATTCTGAAATATTCACTTTGACTCAAAGCGCTTTGTAACATCAGAATTGCTTTACTGTTGAGAGTGATAAGTTTCTTGTCATTCTCATCATATTCCGCTAGTGACTTTGGAATTTTCTGAGAATCTACAATCTTTGTAGGTTGGTAGTTTCCACTCTCAATTACATCCCATAGCCCATATTCAGTAGCCATCACGAACACTCTGAACTTACCTTTCCAGAAAGAGAAGTGTTCTCCATTGAATCCAGGGGGTCTAGTGATAGATGCTCCGTCGGAAAGAATTCCTTCACCCATGCTTGCCATTAGATCCTTCTTAGGCTGTTAAACCTTAACAAGAAGACATACGCTCTGATACCAAATGTTAGAACAAGCGTTTCACCCAAGAGGGGGGTGAATTGGGTGATACTAAAATTTCGTCGGAAATGAAAACTTTAACAGTGGAATTAAAACAGTAATGAATAAGGAGAAATATCACCGAAGTGTACACCGGGAGTTATACTGGTTCGGTCACAACCACTTTGACCTACGTCCAGTCCTCAGAGCTTCTCTGAGAGTTTCACTATAACTTCCAAGATTCAGTGGGTTCTTGGCACCTCAGTACAAGCAAGTTCCTACTCCTGGACACTCGCTCCCCCTTACAAGTTGTAATTCAATCCCAACTCAAGGTTCCACAACCTTAAGTTACCTCAATAACAAATATCGAGTTTGAATGAAATATCTCTCTTCACAGAGTAAATAAGAATCACTGAAGCATAGAAACACAAGTATAATGAAAACAGAGTAATGAACTTGATGATACGTTCGTAAGTGTGTTCTCTTGTTCTTCTCTGTTCAGATGTTCACATATATATAGATACATTGGTAATGATTGCTGGAACGTATTTCTTCATGTCCGTTGGAGCGTGCGCAGCCATTATTGACTTTTCCAGTTTTTGAAAAACATACGTTGTGGTAGGTGACGGTCGGTGACATTTGAACGTTTCATTTGACTTCCACTACTTGATATGATTTCTTCATTGTTCATCTGTAAATAGGCTAAGAATACTAACACAATGAAAGATTAATCATATAGAAAACAAAATATTTAACGTTTGAAAGGTTTCTGGATTTCTGGGTTTGCTTACTCGAGTAGCTACTCGAGTATCACATGAAGTTTACTCGAGTACCTACTCGAGTAACATCGAGAAATCTTTGTCAAACTGCAAGTCAATCAATAAATACAAGATTATTCGGGTAGTGCATAGAGTAAACTAAATTTCAAACCTTTAGAAACAGTTATTTACTCGGGTACCTACTCGAGTAATGCACTCATAACTTTATGAGTTACTCGGGTACCAACTCGAGTAAACCTTTATAAAAACTTTTGGTTACTCGATGCTTTACTCCAGTAATGTTGCATGATTTAGATGCCGAGAGCACTTACCTCATTACTCGGGTACTGACTCGAGTAATGCATTCCTTTTTACATAGGTTACTCGGGTACCACCTCGAGTAACTGTACTCTTTGTGCTTGACTTACCCGGGTAATGACTTGAGGTTTTCCTTGAAATTTTCTCTTCATACTCGGGTACCTACTCGAGGAATCCACTTAAAATAGATTATTGAATACTTGCATATCAGAGTAAGGACTTGAGTAAATGAGTTAAAAATATATCAAATTACTCGGATACCACCTTCAAGTTTTTCACTTACTTTAGTGCGTTACTCGAGTACCTACTCGAGTAATGTTGCAGTAGTACAAAATGCCGAGAGCATCATTTTTCAGAAACAGAGTTACTCGAGTAGCTCCTCGAGTATCTTTGACAACTTGAAGGCAACTGGAAGTTTTTCACATGGTTACTCGAGTAGCGCCTCGAGTAACATTGGCAGGCCGAGAGTAACTTAAAAATACTTAC
This sequence comes from Inga laurina, assembly GCA_963855925.1. Taxonomy (NCBI): domain Eukaryota; kingdom Viridiplantae; phylum Streptophyta; class Magnoliopsida; order Fabales; family Fabaceae; genus Inga; species Inga laurina. The sequence continues at coordinate 28,224,188 of OY979703.1, read as the reverse complement.
ACTATTACTCGACTAGCGCTTCGAGTAACGTTGGCAGGTTACTGGAAGTTGCCTCTGATTACTTCAAGTTTTATCTCATTACTCGAGTAGCGCCTCGAGTAATGCCTTAGAAAACCTTCTTGATATCAAGTTCCTCAGCATTTTCTTTTGGCCTTTCTTCATTACTTCAATGCTTACTTCAAGTGATACTTGTTCCTGTCATTACTTTGTTCAAACTTATTTATTAATCATTTCCTTTTCAAACCATTCTTTTGTTATCATCAAAACATGAGATCTAACATGTATGATGTTTGTTCCCAAGGAATAAATTAGAGTATAATCTTTCTTTCACCTTTAAAAGATCCAACTCACAATAATTCAATTTTGGCAATCCGATTGTATGTGTGCGTTTCGATTAGTTTTTAGAAAATAATTTTTATGATTTATGAAATAAATATCTAAGAGAAATTTTGTTTCGATTTACAAAAATAGGTTTCTGAAACTCCAGTTTTAGAGTTGCCCAAATACTCACATATACCTACGTGGGGTCAAGGTTTCTCTGCATTGTTTCTAGTTATAGTCATTTCTTCATTGTTAAACTCAAATACGTTATACGAGTCAGAATCTAGAAATTCTTAGCTCTGTACATATGATAACATTATTTTCTAAATAATAAGTTTCTTGATCATATCATCTGTTAACTTTCCAAACATCAAGTATATACTCTTTAACATATTTAATGCTTGTTTAAAATCACTTATTTATATAAACTGAGACAAAACTCATATCCCACATAAATTCTAGTATTATGTTATTCATCAATTTTTAGAGTAAACCAAACCAAACACGTTTCATTCACTCACAAACCAACCTGAAATAAGTGCTGTGCAGATTCTAAAATGCATTTGGCATATGCCACACATTGCTGAATTACAGCATTTTGTTTTTCCAAGTGTTTCACTTTCTATGGCACTTTAAGCCAACATTGGTGTCCTTGAAGTTGGTTCAGGCTCAGTTGTTCTAGCCCTTCCTTCCCTGTATTTAGTTACTTTGTAAGTGGTGCAGCAACTATTTCGACTACCCCCACAATTAGCCTGTCTCTTTTTTCATGGAAGGAATTGGTATCTGCATATAGCTCTTAGGTCATGTCTGATATGGATGAAAGAAATTTTAGAATCTTTATTGTGATCGTTTGGCATAAATTGTATGGATTTTTAACAACCCAGTGCTTCCCTCAAATGATTCGTTTTTAATAATTAGCTGATTGGCCAGTTCTCTCTCTCCAGTCTCGATTCAGAGTTGCCCTCGTCGCTCCCTCTATGCTGCTCCCGATTCAGCTCCATCCAGCTCGATTCAGAGTCGCTCTCCCCGCTTCCTCTGTGTTGCTCTCGATTCAGCTCCATCTAGCTCGATTCAGGGTCACTCTCATCGTTCCCTCTATGCTTGTTAGTGTCTTGTTTGTGCATTCTCTTCTATGGTGCCTGCATATGCGCCGAATGCTCTAATTCAAAACTTCAGTGCCTCTTAAACTTAAATCCCTAAGATGATGGGTGCTTTCTCTAGCTTTGTTGACATTGTTCATTCTTCTCATCTATCTGCATGGTATTTTCCTCAAATATCTTGTCTTTGTAATAACCCTTTATTATGTTCGCAGCAATCAGTCGAATCGCTGATCACTGTTTCTAATCCTCTGTTTTCTTCTACCTTTTCTAATCATTTGCTCGATGATAGTCAAGATACGTTTTCTTCTTTTTCTAATCCATTGTTTGATGAAGCTGTCTATCCACAACGACCCAAGCCAACAAAAAATTCTCTTAATATGACTAAAATTCATCATTCACAGCATACAACAAAATTCTTGAACAAAGAAAGATATTGTTGCATATGTTGTAAAAATGAAGGCTGAAAACTATGAGGAATATACTCTTTTGGAGCTTATGCATGCTAACTCAACAAAAGACAAAATTGTTGCCCAACAATTTAAACATGATGCTGACTATGTATCTGACCAGAAACTGAATTTCAGGACCATAATGCAATCAATAGGGAGATATTTGAGTGTATTAGAGTTGCCAAGACTTGGTTCCTTTATTATGCAATTTGTTAGTCATGCGGATTCCATAATTAAAAGTAGAATAAGTGATGATAATCTTGTGCATAACATTGAGGTTCCAAATGCTTGCATTAAACTGCATGATCTTGAGCATAATAGTTTCATATTTGAGGCTGACTTTTATCTTGTCTGCATCTTATCCTTTCATTGAGTAGCCTTGCTATGAGAAATATTTTCATGTTTCTAATTGTTTTTTGGATAGTAAGGACGTGGCAGAAAATCTAATTATGAGTGCCATATATATCCATGACTTTCTGCATGAAATAAATTCTTGTGACCTACAACCAGATAATTAGCTCATTGGCTCTCCGAAGACAATTGTTAGCAGAACACTAAAGGTTTGCAGTTCCAACATATGATGAAAGCACGTCCCCTGTGTGCTTGTTAGACAATTAAAAGATGAGATAAATGAGTTTCATAATGAAAATATTTACAAGAAATATGACGATAACAAAGATTTAGTCGGCGCAGAGAGAGGCAGATCAAGAAATTCCTGTTGCCCAAAAGGTCTCTGAAGTAATTAAAAGTTAGATCCCTAGACTCTGTAGATTAAAAAAAAAAAACAGAGTCCTTCTTTACACAAGATACAATTAGGTTGCTTCCAACCGGAAGGAAAGGCAATGGAGTCCCAAGTTTCACGCAAGCCCCCAGTTAGACAAACATTTCACCATCTTTGCTTTAATCTTGATTTATGCCCCCAACTTGCAAGGCCACGGAAAATTGGATAACCATCTAATTCACAAAATATTACTACATAGCCTAAAAGAATTATGTCCCACATCATGTACAACAAGATTTTAGGATTTCCCTTTCCAACAGACCAAACAAAGCAAAGAAAGCAAAACCCTAACAATGCATTGTACGTGCAAAATTACATCCTTTCATTGCATGGTGCAGGAACGTGGACGGGCAGGCAGAACTACTTCAACATCACCTTTCCAAATAATAGGTAGTGAACACAGTTAAGAATGGATTGGCGCCTCCCCTGATTGATACACACCGAACCCCACTTATGGGCCAGCGATGTTTGTCTCCAAAAGCACATCAGAATCTCTTCAGGATGATATCGGTTCATATGGGTATGATAACCATGGGTGCTTCAGGGCCTCTGATGCAGAAGGCCGCTTCTTTGGGTTAATCTCAAGCAAATGAGCAACAAAATCAATGAAGCCTTGATCTCCCATTGGCAATCTATGCCTCAAGGATGTCTTCTTTGGAATAAGGTACTCCAACCTGTTGGTTTCCTGCATATTACAGAGAAAGTGTTCATTTACAGTCGAATAATGTCAGGCAAAATGATAATGCCACAACATTTCCATTGTAACCACCAGCATCAGAAATATTGCGCATTGGGAAGCTAATGTATTCAAGCAATCCGTAAATCAGTAATTCTCCCTTAAACTCAAACTGTGGAAATATTTTTGCTCCTATTGCGAATATTTTTTATGATAGGGTTGGTGACTAGGAAGTGATCACACCACTTGACACGTGAGATAGACATGGAGGTAAGTGGCTAGTACGAAAATCTGATTACAGAAGCTTGACAGGACAAATCAAGCTGAAGTGCCCTAAGTTGGTGATCGATCAATACATTGACCTCAAAAGGTTTTTTTTTTCAAGTTGATTTATTTTACATGCACCAAGCAGAGAATCTGCCAGCAAGCTATTTGCACAGCGTTGAGTTGGTAGAAAGCCTATACTTCTGAATTCTCAGAGATTACATCGACACTAATGCTTCCCAGCAGATGGGACTTGGAAGCTGGCATGATTTATAAATAAAAGATGGCAATAGATAACTAACTAGAACAGCATATTATCGCGTATGCCATGAAGACCTCCTTATCATCACTTAATTTGGTTATATGCTTGTATAGTTGTATTGTTTCTACATAGGGCCTAACACCCACAGTCGTACATGCTTAACGGTTCTCCACTTCTCTCTGATTTCTTCTAAATGCATCATGAATAAGCAAGTCAATAGAAATGAGCCTTCCAGTCTGGGCTACGTGCCAGGCGTATGACATATGGTACATATAGTTCCAGGCCAAATGCTTTTGCATATAAAATCAAAGGAAATTCAATTCTTACCTGATTCCTTTCATAAAGCATATGATTTTTGGTGAAATACTTGTATGTATCCCGTCCTTTTGCAAGCATGCTTTGATCAATTGGACCAATGATGCCAATCACTCGGGCAAGTAATGTTGCCGGTGAATCATTTTGGAAGAGAACCTGTGTAAGTTGAGTGATGTCAGAGGGATAAAGTGTAAAGCGTGCATTTATTCAACTAACTACAAACAGAAAGCACTTGTGACAAAACAAAAGATAAATCTCACAATTGTAACCCCCCCCCCCCCCCAAAAAAAAAAAGGTATAATCTCATTATGTGGAAAATTGGTCAATATATTGTCATTCAGAAGGGGAACAGACCCTCAAGGAAACACCAACTACTCTCAAGTTAGCAGACCAACGGAAGTGTTCCCCATGAAACATTTGATGGCTTCAGAGGGACATCATTAATACTAAAGAAAAGTTTAAAATAAAATTTACACCAGAAATTCACCAAACATCAATAAATCTTACATTGCCAGTACAAAGTTCCGCCAAGATGCAACCAAGTGACCATATATCAATCTTCTTGTCATATGGGAGTCCCAAAATGACCTCTGGAGCTCGATAAGACCTTGACTGAACATATGAACAGAGGTGATCTGTCTCAAAACAACTACTCCCAAGATCAATGACCTTCACCTCACATCTGCTATAGCTTTTTACCAAAATATTCTCAGGCTTCAAGTCACAATGAATTAGTCCAAGGCTGTGCAGAAACCGAAGTGCTTCCAGACATTGAATGGTTATTGACTGCAGTCACAGAATTACACAAGTTCACAATGATAGTAAAAAGTATATATAAATAAGAAATCATGAAGAGGATGGCACACCACAAACCTGCAATCTTGGCATTGTGAAATACACTTCTCCTCCTGATTCTCTATTAAATTTATGGAATTCATATAAGTTTGCTTTAAGTAGCTCACATACTATTAACAGATGTTCCTGCATTACAACAGTGAGAAAGAATTAGTGAAAATAATGCATTTATAATATTGGGGATTGATAAGGTAGTTGTAGAAGAATAGGAAAGAAGAGAGGGAAATGAGAGAAGAACAGAGGAGAACAGAGAAAGAATCAGAATCTGGAATTCATATTCCTATAACAGTCTGGGATGATCACAGAAAAGGTACTGACTCCTCATATATTTATAGCTAACTAAACACTACCGACTCATAGACTTAGTATGCCGGTAATAGGTAATCCCCTTTATTCTAATACTAACCGTTAGTAGTGGACTCATAGACTTAATATATCCCTAACGGTCACCAAACCACCTAATTATCTAATTATCTATAATTACATATCAGGGATTGACACGTTAATGAAGTCCACATAAAAATACAAGACCAACTAAGAAGAAAAATGGCCACTCGTTAACATCTATTTCATCCCATCACTTTTGACTCATTTGAGCATGACTAGGGCAATAAGTGTAATTAGATGCTTTCAAAGTATTGCAACTATTCAACTTGCAATGTTAGAATTCACTGTATTCTTCCATATTTATGTAATATAACAAATGTCATAAACTATAATCACGGCAGAAATTAGAAATTATAAACAGATAAATAGGAATAATATTCAAAATAACGGTTGTTCTAGCAGAAATGTCAATTTTAGAGGTAAAGTGGTAAGTGAAGATAAAGAAAGTATGGTTAAAATGCCATTTCAGCAACCAGAAAAAAAGAAAAAGAAACTAATCTTTGAAAGGGAAGCAACGTCATAATCTAATGCTCAGTACAAGATATCCCATACGTCATAAAAGCCTTGAACTGGAGAAGCACATTACTAAATTATTCTAATCTTATCATCTAATGCTCTGAATACAAGATATGCCATACACCATAAAAACCTCAAACTAAAGAAGCACATCGCAAAAATAAGCAACTTTTATGATAATAGTCAACACATTCGATATTGCAAGGCAACAGTCAGCATAGAAAGTGGAGAAAATTTTCCAGATGACATAGGAAGTAGAAAGAGAAAAGCAAAATAAGCAATTAGTAATATGTAGATATGCCTGCATGGATGGCTTGAAAGGTACAGTTAACAAATCAATGGTAGATTTAACAATCACTTACTCTATAATAGAAATAATCGTACAGGCGAAGAATGTGATACTTGTCCGCAGGGTCATGCTTATTGACATACTTGAGAAGCTTGATCTCATCAAGGCTTTGATCAAAAAAGTCTTTGTTGTTCTTTATAATTTTAACACAAACATCCATGCCAGTATGCAGGTCATGAGCCTGTATAGCTTTGCTAAATGCAGCAGATCCAAGATACTCAGTGACATGATATCGCCCAGCTATTACAGAATTTAAAACAACATGGAAATTTTTGTCTTCCTCAAAGCCAGTTCTGAACAATAAAACATGGGTTAGGGAAAAGAAGGAGGTCCATAAAACAATGACATGAAATGATCCATAATTTACATAGCAAGAAATTATCACAAGTATTTGAGGTCTTTCTTCCATTAAACAAATATAAATTAATAAAAAATACAACCTTACTATATGGGAAAAGAAGTTCACCATTCCAACAATATATTGAATTGTCAAGACAGATGTGTATACTATATAATGTGAAGTACAGCCACTTCATTTCTTGAAATGTAGGAGATAAAAACTATACGAAAGTTGAAACAAGTTTAGGAAATTACAATATCCACTAACTAGTCCATACAAAGAATTTACAGTGGAAGTTCCATTACTAGGATCCATCAGCACAAAAATATTTCTATGATCATGTTCATGATGAACATCATCATAACATAAATATAAGAGATTGGTTTGGGATACACCTTTAAGGTGTGTGATATTCTACAAATTAGGAAGCATATAGCGGGTCTGCTATAACCTAGCTTTATCTTGTTATCCATTAAAGTGACCATTGTGATGAGATAATATGCATAAAAACCACATTGATAATCCTATATTCCAATACTCAAAAGATGGAGAGAAACAGAATGAAAACATTCTTCCCGATTAAGAATAGGATGCACAAAGTTCATCAGCCTCAATATTTCAAAAACGATAGTGATCACTAATAACAATAAAAAACTTGGAAGACAATGAAGATGGTCACCATGATTATCAGACCTTTATATATTAACCTGTAAATAAACATGATTATTAACCAAAAGCTGAGAACACCACATTGAATGAGACATACCTGTTTTTCCTGTGCACAATCTTTAGATTGAAGGTTTCAAATTCCTCCTCCTGTGCCTTTATTTGCCTTACTTGCTCTTGAACAGCAGCAGCCTCTTCATCTTCCAACGATGCCCCAAGATCTTCTTCCCTTGCACCATCATCATTTTCATCCCCTTCAAGCTTGACATGCTCTTTTTCAATATATCCATAATTTGAGACTGTTGGAGAAGAGTTAGTGGACCTTACATGAGCATTATTTTCATCCCTAGAACTTTTCATGGGGGAAGAATCACTGCTCTTCCGCCTCCATAAAGAAAGCATATCATCAGATCCCACAAGTGCGTTAAGACAGTCATCATTCTCATCAGCATTGCAGTTTGACCACAGGGGCTTACTAGAGCCAGCCTGAATTGTTGGACCATCTTTCAGGGATAAGGGAAAAGAGAAGCTCCCATCAGTGTGAGGTTTCATCTGCAAGAATGTGCCTTTATTGTCCTCAATGACATGCTTATTTAATTCATTTTTATCATTTTTCTTCTTATATTTGCTCAATTTATTGGTAGATTTCTTATTCAGATCATGATGAGAGTGTCTAGGGCTACTAAGTCCAACATCATGGTCACGGAAATATTCTAAATCACCTTCACTGCTACCACCGACCAAACTTTCACGCACTTCACTGCCAATATCTGCAGCATCACTGTTAATCCCCACTCCAATTGACCTAATTGAACCATGCTGATCATCATCCATACAAACATCCTCAAGTCGTAATCTTCCACTCTCATTAAGAACCTGCCCATCTCCAAGCATGATTAGGTCATCTGTCTGTGTGACAAAGCCCTGCCAGACAGGCTCTGCACGCATGAGATTCAATTCTTCTTCATCCATCAATTGTCCATCATATTGAGCCATCAGATCACCCCCATCAGTCCTGTCATACACTTCAGTTACTGTTAGACCAATAGGATCATCAGAAGCTGGAACTGGTTCAACATTCTTTGCTTGAAGATATTGCTCTCCAGAAAAGTAAGAATCCTCCTCAGCAAAAGATTGATCATCATCATCATCTTTGGCTGGACATCTGTCCTGATGATCCGGAACACTTTCATTACCATTCCCCTTTTCATTATCACTAGGGTAATCAATTTCATGCGCCAAAAACCAGGATTCATCCTCAATAGGTTGTCTCATGTACCCAACATCATCATCATCATCATATTCATCAGAGTCCCAATATTCATTTGCATTGTAAACAGATTCACTCAACCCACCACCATCTGTAGCAAAACCAGACACAAGATCAGATGCATCCTCTGCTATCCCTTGACTTACAGATAGCCAACTGCCTCCTGTAGCCCTCCTCATACCTGGAGCACATATGCAAAGGTCAAACCTCTTCAGAAGTGCACACCGTATGCAAAATCAGATATAAAAAGTTAGGAATCAGAATCAAACATATAATAAGATCAGTGACAAATCAATCATCTATAACACTAAGTATCATACTTTATTAGAACTCATATATTCTCTATTATTCTCATATCAATGTGCATAATATGTGCAATACAAAATGCATTGGAAGAAACAACACAATTTTGAAAACCGGCATCAAGTCTAGTGGTAAGCATTTTTCTTTTAAATTAAAATCAATCTTCCTTTCACTGTCGTCATATCACATGATATATGTGTATTGGGAACAGAGATTATGAAACCAGACCATACAACCAGTAAACCATCCAGGATCATAGTCTGGCTTAACCAGTAAACTGACCAACAGAAAAATAATCATAAACCACCTAATCAAAAACTGGCAGACCCATAAAACCAGCCAAACCAACAAGTTGGTCGATCCAAGAAGTCATTGGATTGCTTCTATTGGCCCACCATTTGTCTTTGATATGGGACTAAAGGTTCTTCTGTCCAACAACCTCATCCTGCGATAGAGAGGCCTTGCTTGAGTCTGATATGTCCTATCTCAGCTGTTCTGGTTCTGGATAGAGTTCGTTGCTGTGACAAGGAAAATGTTGAGACAGGCTCCTGGTCTCCCAAAGAAGATGCATAAGCAGAGCCACTCAGCCACATCCATGGCATTGCTCAGCTTCAACCCAACCTTATCATCTTCTGCCCCTGCCACTGCTTCTAACTTCGTTCATTCCATGGCATGTGATTTTTGCAGCCAGAATAGTGCGTGAAGCTTATAGACCTCACTGAAGCGTGCTTGCGCTTCATAGCTTCTTCCAATGCTGTCTCAGGAGCACAGATGCTCGAAAATAAGGCAAAAGATGCTTTTTCATTAAAAGACCTTATTTCTTTGGGTGCAATACATAAAATTTTATAAGGAGAGCTTAATCTTGCCAAGAGAGGAGTTGGCCCTACAGCACTTTGAATGGTGCAACCATCCAAAAGCTAAGTTGATATAGATAAAAGAAAACTCACATATGACACTAGTTTCTGCTGAATTAATAGTTGCTATAACTTAATGTATTAAATTTTATATACATTAACAGTTCAACAACCATAGACCCCATGAACTATGGATTAGTGTCTCTGCATGTTCAATAACAAGCTTGATTTAAAAAGGAAATAAAACATTGACTGGAAAAATAAACATTTTACAGTTTTTGTAATGAAAAAGCTATCAATAAATTTCTTTCAATGATAATCCATTTCCAAGTGAAATCCACAAATGGATACCGTACTTATCAGGAACATTGTCAAATAATTTCATCTTCTGCATAGTTAACTGTGAACAGCGTCCTATCAGTGAGCATGAGGATTGCAGTCAGTTCACATTTTCTGCAACTTTTCCCAGAAAACATTTTCGTTGACTCACCAGAAACCCCCTTAAAAAGCTCACCTACAGGGCATCTTATGGATACCTAAAGAGGAACTGCCACTCAATACTTATCAATTGTACAGAAGCACAACCTTTGCAACTCTGTTAACAGCATAGCTACATTTTAAATCTAGACAAAAATCTTCTCATTATTCCCTCCTAAGTCATGCGATTTAAAGCTTTCCTTTCTTATATAACCAACAAAACAAGTATTCCACACAGTTCAAGTAGCAATATAATACAAAAAAACAGACAATTAGATATCTAAAGCTTGTGGGGAAGAGATATCAGCTTATAGTCCTCAGATTCACACAAAGCATTATTGTAAATCCTACTGTGAACCACAGAATAAGCATATCTCATAGACCCCATAAGCTGCCTTAATGTTATACTCAATTCTCATTGAAATCCTTCCCTTTGAAACAGATAAGAAATTGAGAGAAATTACACAAAAACGGTGGGAGAACCAACGTGCAAGTCAATTTAATCATCCACAATATTAAAAATCATCAAGGCAACTAATTAAATTTTCATACAATACATCAATGGAATAAAGCTTCAAATCACTTGAGCCTTATAATATATCACCAAACGAAAACTTGAAATGTGAATATAAAGGAAAAAACAAAAGAATTAGTAAGAACTTTAGATCCCAAGTCCAGCAAGGGGCAAAACTCCCACTAAGTCGACAACATTAACTAGAATCATGACCAATTAACAAAGGCAACAGCTAAATCAGACACAAAAAAAGAGTACGCTAATTGAAATTCAGATATAACTAGTGAACAAAGACAGCTTATAGTACTAGTGTCATATATGAGCTAACCTGAAGGATTAATTTCTTGTCCAACAGGCACATCCAGATATGATCCTATGATTATGGAGCCATCAGAACAAGCTATTCTTGAAGCAGGTCCATCACGCTCAAACTTTTCTTCCCAGTTAATAGCCAAAGGCTTATCCTCAGACTTTAGTTTGACAGGAGGAAGCCTAGGAAATTCTTCCTTCTGATTCCCATGTGCAAGAGGGAAACTTATGCTACCAATGGTCTTCTGTTCTGAGCTGCCTTGTGACTTGCCTAAGTAAATGGCCCTACCAACTTCATCCACTTGCTCTTTTATTGATGCACGAATATCACTTATCTCTGACCTTCTTTTTTCCTCTTTCTTGTTCGTATAAGGTGCATTGTCACAACTTGAAGAAACATCACCCTTAGAGAAGGGGAAAACAGTCGTGACAGGACAATCTCTCCAAATGTCTGAAGATGAAGTAACATTCTCATCAGTTGTTGACCAGGGATTATCTGCAAAGTTCTCTTTAAAAGATGAATTGTTATATTTAAGCTGCCGATCAGATTCCCTACGTTCTTTGGCTTGCAAGTCTTCGTATTTTGGTTCCACAGATGCTCTAGTAATACTACTCCCAAGCCATGAGGCTTTCTTATCAGTGGAAACAGTATTTTCCCCTCCAGATTTTGCAATGGTGTTGGACACATCATGAGCTTCACTTGTTTGATATTTTGATTGCTGAGAGGACGGGCCCTTCATAGTACTGTTGGAACTTGTGCCCACATCATTTTGGAAAGGCTCCACAGGACCATTGCCAGAATTGAACTTCCATGAGTATAAATCCAACACAGCATCCTCTGGACTTTTAGAGAAAGGTAAGCTTTTGTGACTTGCCCCAACCACTTCATTTAATTTATTCCGTTCCCCAACAGCAGGTACATTTTTCCATTTGCTTTCAGTTTCATTCCTACCAGTCCCACACTCAATTTCCTTCACAATTAGTTCTTTCGACACTTCAACAGTATTATGAGAACCTGACCCTTGAATTTCTACTACTGGCTTTCCCTTATCACTTTCTGACTTATTGTGCAAGGTTCTTTCTTCCAAGGAAAGCTTCTCAAGAAAGCCATTTAAGTCAGAACGGCTATTAAGCTCGCCACGCAATGCTGCTTCAGCCCTGGTAAAACGATTCTTCCTCAGAAAGTCCAATATAACTTCAACAGAGTTTGTGTCTGCCATTATCGAGCTCTACAAACCTAGACTCAAATGAAAAAGAAATATAACCAGAGTTCAGAAAAGCCAAAAAAAATAGCTCATTCAAAATTCCCAAAAAAGAAATAGACGTGTGATTATAACATCGATCATTCCTGATGAATTTGAATGTATAGAAAAGAAGAAACTTAGAAAAATGGTGGGAGCCCATCAACCCATTTTGAGTCAAGAAAGGGGAAAAGCTTACCCGAATCAAGCACAACCAAGTGGCAGCATTTCGTCTCCCTTGTGCCCTGATTAAACGGAAGAGCAAAACATTCAGAGGTTTGTATTATTGTTTCTAATCGAAACAGATTTCCAGCAATCAACAAGAGCACACTGGTCGAAATTTCTTTCTTGAGAATGTCGAAACCTAGGTTTCAAAATCCATCATAACAAGGTGCCGGCCAAGCTCCACGAGTGGAAAGAAACTACTCTCAGCACCGATCCGGCACCAACACACAAATATTCCCCCAAAATTTACAGAATGGGAATCCAGGTTTCTAGGATTTCCTTCTCCTCGAGCCCCCCACTAAACAGGAAATTCCAAGCTTTTCAAATAGGGATTTATCTCTCACCACAATCTTCTTGATCACAAAAGCTAGAACCCAATTTCCACAGAAAATCAGGATCTGACATTTGCCTAGCACAATGATTGCCTGGGTTTTGGAATAAGATGTGAAGAGGAAGAAATGGGTCCTAGAATGACGAACAAAGAATGTTTGAAATCAAACAAAAATTAAAAAAAGGAAAAGGAAAAGAAAAAGAAAAAGACGCAAACAGACGGCGGAGGGGGCAGAGCACCTGGCGGTGGTGGGTGGTGTGTCGCTGCTTCTTTGGGCTGTAAATGCTTCTCGGTTGCCTTGCCTTGCTTTACAGTACTGAAAAAATTTGGGGATGGTACCCAAGCTCGGAAGATTCTAACATATATTCGTCAATTACATTATTTTAAGGTTTAAGTCGTTAACTGCAATCTCTTGCACCATTTGGAAGGCCAAGCATCGTTTGTTAGGGCTTTTTCTCCCATAATTTTAAAATTAAGACCGGCATTATAATTGGTGTTAGAAGCCAATTACTTTTTGACCAGAACTCCTCTCCCCTTAGTAAATTTTAGTATACAAAAATTCTTTGGTACGGTTAATGAATTTATAACATTCAAAGTATAAAATACTTTTCAGACTAAAAATTTATGTAATATAATTAATGCATCAGAATTTTTGAAAAAACTTCAAATTACCTCCTTAGTTTATTTTATATATATATATATATATATATATTGAAACTATTTCTCTTTCTTTAGTAAAATAATTAGAAAAAATGATAGATAAATATCATTTGAATTTGAAAAACCCTACAAAAAATCATATGAAATAGGAAAATTATAAAAAAGTGATATAGTAGAAATCTAGAATTTTAAAGTTTTGGCGTTTTTACCAACATGCCCATTGAATTTTTTTAAAATAAAAAGGGCAAGAACCCTTCATTGGACAGCACCTGCTAGTCGAGTCCGGCTGATCGACCACCAAAGCTTCGGTGGCAACTTAAGTATATCAATTAGCAACTTAGGTAAATCTAAGGACAACTTGAGCTTACCCAAATTGTCAAATGTGTATACCCAAGTTGCTAATTATTATTCTTAAATTGTTATTATTTATACCTAAGTTGTCAACAACGCTTGACAAGGGTAAAATATGATCCACGAGGTTGTTGATATTTAAGTATAGGCAATGGCAACTTAAGAATAGCAATTAGCAACTTGAGTATGACTTAAGTTTACATATTGATAACTTGAACTCCTCAAATGTCAACAATCTTGTAGATCATATTTTACCCATGTCAAGCATCGTTAACAATGTCAAGCGTCGTTAACAACTTCTATATAAGCAATGACAACTTAAAAATATCAATTGACAATTTGAACATACATATTGATAACTTGAACTCTCCAAGTGTCAACAACCTTGTAAGTCTATTTTACACCTATCAAGCTTTGTTGACAACTTTGGTATAGGTAATGATAGTTTAAGAATAACAATTAGTAATTTAGATATACATATTGACAACTTAAGGAGCTCAAGTAGTCAACAATCTTGTAGGTCATAATTTCCCCCTATCAGGCGTCATTGACAACTTTAGTATATGCAATAATAACTTAAGAATATCAATTAACAACTTAAGTATACACCTTCCTAAAACTCAAGTTATCAATATATATATATATATATATATATATATATATATATATATATATATATCCAAATTACTAATTGTTATACTTAAGTTGTCACTGAAGCTCTGGCCACCAATGCCAGAGCTTCGGCTACTAGCTAGTGGGTGAAAATTCTTGCCCCCATTTTAGAAAAAAAAAAAATGCGAGGGCATTTTGATAAAAGCGCATAAACTTCAAAATCCCATATTTAACTACCTATTTGTCATTTTGTTAATTTAGAAGACATTTTGAGGTTTTATTAATTCAAATGGTTTTTGTTTGTCGTTTCCCAAATATATGTATAATTTAAAAAAGTTATTATTTTCACTATCATTAAATTCAACTTAATCTTTTTTGTGTAAAGGATTCCCAAGTAACTTTGGACTTGTGAAGGAAAAAAAGAGTAACTTTGAATTTGAAACTAATATGTCATGGCAAAAGCATTAAAGTTAAAACACTCCCAATAGGCATACTTCTCAAGATTTAAACTTGTGTTTAGTTTATTTTTTGAAAGTTATTATTTGAAAATTATGATTTTTTAAATAAAAGGAATATTTTTATTGTAATTATGTAATATATACATCATAATAATATTTAAGTTAAAATTATTCAAATAATTAAGGGAAAATTCCAAAAAAAATACTTTGGAAAATGAGAAAGGACGATTTAGTGCTCTGAAATTGAGAAAGGATGAGTCAGTTTTCTGTCAGATGAAAGGAGGAATCTGGGATTTTGAAATTTTGGTAAAAAGACAAAAATGCCCTTCAGCCCTTCTTCTCTCCACTTCGGAATAACAACACCGTATTATCAATTAACAACACCAAAATCCCACAAAGAGTTACTTCCATGCATTTCACCTTCGTTCTACATTAACAATACCGTATCTACATTAACAACTCCATTTTCTTCTTTCACAATTAACAAGTTTCAATGTCAATAACAACTCATTTCTCTTTATTAATAACACCGTATTGGCCCTGAAACTTATTAAATGTGAAAAAAGAAAATGGAGTTGTTAATATAGAATATGATGTTGTTAATAAAGAAAGGGTGTTGTTATTGGCTTTAAACTTGTTAATTGTGAAAGAAGAAAGTAGAGTTGTTAATATAGAATACGGTGTTGTTAATAAAGAGAAAGGTGTTGTTATTGGCCCTGAAACTTGTTAATTATGAAAAAAGAAAATGGAGTTGTTAATGTAAAACAAATGTGTTGTTAATGTATAATGAAGGTGTTGTTATCAAAATGAAGGTGAAGCGCATGGAAGTATGAACTCTTTGTTGGATTTTGGTGTTATTAATTGAGGATATAGTGTTGTTAATTAAGAGACTAGCGTTGTTATTCTGAAGTGGAGAGAGGAAGGGCTGAAGGGCATTTTCATCTTTTTGTCGAGATTTCAAAATCTTAGATTCCTCCTCTCGTTTGATAGCGAACTAATTCATCCTTTCCAAATTTCAGAGCACTAAATCATCTTTTCCCATTTTCCAAAGTATTTTTTTGGAATTTTCCCAATAATTAAACTTCACAAAATGAGATAAAAATAAATATGTTAAGAATACTCCAAAATCTCAATGCTTATCCTGGCTTTCTCATTATTGTATGATTGACATTAAAAGAAAAAAAGAAGAAGAAGAAGAAGAAGAAGAAGAAGCTTTTTTCCTTTTCTCTCTCGTTCTTTCTTCAATATGGGATATGTTTTAACCTTGCCAGATGTTGGATATTTTTTAGAACTAATGACTATTTTAGAATGAATAAAAGATTTTCATTACATTCCAATCAATTTAATTTTTTAACCGTCAATTATTATTTGTTTAAAAATATTAATTTTGTAGCCTTCATTTTATTACATCATATTAAAATCTCCTGCTGTAATAAAAAAAAAAAAAAATCCTCCTACAGTTATGTCAGCACGATCATGCGCATAGTTAAAGAAGGAAAATAAAAAATACTCCCTCCGGTCCTAATTATAAGATAAAGTTGATTTTTTTGGAGAAATTAAGGAAGCCAATTAAATTACTTTAGAGTGTTTATATTTTTAGTATATTTAGATTATATATTAGTTTATTAGTCAAATTAATTAGTTTGGAGAAAAAAATAAAACTATAAATACTCTAAAGTAATTTAATTGGCTTCCTTAATTTCTCCAAAAAAGTTAACTTTATTTTATAATTAGAACCGGAGGGAGTATTAAAAAGCAGATAAAGGCAAACGTGGTGTCAAAAATTAGAGAGCATAAATGATAATGGATTACAGAGAGAAATCCTTCCTCCATTGAATCTCTTAACATCATAACGTCCCCAAAAAGGCTCCTGAAAGGTTAGCCCTAGCTTCGTCCTAGAAAAACAACAAAAGTGATTATTTAATTATGTAAAGATCCAAAGAAATTTAGTACTATTTAAAGGAAATGTGGAATTTGCTAACATAATGGAAGAAAATGATAGGGCTTTCCAGTTTGACGAGGAGATGCCAGAAAATCCCTAATGGCAATCTTGAGGATGATGAATTTAGTGATAAGGAACAAGCAATTCAGAATCAAGATTAGTTTTCAAGTTTTTGTATTCCTTCTTTACATTTATTTAGAATCAAAGAAATCACTAAAACTCATAAAGCCCGAATCCTTAATTATTTTGGTTGAAGCTAAGGGTTTGTTCAGTATGAGGGATTAAAGAGAAGAGAGCAAAATTTGTATGAGTTGAATTTAAAAAAATTGAAGAAATAGTATTACAAAATTTTAATAAAATGATATGAGATAAAAGATTAATAAAAATTAATTAAAAATTTTGAACTCCACTTTTTTAATTTTTTAAATTCAACTCAAAAAGCTAACAACAAATCTAACTTAAAAAAATATTTCCTAGAGCGGATGAAATTGTCGAAAGTTTAGAAATTTCAGACTGGGATTCGTGTTGAAGTCACTTGCTGGAAGAATTTGATTACTTTGGATAATGATGTGATTAATATTTGATTATATCTATTCTAATGTTCATTGACTTCATTGCAGGGTCCACTAGAATTCCTTTGACTTCTCCAATCTTGTAACTATGATGACCCACAACCTAGCTAGCAATCGTAGCCAGTTATGCCCTGGCCAAAAAAAAAACAAAAAAAAGTAGGCAGTTATGGGATTATATTTATATTACTCATATTGCCTAACATTGCACTGTTTGACCATTGTCATCGGGAATTTTAATGCTTATTCAAGTAGACACCCAACCAAATATCAATAATTTTTTTAGTCAACACTTGCTTGAGTTTGGCTCGAGCTATTGGCCCATCAAAAATAAAGTTGAAAATAACTTTAATACACTCTAGTGTTCTTAATATATAATATATTTAAGGAGTTGATTTTAGTTCAAATATGAGACATAGTTTTCAGATTTACTAATATTTTTTTATTTATCCTTATTGATGTTCCTTTAATAAAATATGAGGAGATAGAAGGAGGAAATTAAGTAAAATAATTATAATATTTTAGAAAATACATGTCATATTAACTAACTTCATTATTCTAATCAAATTAGATAAATACGTACTCACTAACAAGAGGAAACATTCAAATGTCATGCTACTTGGATCTAAGAAGAATCCTTCCTTAATCTTGTTAGGAATTCTTGTCTAGGGTAGAAATTGGGAAGAGGGTACTTCTCTTTGTGCATATAATGCTTCCTCGTGGAACAAAAATAATATTGGGAGCATAACTTTTAAGAAAAGAAGAATTCTAAGAAAAATAATAGAAATCCTCAAGACAGTTTTTTTTTTTTTTTAGGAAACTTGAAAAAAACCTCTTTGGATTTATCTTGGAAAAAAAAAAGACGCATATAGTTGCAACAACCATCTATCACTCGATTGTTTGTCGAACTCGATTCCTCTTCATTTACATGGAACAGTAAATGTAAGGTCTAGGATAATTAATTCATGGAAAATGTTGGACGGAAGGCTCGGAAGGGAACCCAAATTTTTTTTTTGTTGGTTTGAAAAATGGTCCCGCCCACTCCCAAACTCCTAACCACGTACACTTGGGATGCTCATGCTAGCTAGCTTCATTGATTTTAGGAAAAATTACATTTAGTCCACGGAACAGAAAATATGAAAAGTGATCATTTGAAATCTCAAAATTGTATTTAAGTTTCATAGGACTTTTTTATAATAAATTCCAATTCCATTGATAAGTCCATGGGCTCGTCATTACAAGTCCAGAGGCCTGTCATTAACAAGTCTATGGCGTCCGTTAATAAGTTTAGGGGCATCCATTGGTAAGTCCATTAGCGTTCATTGACAAGTTCATAATTAGAATTTATTGTAAAAAAGTCCCACAGACTTTTTGACAATTTTGAGATTTCAAAGAACCAATTTTTCATTTTTTTCTCTTGTCCAGACTTGAATGTAATTTTTCCTTTATTTTAGGCAAATGTAGCAAAATGGCTCGCTATCTGCCAAAGGACTTGTCTTTTTTCAGCTATAACTTCACTAACTACCCTCTCCACATTATATTCAAGATTGCACTAAAGCTTGGGAAGTAAGGGTTTGATTAGTGAAGCTTCCAAACTAAATGATTTCTTTTCTCTTCCCTTCTAGGATTGGAATTATGTAACACAAAGAATGATGAGGGAGGTGCTATCTGTAATATCCCAATTTTTTATTAAGGGATAATCATGATTATTATGGATAATTATAAATTTAATTGGAATTATTATGTGTTTTATGGCAATATTAAGTAATATGTCATAATTAGTGAAAAATTGGAAATATTGGCCATAAGTGGTAATTAATGGGGAAATTAATTACTAACTAAGAGAAAATGAGATGTGTGATTAAAATGGCTAATGGAGAGATTAGATAAGTTAATTGGTGACTTATTTGGTGAGAGCCAATAGCAATTGGACATGTGGCAAAGAGAGTGCATGTGTGGGTAAGACAAATGGGATAAAATATTATTTTCTTTCTCCTCTCTTCTCTCTCTTTCGGCTGAAGTATGGGGGGGAGGGAGTAGGACATCATTTCCTTCATCTCTTCACACCATCTCCCTCATTCTTTCTCTCTCTCTCCATTTCGCTAAATCAAGGAAGAAAGGAAGAAGGAAAAGCTTGATCTTTGGGTAAGTAAATGCCCTCCATTGCTCAAACTCCATTCATAAATGTTGATCCTTGAGTAATAAGCTTCATTTTGGTGGTTGTAGCTTGTCCTTTGGTTGTGGTTTGGGATCATAAGAAAATTTGGAAAGTGGTGAAACAATAACTCCCTTTGGAGAAGTTGATAAGGTGAGTGAAACCAATCTATCTATCTAAGTTTCATACCATTTGAAGTAGTTTATAATTTCCGGAAATTTTGGCTTGAATCCGAAAATTGAGTGCCACTGTTCATTTGGTATGTTTTTGGCATGAGAATGGTATTTTGGAATGAGTTTAGGATAGATAGATTGATTGGAGGTTGAAATGTTAAGTTTAGTGATTTTAGGAAAATTGATTATTTGTGTTGATTCAAACCAAAACATGAAAATGGAGTTGGATTTTGATCATTTTAATGATTCCATTGAATTCCTTGGGTGTTTTTGTGTGGGAGTAGCTTTGGGTTGGTATTTGGGTTCATTTGGATCACTTGGAAAAATTTCTGGAAATGCTGTCATACCTTCTGCGTTTTCTGGTTTCTGATAATCGTGCTTGAGGTGAGAGTGAGTGTGCTCGAGTGAGGGAAGAACATCACTCGAGTGAGGATTTTGTGCTCGAGTGATCCTTTTTTGTGAAAGTTCTTGTGCTCTCGGGCATGTGCTTTCTGTCTTTACTTCCTTGTGCTTGAGGTGATTTCTGTTAGAACCGGCTGACACCCAAGAGGAGGGTGAATTGGGTGTAAGATAAAAACTTAAGAACTTTGAAAATCTTTTCGCATATTAGAGGAAGCAATAAATATGAAAGTAATGAATCATAAATCACAGTTAGATATTTAAATGATATATGCTAGAAGAATAAGAGCTTAGGGAAGAGAATATGCAAACTGTGATTTATCCTGGTTCGGCCCAATCCACGATGACCTACGTCCAGTCCCTAGGCTCCTCCTGAGATTTTCAATTCACTATCTTCCTCAAGTTTAACCGGGTACTTGAGAACCACTACAATCTCACAAGTTTGATCCGGGCACTTGTGAAGCCTTTACAATTCTCGCACTGAGATTACTCCCCCTTACACACCGTAAGATTACAACCAAGTTGCTCCCCCTTACACACCGTAAGGATACAACTTTGATGATGAAAGATTACAATCAATCTTCTCTCTCAGAAGTGAATAAGATGAACACTGAAGTACAATATAAATAATATCTCTCTCAAAGGTAAATCATATAGAAGCTAGAGAAATAGAGAGTATGTGCGATGAGTATTGATGTCAGGATGTTGGCATTTGGACGATGTATACACACTGAGTCTTTCTTCTGTTTTGGATGATCTTCTATTTATAGCTGATGAGGATTGATGACCGTTTGAGCATTTCAGCATGTCCGTTAGAGTGACGTAGCTTTGTTTGACCGTTCTTCGATTTTGAAAACTAGCCGTTGGAACGTTGGCCGCTCCGCTCCGTAAACTCAACTTTTATCTCTTCTCATCATCTCTTCACTGTTTTACTGGAAAAATGCATTAAACACTAATATAATGAAGTATTAGAGTGATTAGAAGCAATAAGAATGAGTTATATGATCATTCCATTGATTTCCAGAATCTTCGAGATGTTGCTCTGTTTTCCTGGGAAGCATTACTCGAGTACTTACTCGAGTAAACATCAAGTTTCTTCACAGGTTACTCGAGTGGCTACTCGAGTGGCCTTCCATTTTCTGCATAGCTTACTCGGGTAGTAACTTGAAGTTCTCTTCTAAATAACTCTGCGTACTCGGGTAGTAACTTGAAGTTCTACTTGAAGTTCAGGTAGTAACTTGAAGTTCGGGTAGTAACTTGAAGTTCGACTTGAAGTTCCGGTAGTAACTTGAAGTTCGACTTGAAGTTCCGGTAGTAACTTGAAGTTCGACTTGAAGTTCGAGTGGTAACTTGAAGTTCGACTTGAAG
Organism: Inga laurina; assembly: GCA_963855925.1. NCBI lineage: Eukaryota > Viridiplantae > Streptophyta > Magnoliopsida > Fabales > Fabaceae > Inga > Inga laurina. The sequence continues at coordinate 28,202,696 of OY979703.1, read as the reverse complement.
TTCTCGTCTAAATAACTCTTCAAGTTTTGCTAGCACAGTGCTTTACTCCAGTAGCTACTCGAGTATTCATTAAAGTTTACTCGAGTATCATCTGGAAAACTTTGATGAACTTCAGATTTTTGCTTACCACAGTGAGTTACTCGAGTAGCTCCTCGAGTAACATTGGCAGGATTGAAAATGCCGAGAGCAACTGCAAGTGATCTACATGGTTACTCGAGTACTTACTCGAGTAACGTTGGCAGGCCGAGAGCAATTGGAAGTTTTCTATCTGATTACTCGAGTACCTACTCGAGTAAAGTCTTTTGTTGTCAACCAGTTACTCGAGTAGTGCCTTCAAGTGAATTCTTGACTTTGACTCGAAACATGGCAAATTATATATCATCGGAAAGCCCTCATTATCTACATTCCAATGCAACAAGAATCAGCTCCAAACTCATTGTGTACAAAAAGTTATGATCCAAAGAGTACTACTGTTCTTAGACAATCCTGAAATCACGAGCAGCAACTTCCAGATGGCATAGCTATTAGAATATAACCTCAAATATGTTAAATTACCTATCCATGGAAAGCTCTTTGAGTCTTCTTTCATATGGCACCGGTTTCATCTCAATCCGATATGTATTTTGAGAGTTATGTCCAAAATACCGAAGCTGTCCTGGAATATGACGGTGATTCATGCGTCAACTTCAACAGATCATATCTCCCTCATCTGAACTCCTTTGAATGTGATCTTAGTGTCAAAAGTTCGTGTTGGAAGTCTAGTTTCATATGCCACTGGTTTCAGTTCGATCCGACATGTGGTTGGAGAGATATCATCAAAATACCGAACCTCTGTTCTGCCGCGCGAAAACAGAGTGCCCATTACTTCAAGTGCCACCTCGAGTGATTCATCAAATAACGCGGCAGATTACTCGAGTAAGGCCTCGAGTAAACACCTCCAAAATCAGACAATACCATATTACTCGAGTGATTACTCGGGTAATCATCCCCAAAGGTACCATAGCTTCCGTATACATCATTTTAGCTTCGTATTGACCCATTCCAACTTCCGTATGATCATAGAAACCTCCGGTATCACTTCTAGGAGCTTGAATCTTGATATTCTCATGTGATCTTGCAAGTTTTTCTTTCTTTAATCTCTTTCTTCTTGTTTTTCCTCTTGATGATCATTCTTCATAATCCAACTTCAATCTTCTTGATGAATATCTTCAATCTTCATCTTTCTTTCTTTTTTCTTCAATTCCTTGCCTCTTGATTTTCTTCTTGATGATTATTCTTCATTTATGAGGCATTATAATATCAACCCACAATGATGTCTATGACTAATCTACAAGATATACAACATTAAATATGGTAGTTAGTCAATGTGGAAGATAAGTATATTATACAAACTTTTTGCTCATATTTAACATCTATATTTGACATCATCAAAACTATTCATATCTAACAATTTCCGTACCTGTGCTCGAGTGAGGATTTTGTGCTTGAGGTGATGTCCGTACCAGTGCTCGAGTGAGACCATTTTCACTCGAGGTGAAGCAGTGAAAAATGAATTTTTGTGCTTCCAAAAGGGGATCTTTGGGATAGTTCTTCCTACCCTTTAGGAGTTTTGTTAGGGGTATTTAATGACTCTAAAAGAGCAATAATGATAATCAATTAAGTATTATAAAGTGAATTAAGTCTTGGAATAGAGAATAACTCTTCGTCCCTAATTGTGTATATAGGATTTGACATTTGCCCTACTCGGGAGAGACCGGCGTTAGGACACGTACGGAAGGATCAAGGTAGTGACTTTTCTCTCATATTTTGTATGATGTTTTGGTATGCATAACTTATCATTGAACTTGTGAACGGTGTACCATGGTCTATTACGGCGTGAGCACTTCAGCGTGAGCCGTATAGGGAGTGACAGTGGTCATCTCTAGGTCGGCCGTTGAACTGCCGTCGTAATCGACATGAATCTTTGTGAATCCGACCCGTGGGGCGGTGTTTGTGAAACCAGCCGTGGGCTGTGTATATCTTGCCTGTATGGCTTGCGTTATGAAATGCTTTATATGGATCCCAGCTGTGGTGAATTATACTGTGTTGATTGTTGTGATGCAATACAGCGTGAGCAATCATCAGGGATGACATGTGTCATACTAACCATTGCTGTTGAACTGCCGTTGTAGTTGCTTGTTTGGATAATGATTTGATTTCATGCCTTACTATTGCACATTATATGATTGATTTGACACTACGGGGATTCTTTAGAATCTCACTCTCCTAAAATTAAACATTTTAGACAGGGCTGAAGGATCTAAGGGAAAGCGGGCGACGAAGAGCAGTTAGAACTCTAATTTAGGAGTATATTTTGGGTTAATGGTTATCATTGTATACCTTTTGGATATTTTTGGTAGAAACGATTGTATATAGTAGATTTTGTGTAATCCCCAAGAAAAAGGGTATGAATTGTAGGCTTTGTGCCTTGTGTAAATCCCTTTTTATTAATGAATGGAACCCGAGTGTGTCGGGAATTTATGGTGTACTCTGATATGTATGAATGAAACCAACTGATATAGGCCATATTTGTTTTGTATTATGAATATGAGATTGTTATGATAAGGTTTTGAAAAAGTTTTTGAAAACCCTGATTTTGGGAAGTTTAATCTGAATAAGTCCCAAATCATCTTACAATCTCTAATTTAAACTTAATTACGTGTTACGAACGTAAATCTCGGCCTTAATCGTGAAGGGGATTACACTATCAATAATCTGGAAATGACTTTATGCTTACATCTGTTGGACCATATGGAAAGCCAGATATAGCAAGCTCTATTTAGAGGATAATGATCCTGAGAAGGATATTGTTTTCATTGCTACTTAAGTTTTGAAATATTATCAGTGACTCTAACTAGGAAGGAAGGACAAACAATTTGATCTTAAAACTGAGAGAACTTTGCTCCAAATAGAATCTTCCCTAACTTATCTATTTGTTTTAGCTTTTTAGAAGTGCTTTTATGATTTACAAGGTAAGAATGTGAGAAGAGCTTTATCGCGACTTACAAAAAAGTATTTAAAAAAACACTTTTAAAAGGTTCCCAAGCGAGTACTTAGAAGGTCTTACACTTTGCCGAGGCAAGAATTATTCCAGAGTTAGTGTGTTCACTAATTTGATTGAGACCATTACACTTACTAGCAACGAATTATCCCCAAATTGTTCTCTCTATGTAACCCCCTACTTTATAATCTGAAATTATCATTCAAAAATGCATAATTAAGTTAGATTAGAGATCGATGATTAATACAAAATCTGTTTAAGTTCTCGTTTCAAGACAAGGACCCACCTTGAAATAAAGTAGGTTTTCAAAATTTCTTTCAAAACCTATTTGATCCGGTCTCATACTCACATTTTGAATATAATTAACCTGTGCAGTTAAGTTGCATTCATACATATCAGAGTGTAAACCAAAAATTCCCGACAACCCCCGAGTTTCCATATATTAACTAAAGGGTTTACGGGATAGATTCATCCCTTACAAGTTCCCATTCAGAGGATTACATAGCTTTATCCAAAATAATATTTACAAAAGGTACAGTAATCCCGACCAAAATATGACAACCGTCCATCAAACTAAAGAAAACTAGCCGCCCTTGGTTGGTTGTTTCTCCTTCGAGCCGCTTGCCCTGCCTGTAGGTTAGTCAATGGAAAGAATGAGATTCAAAAAAATCCCAATAGTAACAAATCACTCATACAACATATAATCACATAGCATGTAAGTAAATCACCAAAGCAGCAGCAGTATACACATGGCCTTCACGACATATACATAATCTTCACAGCACATAGCCTTAACGGCTTACACATTTACAACTACAGGGGTAGGTGTGACTTGTGTCACATCCACGATTGCTCACGCTTTAACATACACCGCCTTCACGGCATACACATAGCCATCAAGGCTTACACATAGCCTTCACAGCTTTCACATAGCCTCCATGGCTTTCACATAGTTTTCACAGCAGTAAACTTCACAGCATTTGCAATACACAATTCAATGATATGACAAACATGCAATGCATTACATATAGTATAAGAAAAAGTGTCACTACCTTATTCTTTTCGGGTGTGCTCTAACCCAGGTTGCTCACGTTCAGGGTAAATATCGACCCTATCAACCAAAATCAAGGACATAGTGTCATTCCCTTTTCCAAACTCTTAATTTCAAAACACTTAAGGTTGGTTATCATTTGAGTCACTTAGGTGGCTATGATAAGCTCAACGAAAGCTGTAATGTCCCAAATTTTGATTAAGGGCTAATCATGATTATTGTGGATAATTATAAATTTAATTGGAATTATTATGTGTTTTATGGCAATATTAATTAATATGTCATAATTAGTGAAAATTGGAAGAATGGTAATATTGGCCATAAGTTGGTGATTAATGGGGGAAATTAATTACTAACTAAGAGAAAAATGAGAAGTGTGATTATATGGCTAATGGAGGGAATAGAGAAGCTAATTGGGTGTTTACTTCATGAAAGCCAATGGCATTGTGACACTTGGCAAGCTCACATGTGGAGGGAGAATAGGAAAAAGTCAAATTGAGTTTTAAATTATTTCTCTCTCCTCTCTCCCCCTCATTTTCGGATGAAGCATGGGCATGGAGAAATAATCATCATTTCTTCTTCCTCCACACTTCTCACCTCTCATTTTCTCTCCCCAATTCGTCCTCCATGGTTGGCTAAGAGAGAGAAAGATAAAGCTTGTGATTTGAGTAAGTAAATGGCCTCCATTGCTTAAGTTCTCTTCTTTAATGTTGATCCTTGGAGTGAGAGCTTCATTTTGATGTTTATAGTGTGCCTATTGGTGTTGATTTATGCCACACGAAATTTTAGAGGTTGGTGAATCAAGAGATCTCTTTGGCAAAGTGAAAGAGGTAAGTGAGATTAATCTATCTACCAAGTGGTTTAGTTTGAAATTTCTGAAAATTTGGCCTTTAATTCGAAAATGATGACCACTGGGCTTTTGGCATGTTATTGGTATAGAAATGGGTGTTTTGGTATGAGTTTTGGATATATAGATTGATTTGGGATGGGAGTGGTATGTTTGTATGATTTTGGAATTTGGATGATTATGTTGCCCAAAACCAAAGCATGATAATAGAGTAAAATTTGGATAATTATGATGATTCTATTGAATTCCTTAGATGTTTTTGTTAGAGCAAGCGTTTCACCCAAGAGGGGGGGTGAATTGGGTGATATTAAAAATTTCGTTGCAAATATAAAATTTGACGGTGAAATTAAAACAAGAAAGAGTAAGGAGAAATATCACCGAAGTGTACACCGGGAGTTATACTGGTTCGGCCACAACCACTTTGACCTACGTCCAGTCCTCAGCTTCTCTGAGAGTTTCACTATAACTTCCAAGATTTAGTGGGTTCTTGGCACCTCAGTACAAGCAAGTTCCTTCGCCTGGACACTCGCTCCCCCTTACAAGTTGTAATCCAATCCTAACTCAAGGTTCCACACCTTAAGTTACCTCAATAACAAATATTGAGTTTGAATGAAATATCTCTCTCACAGAGTGAATAAGAATCACTGAAGCATAGAATTACAAGTATAATGTAAAACAGAGTAATGAACTTGATGATACGTTTGTGTGTGTGTTCTTGTTATCTTCTCTGTTTGGATGTTCCCATATATATAGATACGTTGGTAATGATTGCTGGAACATATTTCTTCATGTCCGTTGGAGCGTGCGTAGCCACTATTGACTTTTCCAGTATTTGAAAAACATACGTTTGTGGTAGGTGGCAGTCGGTGACATTTGAACGTTGCATTTGACTTTCCTTATTTGGTAAGATCTCTTCATTGTTTATCTGTGGATATGCTAAGAATACTAATATAATGAAAGGTTAATCAAATAGGAAACAAAACAATGAATGTTGGAATGATTTTTGAATTTCTGGGTTTGCATGCTCGAGTAGCTACTCGAGTATTCATTAAAGTTTACTCGAGTACTTACTCGAGTATCATCGTGAAAACTTTGATGAACTGCAAGTCAACACACAACTATAAGATTACTCGGGTAGTGCATGGAATAAACAAAATATCAAACCTTTAGAAATGCATGTTTACTCGGGTACCTATTCGAGTAATGCACTCTTTTCTTCATAGGTTACTCGGGTACCAACTCGAGTAAACCTTCAAATAAACTTATGTTACTTGATGCTTTACTCCAGTAATGTTGGCAGGATTTTAAGGCTGAGAGCACTTCAAGTTTGATTACCTTGTTACTCGAGTACATACTCGAGTAAACATAAATATTCTGCATAGCTTTCTCGGGTAATGACTTGAGGTTTTCTTCAAAAAATAATTCTGGATACTCGAGTATATACTTGAGTAATCCACTTAAAATGAATCATTAAATACCTGCAGACTTGAGTAACACCTCGAGTGAAGAATGATAAAAACCAGATCAAATTATTCGGGTACTACCTTCAGGTTTTTGCTTACCACAGTGAGTTACTCGAGTAGCTCCTCGAGTAACATTGGCAGGGTTCAAAATGCCGAGAGCAACACATTTTCTGAAACAGAGTAACTCGAGTACATACTTGAGTATTATTGACAGGCCAAGAGTAACTTGAAAACTTTTACCTGGTTACTCGAGTAGCTACTCGAGTAACGTTGGCAGGCCGAGAGCAACTCCAAGGTATTTACCTGGTTACTCGAGTGGCTACTCGAGTAACATTGGCAGGCTGAGAGCAACTTGAAAACTTTTACACTATTACTCGAGTACTTACTCGAGTATTGTTGGCAGGTTACTCGAAGGTATCTCTGGTAACTACAAGTTTTGTCTCATTACTCGAGTACATACTCGAGTAATGCCTTAGAAAACTTACTTCTCATCAAGTTTCTCAGCCTTTTCTCTTGGCCTTTTTTCATTACTCCAATGCTTACTTCAAGTGATGCTTTTCCCTGTTATTACTTTGTTCAAACTTATTTATTAATTAAATCTTTTTCATGATATTCTTTGTTATCATCAAAACATGAGATCTAACATTCTCCCCCTTTTTGATGATGACAAAACTTGGTGATTATGAACAAGATTTTTGAAAGTAAGTTCTCAAATAAACACATCTTGAATTCAATGATAAAATTTGAAAACCTTGTTAAGTTTATATTCAAAATGATTTGAAAAAGATTGAGATTATAACATATTTACCTTGCATACATAATAAACTTCATTAGTCCAACAATGTATCATAATTTAAAGCTTAAATGGACTTGAATTGAAATCATAACTTAAATAAACTTTCATTAAACTTAAAATTGCATTACAAGATGACAAGATGAAAAGCTTAACAAGTTTAAAAACTCCCTAAATCCCATATATACCCAAAATACCCAAAATAAGCACAGACACACAGACACTTCCACAAAATCACTCTCAAGTTCTTCTCCCCCTTTTTGTCTTCATCATTCAAGAGGAGGATTGGAGGGCTTGACCGTGGAAATAGGCTTTACTGGAAGAACTAAGCCACCATCTAAACTAGAAGAGTCAAAAGAGCTAAAAGAAATAGGTTCAGGAAGATGAAGTGGAGGGATGTGGATATCATCTTTGGGAGGAATAGGAGGAGACTGGTAGACAACCATAGTGGTCTCAACCTCTGGAGTATGATGATCAGAGGATGAGGAGGGAGATATTTCCTCAGTATGGGTAGGAGATGGAATAGGTTTAAGAGCGGGTTCAGTCTGAGGTTTGGGAGGAGAATCATCAATGATGATATGAATGGTCTCATTGGTGTCGGGGTTATCCACTGAATATAGGATGTCTTTGGCTTGTGGCTCAGGTGGACTAGAGACCGGAGGAATAGAAGGCTCAGCCTCAGTGTAAGGAATATTAGAGGGAGTGTGCTCTGGAGGTGGTGGTGGTGCAGAAGATGGTATATGCTCTGGAGAAGAAAAGGATGGACCAGCAGAAGGTCCGGGACCTAATGAATCCAGTCGTGCCAGAATCAATCTCAGTGTCTCACCCTGGGCACGTTGCTCAGCTAGCAACTCCTCGTGCCTCTTATCCATCTTTTCGACCAACTCCGCCATCTTGTGATTCATGTTGGTTATCAGTTCAGCATTTGTGTTGGCAATGTCAACATGGAATCCTCGGAGCATATTCTCCATAAAATGCTGAAGTGTGGCATTGAGGAAGGAGGGTGAAGATATAGTGGCAGCTGGAGCTGATGATTGAGTGTCATCCATCTTGCTAGTCTTGGTCTCAGTATTCTTCTTCTTCTTCGACCCAGACTCCAGAGGGCCCTTGAGAGGTATGTCAATATTGAGCTTGCCAATCTGATTTCTCCCAACCGGAGTCATCCTCTCAATAGGCTCCTTGCTATCCAGATACCATATTTTATTTTCCTTCAGAATGAGTGACACAATTTGACGATATGGCATTGGTGTGGTAGCCTTCCCATCCACTCTGTATCTTTTCATCTCAGAAAAGATATACTCCCCCAAATCCTTCTGTTCCTTCAGGAGAAGTGAAGCAAACCACCTAAAGTCCCTATCAGAGAAGTGGGTATAATTGTTGGCCTTGTTCACAAGGGATCTAGAGTAGATGTACCATAGAACCCTGTGATGATCACACATATCACTCGGTTTAAAATTTAAAGGGCCAACTAACTTACCAGGTTTAAGGACAGGGAATTGGTTTGAGTCTAGTTGGGAGTAAATATCATATGGGGGTTTTCTATCCCTAATCACAAGTTTATCCTGGAGGGTGAAATAAGAATCTTTTGGCCTCTCACAATGGTGGTCATCTCTTCCTCAGCTGAGGTTCTGTTTGGCTCATCTAGGATCTCAAGGTTACAGTAAAAGTGTGTGATCACTTTTGTGCAAAAAGGTAATCTAATGGAAAGCCAAGCCATAAAAGGATCTAAATAGGAACTAAGATCATACTTCACTACCTCCTGAAGTAACTTGAGGTCCACATAGTGTGTCTTGCACACTTTCCTCCTTGAAAACTGAGATAGATACTTTGGGGACTCCACCAGCTGGTTGACATTGAACCCCTTTGGAGGGTTGGTGATTTCCTCTTCTGGCAATTTAGATTTCTTTGAAGATTGCCCCTTCTCCATTTGATCTATGATGCTTGCCATTGTCTTAGCCACATTCTTGTCATATTTGGGCTTTTTAGGAGGCTTTGGTGTAAAGGAGGGAGTAGAGGAATCAGAGGGTGGAGGAGAGGGAGATTTGGCACTCTTGCCTTTCCCAGTTGAGGTACTCTTTTTGGATTGAGCCCTTGTAACTATAGGCTCTTTGATCACAACCCTTTTTGGTTTCGGTTGAGGTTGAGGTTGGATTTTGGCTTTTGATCTCGGGGTAAGTTTTCTTCTCTTTCTGGGAGGAGAAGAAAGAGGATCAGGATGTTGTTGGGATTCAGAGGAATCCGTGGGAGTAAGATTTTTAGTTCTCACTAATCTGAATCAGGATGTTGTTTGGGTACTACCTTCAGGTTTTTGCTTACCACAATGAGTTACTCGAGTATCTCCTCGAGTAACGTTGGCAGGGTTCAAAATGCCGAGAGCAACACATTTTCTGAAACAGAGTAACTCGAGTACATACTCGAGTATCATTGGCAGGCCGAGAGTAACTTGAAAACTTTTACCTGGTTACTCGAGTAGCTACTTGAGTAACGTTGGCAGGCCGAGAGCAACTCCAAGGTATTTACCTGGTTACTCGAGTGGCTACTCGAGTAACATTGGCAGGACGAGAGCAACTTGAAAACTTTTACACTATTACTCGAGTACTTACTCGAATATTGTTGGCAGGTTACTCGAAGGTATCTCTGGTAACTGCAAGTTTTGTCTTATTACTCGAGTACATACTCGAGTAATACCTTAGAAAACTTACTTCTCATCAAGTTTCTCAGCTTTTTCTCTTGGCCTTTTTTCATTACTCCAATGCTTACTTCAAGTGATGCTTTTCCCTGTTATTACTTTGTTCAAACTTATTTATTAATTAAATCTTTTTCATGATATTCTTTGTTATCATCAAAACATGAGATCTAACAGTTTTTGTGTGGGTGTAGCTTTGGTAGAAGTTTTGGGTCCATTTGGATCAATTGGCCAAGTGTTAGGAAATATGGTCAGTTTTGCTGTGTTTTCTGGTTTCTGATAGAATCACTCGAGTGATCTAGGGTTCACTCGAGTGTAGGATGAATAACACTTGAGTGGTGATGAGTTCCACTTGAGTGCGGTAGTGCAAACTTCCTTTCTGCTCTTTGTGTTCTTGTTGCACTTCCGTGGTCAAAGGCAAGAGTGTTGCCTCACTTGTGGGTGTTGTGGGTTCCCACTCAAGTGAGCCTCCTCTCACTCGAGTGCAAGTGTATGAGACACGATGAACTCGCATCTCAGGTTGTCACCCACGTCCGTCTTTCAAAAGTGTGTCTTAGCACTCGCGAGTGCTAAGCCATCACTCGAGTGCTTTTATTCCTGCTCGAGTGATGTCCTTCTCTGAAAGTTTCTTGTGCTCTTGGGCGATCAATTCATGGACCTCACTTTAAGGGACTCGGGTGAGCATTAGGCTTCCACTTGAGTGATTGTGTTTGTGCTCGAGTGCAGCGAGCAATTCTGGGTTCTATTGTTTCTTTGTGCTCTCGGGTATTCACTCGTTGTTGCTCACTCTCTAGTGCCTGAGTGTAGATTGTACCATTACTCGAGCAAGGTCTCCTTTACTCGAGTATCCGTACAATATCACTTGAGTGAGGCCATCTTCACTCGAGTGTCTCAGTGAAAAATGTCAAGTTTGAGCTTTCAAAAAGGGAATCTTTGGGGATAGTCTTCCAACCCTTTAGTGTAATGATCCAATTTGGGATTAAGGGCTAATGACTCTGATGTTGATTGTAATTAGTGTAATTAAACACTTTTAGAGAAATGTGATGCAAATTAATATAAATATTCATAGTGATGATTTAATGATCATAGTGAAACCAGGGGCAAAATGGTAAAATTGGAGATTTATCGACCAATTGGGTAGTTACCAATGAGGAAACTCATTGGTGATTAAAGATCAAGGGTTGAGATCCATTGGCTATGGGTTGGAATCCTATGCTTTGCACTAGTGTGAGCTCATGGAGGGAGTGAGTAAGATGGTGACAAGTGGCACTTTAGTGGACCAATGGATATGGCACAAAGGACAAAAACTCACTTTTTCCCTCTCTTATCTCTCTTTGTCCGGTAGGAGTATGGGCAAGGGAAAGCATCATCATCATCTCCATCTCTCATCTCCTCATCTCTCTCTTCTTTCCATTGTTTCCGGCGACCAAAAAGAAAAGGAAGAAGAAAGGTGAGATTTTGATGTTCTAGATCTCTAATGCCCTAAACCTCTTCTCTAATGTCGTGCACCTCATTGAGAGCTTCATTGTGGTGATTTCAGAATCTTGAAAGGTGGTGATTTAGGTGTTGGACGAAATTGAAAGTTGGAGCATCAAGATTCTGGATTTGGCAAAGTGAAGAGGTAAACATTTGATGCTTTTTGATATATATGTTGTGAGTTTGGGTTAAGATTGGTAAATATGGAAAATTGCTCTAGTTTTATGCCCATTTTGGAATGTATGAATTTCATAGTGATTGATGTTGAAATTAGTTCATTGTGAAGTTATTTGAATATTGGATATGGTTTTGGAGTTTGGAATTAAGTTGAATGAAATTTGGGTGTTGTGTGTCATAGAGACCCAAGGGCATAGATTGTGGTTAAAATGGTATTTGGGTGTTTTGGAGGTTACCAATGGGTTCCTCATGTCATTTTGAGTGAGTTTGAGCTTTATGTGGAGTTTGGGAACCATTGGGTGTGATTTTGGCCAATCTGGGAATTTCTGTCAGTTGCTGCAATATGACAATCTGATAGCCTCACTTGAGTGAGGGAGGAACTCACCCGAGTGCTGCCGTGTATTTTCCCTTTTCTCTTTGTGTTTTTCCTGGGTTCTCATGAAGGGGGCTCAAGTACACTTCCTTCACCGCGAGTGATGTTGGTGATCACTCGAGTGAGCATGGGATCACTCGAGTGATGGTGTGAGTTCTTAGTTAAGATTGCTCTCAGGTTGCCACTTACTGGTTGATGTTCAAGAGTGTGTTCTGATACTCGCAAGTACGGGCTCCTCACCCGAGTACCAAGGGTGGTGCTCGAGTGAGCTTGTCCCTCTGATGTTGCATGTGCTCTCGGGTTGTCACTTCTTGTATTGCACTTTTGGGGACTCAAGTAGATTTAGAGTCATCACCTGAGTGTAAAGCCTTATACTCAAGTGATGTGAGCACTTTCTGGCAGAAGTAGCTGCTCACTGTCAAACACTCGCGAGTGAGAGCCGTTCTCACTCGGGTACGAGTCTTTCATCACTCAAGTGAGGTCATCTTCACTCAAGTGAGCCAGCTAAAAATCACCGTTTTGCCTTTCAAAAAAGGGGTCTTCAGGGTAGTTCTTCCAACCCTTTAGGTATATGTTTAGGCCTCTAGTAGTCACCTAAAGAGTCCTAAATGATAACCAACTTAAGGTATTATGGAAATAAGTATTTGGGAAAGAGATCAATCAATTGTCCCTAAATTGGTATAGATTTGATATATGTCAGACGCGTGAGCCCACTGTGCCAAAGAACGTCAGGAAAGATACAGGTAGTGACTCCTCTCTTATACTTTGTGTAAATGTATTGTATGTTTGCCTATCATGCATTGTGTTGCTACTGCTTTGAGATATATTGAGATGCCTTGTGGAGCTTTGTGCCTTGTGATACGTTATGCTTTGAGATACTTTGTGCCTTGTGATGTTGCTGTATAGTGATTACCGCGGAAGCTGGCATAGTGATTACAGCGAAAGCTGTCATTGTGATTATTGTGAAAGCGGGCATAGTGTATTGTGATACAGCCGTGAGTGCTGTCGGTTGTGGCACAAGCCATGACTCATAATGTTGTTGCTGAACATGATGACATTACATGCTTTGTGTTTATATATTGTATGAGTGATTTGTTACTACTGGGATTCTATAGAATCTCACTCTTTCCAAATGACTAATATTTCAGACAGGGCAAGTGGCTTGAAAGGGAAGCGGCCAACCAGGAGTGGTTAGGGCTGGTAGGGACATATTAGATTTTGGACCATTGGTTACTGTATGTATATGAGATGTAGATAATGAATTTGGATATGTAATCCCTATTTTGGGAAGCTTTAAACCCATTGTATATATGCAAGTAACCCGGGGTTGCTGGGATTTTGGTTACGCACTCTGATATTCATTATGTGATATAACTGCACAGGTAATTGTATTCGGAAGTGAATGTGAGACCATATGAATTCTATTTTTAAACGTTTTGTTTGGACACTCCAGCTCTTGGAGATGAGTGATTATAAATGTGATTTTTGTCTTATTGGTCTCTATTTCACTTAAATTTCATAATCCGGATATAATTACCATGAGGGGGTTACATTTAGAGCTATTGATAGAGTTGTTTATGGGTACTAAAAGAGCAATAATGATAATCAAACTAAGTGTTAAGAAGTCATTAAGAGTTGGAATAGAGAATTGACATTTCCTCCCTAATTATGAATATAGGATTTGACATTTACCCTACTCGGGAGACATCGGCGCTAGGACATGCATGGAAGGATCAAGGTAGTGACTCTTCTCTCATGTTGTGTATGATACTTGGTATGCATGTTTATCATTGTGAATGTGTTATCGGCCATAGGGCATTACAGTGCAAGCATTTAGAGTGAGCTGTCGTAGGGGGCAATGCTCATAATACCTACCCCGATCGTTGTATCTGCCGTTGTAAGTGCCAAAGCTACGTTTTGAAATCGTGGATTCTTGTTTGAGTATCTAGCCCATGGGGCTGCGTGTTGTGAAATGTTTTATATAGATCCCAGCTGTGGTGATATATGTGATATGTTTATGTGGATGTGCAACATAGCATGTAGTTTAGCGTGAGCCGTCGTAGGGGGTGATGCCCATGATACCTACCCCGGCCGTTGCAACTGTTGTTGTGATTGTTGTGTGTTGTATGAATGATTTACTTTCATGCTTTAATGTTGTGCATATTATGAGTGATTTGTTACTATGGGGATTCTTTAGAATCTCACTCTCCCAAAAACACCAATTTTTAGACAGGGCTGAAGGATCTAAGGGAAAGCGGGTGACAAAGAGAGTTAGAGCTCCGGGTAAGGAGTTTTACTTTTGGAATATTTGGTTATCATGTATAAATTATTTGGATGATTTTGGAAACAATTGTATATATTGAGATTCGTAGTATAGTTTTGTGTAATCCCCAAGTAAAAGGGAAAAAGTTTATGGGCTTGTGCCTCTGTATAAACCCTTTATTAATCTATGGAACCTGAGTGTGTCGGGAATTTGTATTGTACTCTAATATGAATGAATGAAATTAACCTGTACAGGCCATTTATGTATTGAAATGTGAATATGAGACCACTGTGAACAGGTTTTGAAAATTTTTTTTTGAAGACCCTGATTTTTGGGAAATTTACTTTCTTTAAGTCCCAAATCGTTTATGGTCTCTAATTCCATATTAATTATGTTTTTACAAACTAATCTCGACCTTGAACGTGTAGGGGGTTACAAAAGCCTAAAAGGTTTGGGAAGAACTATATCAAAAACTAGTGCTGGGAAAACGGGCCGGCCCGGCCCTGCACTGCAACGGGCTCAGGCCTAAATAGGTCGGCCCGTTTAGGCCAGAGTCCAAATCTGTACCCTTTTAGAGCGGCACGACCGGTTTAAGGTAGGCCTGCGGGCCGAAATCCGTACCCTTTTAGAACGGCACGGCCGGTTTAAGGTAGGCCCGGGGGCTTTTAGCCCGTTTAAGTTTTTTTTTGCTTCTTATTCTCATAAAGACTAAAATACCTAATTTAAAATATAAATATCATCAACACTAATTTAAAACATAAATATTATCCAAGTTTAATAGAACTCAAACACTAAAACTTAAGTCCAAACCATAATTAATGTTCATAACCAATTAAATAATTTCACAGCCACAATCAAACAAGCCTACAAGCTTCAAATGTCAGTAATAATATAACACTTGATTTGGATTTTGACGTATACATGCAAAAAAAGAAAAAATAAAATCAAAGAAGAGAAGCTTCAAATGAAGTCTGAGTCAGTGTGAGAGCATTTCTGATATGAGGGTTGGTTAGGTTAACTCTACCCTCTGACTAATGCTTGCTGCCCATTGCCTTGTGCCTATTTTTTTTTTAAAAAAGTTAAACGGGCCTAAAAGGGCCGGCCCTTTTAGGCCCGCTTCCATTTTCAGCCTCTAAATCATAGGCCCGTCCCTTAACGGGCTCGGGCCTAAATAGGCCGGCTCGACGAGCCCGGCCCGAATTCCCGGCTCTATAAAAAACAACTTTCAAAAGTTCCAAAATGCTGATTTTTGGGAGTTGGCTGCAGCCAAGAAATTCTTTGGCTGTAGTCAAGAAATTCTTTGGCTACTGCCAAAAACAAGTCAGAAGTTTTTTTGCTGTAGCCGAAAGCAGTCCATAAGCTTTTGGGTTGTGGCTAGGAACTTTTGGTTGCGGCCAAGAAAATTATGTTTTCTTGCTGAAATTCCAAAGGTCATAACTAATTCTAAAAAAATTGAAATGAGATGATCCCAAGTCCTAAGAAAGCTATTGAAGTTCTCTATATAGGAAAAATATGAATTACTACTGTTCATAACCACAAAAATATAGAATTACACGAAATCCCATACTACTCCAGAATAGCTTCTAGTTTCAACCCAAAACTTTGGAAAATCATAACTCTCAGTACACACATAAAAATGACATCCATTATTTATCCATTTTGAAGCTTGGCATGTGAACTATTGGACTAGAAAGTTTCATAATTTTTAGACACCATTTGCTCATTCAAAATTTCCATGCAAACCGACTGCCCTGCATAGAGTTTACACTTGACAGAATTTTCAATTTTCAACCTATGTGTCCAATGGCTCCAAAATCAACAATCAAACATATTCCCACACAATTTTTCACAAGAAAACCATTGGGATCACTAAAACATCCAAAATCATATTCTAACAAGTTCTATTTTGGACACCACATTACAACACATTACTCAATTTCACCAAGCTTTACTTTCAATATTCCAAACCAATTCTATTGTCTCAATAACACAACAAAATATCAATTTCACCACAAAGCAGCATTCAATTCATGCAATCACATGCCACAAGAAAATTAGGACAAAATCCATAAATTCCAAAACTCAACCAACAGCTACAATATATAGGTTAAAAGGAAGCTATTTCTCACATCTTTTACTTTCTCAAGTTTGTTTCTTGATTCCTCAATCTTCACTTTTTCACAAGCTCTAAAACACCTTCTTTCAAAAATATAAAACCATAGAGATGAAGCTCTCATCAATATGAACAACATTAAAGAAGAGCATTTGAGCATTCAAGGTCATCTCTAAGGTCAAAACCTCACCTTTTCTTTTCTCTTTCTTCCTTCACTTGGCGAAAATGGCTGTTGAATAGAGAGAAGATGAGATGAATATCATGATGTAAAAATTTGCCCTCCATGCTTCTTTTTGGCTGACTTAATGAGGGGAGAGGGAAGAGAGTTGGTTTTGAAGTTTTGACCATGATCTTATGGTTCATATGATGACACTTGTCATCATCTCACCACTTCCTCCATGCACATGCAAGCATAGGATCACTCTCTCATAATCTCTTTAGCAATTAAACACTCCACAATAGCTCCAAGTAATTGGTAAACTCCCTCTTCAGTAGCTAACTAATTGGTCGATAACTTTTCTTTATCCCATTTTGCCCTTGACTATGGTAATTTATCTTGAATCACCACTAAACACATTTCATCTTTTCATTCCACCATACTATACGCCCTCCCTTCACCTAATTTCAATTTAGGTGTTAATCCACAATTGAGCTTAAATACAGGGTTTGGGCACTGATTACAACCTATCCAGTTCACAATTCACATTGCACTCTCCGAAAGTGTTTGTTTAACAATAACTACATTCACTTTTGGAGTCATTAGCCCTTAATCACATTTGGGGTATTACACTCTACATCTACACAAGAAATATTAGAGATATCTTACTATAGGATTGGACTGTCACTGTTAAGCACATGTTCATAGAAAGTAACAGTTGCTCAGACTAGCTCATTGATCACCATGCTGATAATGAGATACTCGATGTAATGATTTTAAGTTACATAGCTTATGTTGTGACTTTGTATTAAAAAATATTAAAAAACTTTAATTTATGTAATGTATGATGTATTTAAAGATGTTGAAGGAAGAAAAATCAAATCATATCACAACAAGAGAGCAAGAGTACAATAAAGAGTATTCCTTTTGATCCTTAATATAGAACCTATTTAGGGAGTTGATATAGAACCTATTTGTAAGAACTATTTACAAATTGGTGAACATTTTCCTAATTTACCCCTATTGATGTCCCTCAACAATAATCAAGGAAGAGAGTGAAGGAAGGGATTAAGGAAGATGATATGGTGTTTTAGAAAATACATATTATTATATTAACTAAGTTAACTTACTTCGTTAATATAATCAAATTAGGTTATAGTCCTATATTAAGAACTAGTAAGAGTAACTGATATTGTAACTCCCCTTTTGTAATTATATCCGAAATACGAAATTCAAGTGAAATAGAGACCAATAAGACAAAAACAACATTTTCAAAATGATTTATAACCCGGTCTCACATTCACATTCCGAATGCAATTACTACATGAAGATAAATCACATTCATATAAATATCAGAGTGCACAATAATAATCTCGGCAATCTCCGGTTTAAACCTTCACTAAAGATTTATTTGGCACATACGCCCTTTACAATATCTCAAATGGGTATTACACAATACTCTTTCCAAATTCACATTCCAATCTATCCGCTGAACATATACATCCAACATATACAATTTTACCAACAAATAACTATAACCAACTACCAATGCACTTGTCCATAAGGAGACCTAGCCGCCCTTGGTTGCTTGCTCCATCTTGATCCACTTGCCCTGTCTACACTGTTGGTAGGGGAGGGTGAGATTCTAGGGAATCTCAATAGTAAAATAATACCAATATGCATGCAAGATAAGTGTTTAATGCATGACATGCTTGCAATACATAATTCATGTTCACATAATGACATATCAGCATGCTCAATGTTCAAACAATATACTCATGGCCATAGCATTAGTTGAAACAGAGCTTCAATCACTCATGTATGTTTCACATAATCAAGCAAAGCAATAACATGCATCAATACACTAACACAATTATCAAATACATGCAGGAGAGGTAAGTTCCCTACCCTCTTTCCAAGTAAGCTCCAGCTTTGGCTTCTCACGATCAGGGAGAATATCGAACCCTGTAAACCAAATCAAGGACATCGGGTTATTCTCCACTCCAAGTTCTTACTTTCATAACACTTAATGTTGGTTATCATTATTGCTCTTTTAGTACTTGTGTATGTCTCTATCAATTTCTCTAAAGGGTTGGAAGATTAATCCCAAAGACCCCCTTTTGAAAGCCTAAAACTGATATTTTTCACTGAGACATTCGAGTGAAGATGGCCTCACTCGAGTGATATTGATACTCGAGTGAAGAAGGCCTCACTCGAGTGATGATACGGTCTACACTCGGGTACTAGAGAGTGATGAACAGCAAGTACACACCCGAGAGCACAAGAACCTTCAAAAGACTACAACACTCGAGTCCAGAATGCCACACTCGAGTGACAACCAAATGCTCACTTGAGTACTAGAAGTGAAGCACAAAAGTGAGGACCCGAGAGCACAAGAGTTTTCAAGGATCAAGTGTAACCCCCGCCACTAATCAAGGCCGAGATTAAGCGTTTAAAAACATTTAATAATCGAATGAGAGATCCGGAACAATTAAAAACTTTTTAAACAT
This sequence comes from Inga laurina, assembly GCA_963855925.1. Lineage (NCBI taxonomy): Eukaryota > Viridiplantae > Streptophyta > Magnoliopsida > Fabales > Fabaceae > Inga > Inga laurina. The sequence goes on along the minus strand of OY979703.1, from coordinate 28,183,747 downwards.
CTGTACAAATAGATCTCCATTCATTCATTTATAAAATCAATAGGCCTATTCGGTTTGTCACATGTATAATATCAGAGTAAACACAATTCCCGACGTTCACCCGGGATAATAACATTAGTCCAAAATATTGTTTAGGGCATTATTGCCTACCTTAATATCCACACCGGGGATTACACGAAACTATAATACAATGATCTATTCCAAAATATACACATATTGTCCAAAATGATAACCAAGTCAATATAAAACCAAATTATCTAACCAAGACTACCGTCGGCAGTTCTAATCGCCCTTATCCACTTACTTGCTTCTTGATCCACTTGCCCTGTCTAAAAATGTTATTTGGAAAGAGTGAGATTCAAAAGAATCTCAGTAGCAACAGGTTACGAATATGATGCATATAAATAAAGCAAGTAAACATATATCACAATGCAGGAATCAATATACAAGGCCGGGCTTACGCCACGTTACCTCAACTGTATATGTATTCAAGGTCGGGCTTACGCCACGTCACCTCAACTGTATCTATATTCAAGGTCGAGCTTTCGCCACATCCCCTCACTGTATCTGTATTCAAGGTGGGGCTTTCGCCACATCCCCTCACTATTCTGTATTCAAGGCTGGGCTTTCGCCATATCCCTTCACTGTATTCAATGACTAATGCAAACAAGCAATGTAATATACATGATATAGGATAAAGTGTCACTATCTTTGTCTTTTTTTTCTTGAGCAGGCATGGGCCTCCTATGCTCCGGGCAAATATCAAATCCTAAATTCATAATTAAGGACGATACGTTATCACTTACTCCAATACTCAATATCTTCACAATGCTTAAATTGGTTATCATTATTGTCTCTTAAGTACTCTTATATGCCTTTAATGAAAGCCTTAAAGGGTTGGAAGAACTACCCCATAGATCCCCTTTTGGAAGCATAAACACTTGCATTTTTCACTGTTTCACTCGAGTGAAGATGGCCTCACTCGAGTGATGGTACGGTCTGCACTCGGATACCAGAGAGTGAGGATAGCGAGTAAGCACCCAAAAGCACAAGAACTTTGTCAAAGACAGAGACACTTGAGCAAACAAGACCTCACTTGAGTGATAGCCAAATGCTTCACTCGAGCACTAGAGAGTGAAGTCCAGGAAGTGAGAACTCGAGAGCAATAGAAAATTTCAAGGAAGAGAAGCACTCGAGTATGAAGCTTCCCACTCGAGTGAAGGCTTAACACCTGCTAGTGTTAAGGCTCATTCTTGAGACTTGGCCGTGAGTGACAACTCGAGAGGCAGGTTTAGGGTGTCAAATACACCCTTACTCTAGTGAGAAAAGGCTCACTGGAGTGATGATTCACTTCACTCACAAGTGAGGCAACACCCTTTCTCTTTTCACTGAAGTACAATACAGAAACTGAAGGGAAAAGGAAGAATTGCACTGACTCACTCGAGTGACACTCCCCTCACTCAAGTGATATGCATCAGAAACTAGAAAATGCAGAAACAATGACAGTTTTCCAGAATTTTTACCAAAAGCTACCAATGGACCCAAAACCCCAACCAAAGCTACTCCCACATAAAAACACTCAAGGAATCCAATGGAAGTGTCAAAACTATCAAAATCCTAATCATTATCATGCTTTGGTTCTGGGTAACATTAAAGACTAAAATCCCAAAATCTCCAAACTCAATCATTCAATCCCTAATAAATCCTATCTATCCATATACATTCCAAATATACCATTTTCATACCAATAGCATGCCAAATGCCCAATGGCTCTTTTTTTCGAAAACAAGCAATAAATTCCCAGAAATTCAAAACTAATTCAAATGGCAGAAAACTTAAATGGATAGATAGGCTTCACTTACCTCTCCAATTTTTCTAAAGACACTTTTTTGATTCTCTAACTTTCACAATTCCTTGGAGTCTAAAACAAACACCAAATGGCAAACTATAACCATCAAAATAAAGCTCTCAACTCAAGGAATAACTTTAATGAATGGAGTTTAAGAATTAGAGATCATTCCCTTACCTTTTTCAAGCTTTTCTTCCTTCTTCTTTAAGCAACAATGGCGCTGGAATGAGAAGAGAAGAGAGATGAGAGTGGGGAAGAGTGAAGAGATGAAAAAAAAATAATCATACTCCCTCCCACCATACTTGTTCAGCGTGAAGAGAGGGAGATAGGAGAGAGAAATTATTTTTAAGATCTTCTTTTGACTTTTCCTCAACTCCTCACCCTACACCAACTTGCACATGTCTTCTTCCCATTGGCTCTCATACAATAAACACTCATTTAGCCTCTCTAATCCATCCAATAGCCATTTAATCACACTTCTCATTTTTCTCTTAGTTAGTGATTAATTTCTCCATTAATCACCAACTTAAAGGCAATAATTCCATTCTTTAAATTTTTCACCAATTATGACATATTAATTAATATTGTCACAAAACACATAATAAAATCCAATTTAAATTCACAAATCTCTACAATAATCCTCATTAGCCCTTAATCAAAATTTGGGGCATTACATCAGGAGCACTCGAGTGGAACACGAAGCACTCGAGTAATGGCTTATTATTCGCAAGTGTTAAGGTGTACTCTTGCCTTTAGCCACGGAAGTGCAACAGAAACAGAGAGCAGAAATGACAATTGCACTACCACACTCGAGTGGAACTCATCACCACTCGAGTGATATTCATCCCACACTCGAGTGAACCCCAAATCACTCGAGTGATTTTATCAGAAACCAGAAAACGCAGCAAAACAGACCACTCATCCCAACAATTGCCCAATTGTTTCTAATGGTTCCAAACTCTTACTCAAAGCTACTCCCACACAAAAACACCCAAGGAATCACATGGAATCATCCGAATTACCAAAATCCTATTCCATTATCATGCTTTGGTTTTGGGCAACATAAACATCAAAATTCCAAACTTACCAAACCTAATCATTCAATCCCAAATCCCTTTCTATCTATCCACAACTTACCACAAGATACCATTTTCATGCCAATAAGATACCAAACTCCCAATGACACTCATTTTCGAATTTAAGGCTATAATTACCAAAAATTCCAAACTTCATCAAATGGCATGAAAAATAGATAGAAAGGTTTGATTCACTTACCTCTTCAACTTTTCCAAAGACACTTTTTGATTCTCCAACTATCAAATTTTTGTGATGTCACAAATCAACACTGATGGCCAATCTATAACCACCAAAATGAAGCTCTCAAGCCAAGGAACAACATTAATGAAATGAACTTTGGCATTAGAGGTCATCATCTTACCTTAAATTCCAGCTTTTTCTTTCTCTCTTCTATACTCCAATGCCTGCCGAAAATGGAAGAAGGAAGAGAGAGAGAAGAGTGAAGATATGAAGGAAATGATGATCCTTCCACACTCCCATGCTTCTTTATCGAAAAGAGAGGAGGAAAGAGAGAGAGAGAAAATATTAAAATATGGGGATTTTGGCTTTTCCCACTCTCTTGCTTCATCTCTTTTTGCCACATGTCTCCACCTCATTGGTTCTCATAAAATAAGCAACCAATTAGCCATTCTAATATTCTCATTAACCATTTAATCACACATCTCATTTCTTCTCTTAGCTTGTAATTAATTTCTCTATTAATCACTAACTAATTGCCAACAATTTCATTCTTTCAATTTCTACTAATCATGGCATATTAATTAAAATTGCCACAAAACCCATAATTATTCCACTTTAATTCAATAATTATCCTCAATAATTATCATTAGCCCTTAATTGGAATTTGGGACATTACAGATATAGCCTAGATAGTGTGAAGCATTTGGCTTTCATTTGTGATCTTGAATCCAAAAGATCGTTCTCGGTAACCTAATAACTTGGAAGCCATAAGGGCAACGCCTTGGTCTAGTTTATGTTAGGATGAGAATAAATAATAAAAACTAGGTATTCTCCCCCAGTTGTGCATTGTTTTATATCTATCTAATTATATCCATAGAAAGCTTGTAGAAACTTTGCTACTAACGGCATCAATTAAAACATTGTTCCTAGAGAAATTAGCATTAACAGTTTTAATTAATAATTTTATTATGACACAACAATTGACAACTAATAATAATAGAAAAAAACCAAACATGAATGCAACAAAGAGTCATAATATGGGCAATAAAGGTTTAAGATCTAAAACTAAGGGAATTAACCACACCCTTCCATATTCCCTTGAATATATAGTAGAGTGACATCTTTAAAAAAACTTAAATGTTAATTATGAATTGTTCGGAAAATGAAAAGACACTTGAGTATTAACTATAAATAATAAATGTCACTATGAAGCAAGTGCATTTAATTCTCAACTGAATACCTTTTATATGCCTTTTGTAAATTGTAAATATTAATATGTGTGTGTATGTGTGTCATTGGCCATAAGTGGTATGATTCATGTTTGTGATAACATGCAAGCAATCTTCAACTCATTTTACTTTTGCTCTAGATAATAGTACAATATGACAAATGTTCTTTAAGGTCATTTCAATGACATCAATGCCCGAAAGGATATATGGATCATTTTATTAGACTTGTTTTGATAAAGTTTGTCCTCTACAAGAACACCCTATCGTATGCTCCTTTGAAGACAAGCATGATTCTGATTGATGTCAGGTATGTCAATAATAAAATTTCCATACATATATTTTGTAATGTAGAGGAGAATGTGGAAACATTACATGATGAAAGAGATACAGGAGGGTAAAGTTTATCATTTTAATTGAAGTTCCTGACAAATGACCACTAAAAGTAACCCAACACATTTGAAAGCTCATATTCCACAACAAAACATATTTTCAAGATTTAGGTTTTTAAATTCCTAAGGAAGCATTTAACTCTATTCCTATAAAACATATTAGAAATCATAACAAACAATGGAGAACTAATTGGTTAAAAACATTCAGTATTTTTATTAAGGGTTAAGGAGCAGATTTACCAACAAAGTTTTAAGGAAGGAGCGCCTGGCACAATTGTGTTTTAAATGGGGCAAAAATACACATAAGGAATTCAAAGTGGAGCATCCAGCACCAAATCGTTAAATTTGACCTAACGCCGTTAGGGGTTTTCTTCTCTTATAATTTAACGTCGTTAGGTCAAATTTAACGGTTTTATACTGGATGCTCCACTTTTAATTCCTTATGTGTATTTTTACCCCCTTCAAAACATAATTGTACCAGATGCTGCTTCCTTAAAACTTTGTTGGTAAATTTGCTCCTTAACCCTTTTATTTATGGTAGTTTGCTTATTCCAAATTGTAGTTGGTGTATTTAATATATTTTGACAAAATTATTTTTGCAGAGATACCTAATAAAGATGTGGATATAGTGTTTTGTGACTTGGTTATCAATTATATAATCCATGAACTTTGTGGGGGTTTCAAATCAAATTAAGAAGTTGGAATTTGGCCAATGTCACTTTTTCCTCCCTATTGCACTTAGGTCATTTTGACATTTATCAACTTTGACTTTATTACAATGGTTAAACATTGGAAAGACATGCTCCCGGTTGTAAATTCCCTTCATGAGTTTATTTTCATATAATATAAGGGCCAACACTCATAGAAGATCATATTCTACAACAAAACATGTTTTCAATATTCATGTTTCCCAATTCCTAAGGAAGCATTCAACTTTTTTCCAATAAAATACATAATTTAATAGCCAATAATCATATAAATCATTGATTCTTTTCTAGTGTCAAAATATATGATTCATTAACAAGTTTACTAGATAAAAAATTGATGATATTTAAAAATTATTGGAGCCAATGTCCCATTTTGTAAGTTTTATGATACATGTATAGAATGGACCCAATGAGTCTGAGCCTACCCCAAAAAATTATTAAAAATGATACCTTGAGATGAATGTAAAGCCAAGCAAATAGCTTTTGCTTCAAGAACAAAGGACTAATGTTAGTTATAAGAGGTGTGAATTATGTTGGTTGTAAGAGGTGTGAATTGTTTGTTCGACAAAATTTTCAAGTGTTTGAGTTTATTTGTGGTTTGAAACAACTAGAGGCATGAGTTTAGCTTTATATATACTAATACATTTTAAAAACCACATACGAATGTTATTTTAAGCAACATTAATTAAAAGAAATAAGTGAAATTTAAAGACAACATTCAAGAGCCATTAAACATTTACTTTTGAGAAATATTATAAGGAGATTATTATATCTATTTATATCTATAGAAAACTTGTAGAAACTTTGCTACTAACTGCATCTATTAAAACATTGTTACTAAAGAAATTAGCATTAACGGTGTTAATTAATGGTTTTATTATGACACAACAATTGAACACTAATAATAATGGGATAAAAACAAAAAATGAATGGAACAAAGAGTCATAATATGGGCAATAAAGGTTTGAGATCTAAAACTAAAAGAATTAGCCATACCCTTCTACTTTCCCTTGAATATATAGGAAAGTGGCATCTTTAAAAAGTCATTTAAGTCTTAATTGTGAATTGTTCAGAAAATTAAAAGACACTTGAATATTAACTATAAATAGTAAATGTTACTATGAAGCAAGTGAATTTGATTCTCAACTGTACACCATACCTTCCATGTTCCTTTGTAAGTTGTAAATATTAATATGCGTGTATGAGTGTGTCATTGGCTATAAGTGGTACGATCCATGTTTGTGGTAACATACAAGCAATCTTTAAACTCATTTTACTTTTGCTCTAGAAAATATTATAATATGGCAAATGTTCTTTAAGATCATTTCAATGACACTGATGCTCGAAAGGATACACATATCATTATATTACACATGTTTTGATGAAGTTTGTTTCCTACAAGAACACCCTATTGTATGCTTCTTAGAAGACAAGCATGATTGAGTGTGTTCTTCGTGACATTTTTTTAACCTTGAATTTGTGTGGATTCTAATACAGTCACATGAATGTCTAATGGTTGGTTAATGTTGTCTTTGAATTTCATTTATTTCTTTTCATGTTGCATACATTTTTGCCTGCATTTGACTGTCCATATTCTGAGATTGCAATGAGGTAATTGTATAATGATTGCTCATATTCTAATTAATAATATATGAATGAATAATCTCCTTATAATATTCCTCAGAAATAAATGTTTAATGGCTCTTGAATGTTGTATTTAAATTTCATTTATTCCTTTTAATCAATGTTGCTTACAATAGCATTCGTATGTGGTTTTTAAATTGTATCAATGACAAATCCCTAATTTTATTATATATTTTTACATTTTATTTAGGGATTTGGTCATATTAATTGAGTTTAAAATGCTTCAATTGTCATAAAGAGATATTAAGAGTAAATACATTAAAGTAGGCTAGAAAGGGCAAAATTGTCAAAATAATCACAATTACTCTTAATCATTGATTCTTGGGAGGATTTGACATTGGTTTAATTGTTTTTAATTGGAAGTCCTTGAAATTTTGGATTAAATCTAAAAATGGCAAGTTGGGGCTTGAAGTTTAGAAATGACAGTTTGGTACCATGAAATTTGAAAATGACAATCTAGTCTTGCCAAAACTCAGCATTTTTGGCAGCTGTTAGTCAAATCCTTAATTAAATTCATAATTGAATTGCAGAGCTTCATTCCACTATTTGAGAAAATAGAAACGCAACACAGAACTGGAGGACTGACCTTTCATCATTTTTCGATCTCTTTCCCTTCATCGTCTTCATCACCAAAGATCACCTTCTCCATTGCTAGTGGCTATAGCTCTCATCACCATTGTCGCCAACGGCGGAGTTGCTACTCTTTTGCACCGCCATGGGAGGAACAGAGTTGTGTGTGTGAGCTGGGAGCTTTGGTCTGGGTCACATCTCTTATCTTGCCGTCTTCCATCCATCACTGTCCTTCTCCTATCACCACCACTTTCACTATCTTCGATGAGCTTGTAGGGAGAGGGGGACTATATAATACCCCGAATTTTGAGACTTAAGGTTAGAGAATAAGCTTGAGATTAGTGGAGTGCTAAGGCCCGGTTTAGCAAGATCCCAAATTGTGATTAAGGGTTAATGACTCCAAAAGTGGATGCGATTAGTGATAAATAACCCTTTTGGAGAATCCAATGTGATTTGAGATTCGAATGTGATTCGAATGTGTTATGAGTAGCGCCGAAACCCTGTATTTAAGTTCAATTATGGATTAACATCTAAATTAACTTAAAATAGAGGGAGGGCATATAAGGTGGTTTAATAGAAAGATAAGTTTGGTGGTGATTCAGTGGGAATTGCCATAATCAGGGGCAAAACGGTAAAGTTACCGACTAAGTGATCAGTTGCCGAAGAGGAAGCTCATTGGTAACTCAAAAATCAATGGTTGTGATTGATTGTATGAGATCATAAGGGGTGGAATCATGTGCAATTGTGCCTATGTGAGCTCATGGAGGATGTTGCAAGATGTTGACATGTGGCACTTTATGGACCCTTGGATCTTGGTCAAATGTTCAACTCATTTTCTCTCCTCTCTTCCCTTTTAGGTTGCCCAATGGTTTCTTTTCTTCAAAAATCTGATTCTATTCTTCATCTTCATTTCTCTCTTATCATCTCCATTTTTATTGAGCTTGGGGAAGGAAAGAGAAAAGAATAAGGTGAGATTTGGTCAATTTGGTGTCCTCTAATGGTTAAATCCTTTTCACTAATCTTGATCATAGTAATGTAAGCTTTATTTCTATGGTTTTAGATTTTTGAAAGAAGGTGTTTGAGAACTTGAAGAATTTGGAAAGGGGAGGAATCAAGGAATAAGCTTGAGGAAGAGGAAGGGGTGAATTTTTGAGCATTTTGACTTAAGTTTTGTGGTTATTGGATAAGTTTTGTAAATTTTGAATTTTTCCCTGATTTTGTGGTAATTTCTAAATTCATGAATTTTCATGTGTTTTGAGGTGCAATTGGTGTTTTATTATGTTATATGTTCATTGGAATTGGTTTGAATTGGTTTGGAACTTGTGTTGACATGTTGTGATTATTGGTGAAACATATCAATGGAATGTGAATTTGGTTGATTTGGTATTTCTAATGGATTCCTTGTGAAATTTTGTGTGAGAATAATGTTTGATATGAAAATTGGACCATTGGAAGCGAGTGTGCAAAATCTGGAATTTTGTCTTTTGAAACTATGTTCTGGATAGTCTTCTTGTGTGGACGTTTTGAATAGGCAAATGGTCTTTAAAAATTCTGAAACTTTCCAATCTTAAATTTCACATTCCAAGCTTTAAAATGGACATATAATTTATGTCATTTCGTTTTATGAACTAGGAGTTATGGTTTTCCAAAGTTTGACGTTAAAACTGGGTGCAAATCTGGAACAAAAAGGGAATTTCGTGTAATTCTGGAATTGTGTGGTGATTTCTGGTAATGGCTCATATTTTTCCTATGAATAGAACTTGAAGAGCTTTCAATGGGCTTTTGGGATCACCTGATTTCGATTTTTCTGGAATTAGTTATGAATTTCCGAAGTTTCCTTGGCTGCAGTGCAAAAGTTTCTATGTGCATTTTGGCTGCAGCCAGAAATTCTTGACTGCAGCCAAAAACCTTCTGTGCACATTTTGACTGCAGCTAAAGGATTCTTGGCTGCAACCAACCCCCATTTTTAGTACTTGGTAATTTTGAAAAGTGATTTCCAACCTAGTAGGTCCCAATCCTTTTAAGCTTTTGTTGAGCTTATTATTAGACACTTAAGGTACTCAAATGACAACTAACTTTAAGTGATATAAAAGTAAGGATTTGGAATTAAGATTGAACCTATGTCCTTGATTTGGTTAGAGGGTTGAATATTCACTTGAATTGCAAGTAGCTGATACTGGAGTATATGTGGAAAGAACAAGTGTAGGGAACTTACCTCTCCTGCATGTATATGATATTTGTATTGGTATTGATGCATGTTATTGCTTTGCTTGATTATGTGAAGCATGTATGAATGATTTGAAGCTATGTTTCAATTTATGCTACGACCATATGTATGTTGTTTGAAGCATTGAGCTTACAGATTTGTCATTGTGCGTAAGCATGAGTTATGCAAGCATGTCATGCATTAAACATCTATCTTGCATGCATATTGGTAATGTTTACCTACTGAGATTCTCTTGAATCTCACCCTCCCCTATCAACCATTTTAGACAGGGTAGGTGGATCAAGGATAGAACATGCAACCAAGGGATGCAAGGACTCATTCGGGTTGTCAATTTGGTAGTTGGTTATCATTATGGTTGGGATTATGTATATTTGGATATGTACATGTTTCAGATGTATATTTGGGGTTATTTGGGATGAGTATTTGGATATGTATTTAAGATGACTTTGTGTAATCCCCGTTTGAGAAATTGTAAAGGGCGAATGTGCCCTATGAATCCTATGTAAAGGTATGACCCTGGGATTACCGGGAATTATGTTGTGCACTCTGATATATACTAAATGTGATTTATCCGCGTATAGTAATTGTATTCAAAATGTGAATATGAGACCAGGTGTATAGGTATTTGAAAGGAATTTGTGAAAACCCTATCTCAAGGATGGGATTTTAAATAAGTTTTGATTATTATTGGTCTCTATTTCACTTTAATCTCATATTTCATATATAATTGCGTAGGGGTTACAGACTAGAGCTCGGAAACCCAAGGAGCCATGAACAAGACCGAAGGAAAAGGTGCTATGAACCCAATCTAACCTTCAGACCTGAACCGTCGATTCTCAACTCCACCTACTCATATACCATTTAATTGGTGATCTCCATGGCTGAGGCTTTGAAATTGTTTGGAGATGCTAATTTGATGGTTGGAAGTGGCAAATTTCTCTTCTCCTAGAGCAATGAATTGAGTCTTGATGTTTGGAGCTACAAAAGGGGAGTTTTAGTTTTAGTTCATTAGCTTGACTATATATTTATGATTTCCTTTGTTTTAGGAGTTGTAATTTGTAGTTAAGACTAATATGTTTGGTTTAATCTTTGTTTGAGCCAATTTGTGAATTGAATTAGTTTAATTTGAAGATTATGCTCATCAATATATATGGTTACATATATGTTTCATTGTAATTCTCTTAATTCTCTATTATCTTGCATGGTATTGCTTGAATATTGAGTTGATTTTTGATTGCATTGGAACCAATTGCATTTACTAATTCATAATCACACACTAAGAGTGCTTAATAGCATCTCTAGAGTAGGGGTTCCTCTCTTTTGATGTTAGACTCATCGGTTGCTGGGATTTGGTATTTTAGAAAACTTAGTGATTTTATGAATTGCATACAAAGTGGTTTCTAATAGTGTTTTAAGAAGTGATTATTTTCCAGGTCTAGGAATAATCATTGATTAATGCATTAGACTCAACGGTGTTTGAGGTTTGATATTTTGAGGGACTTTGATTGCAATTGCTAGTATTTTATATTAAGTTTCGGTTAGAGGGATTAAGTCTTGCTTGGTGTGAAAGATTTAATTCACTTAACTCAAGCTAGCTCAAATGGTCTTTTAGGCATTTTTTTGTCAAACTAGCACACTCCTAAAAATATTTTGAAGCAAATGATAGATAAAATCCATTGTTCTAGAGGGTTTTTATCATACTTTTCAAAACTAATTTCAATTCCTTTCTACTTTTATTTCAAAAATCCAAAAATATTAGTTTTTAAAGCATTTTAGTTTAATTGCAATTTAGTTGTTAGATAAAAAGCTCAAAAATCATTTTTAACTTGTTTTATGCCAATCATCACAATTAGTTTTTAAGTAATTAATAAAAGGCTCTTTGAGAGACGATCCAGGATTGCACCCTATATTGCAATCCTTGGTTTAAATTTTGAAGAGGCTACCAAGGCACAAAGTACACGCCTATCTTCAATCAATAAGCTGGACTCATGCCTCTTGTTGTTTCAAACCACCAATAAATTTCAACAATTAAAAAAATTTTCGGACAAACAATTCACACTTCCTACAACCAACATAGTCCTTTGTTCTTGAAGCAAAAGCTATTTACTTAGCTTTACATTCATCCCAAGGTATCATTTTTAATAAATTTTTTGGGATAGGCTCAAACTCATTGGGTACATTTTATATATGTATCATAAAACTTACTAAATGGGACATTAGCTCCATCAATTTTTGAATATTGTCAATTTTTGATTTTGTAAACTTGTAAATGAATAATATATTTTGACACCAGAAAAGAACCAATGATTTATACGATTTTTGGCTATTAAATGTAGTATTTTATTGGAACAAAGTTGAATGCTTCTTCAGCAATTGGGAAACATGAATATTGAAAATATGTTTTGTTGTAGAATATGATCTTCTATGAGCATTGGCCCTTATATTATATGGAAATAAACTGATGTAGGGAATTTACAACCGGGAACATGTCGTTCCAATGTTTAACCATTGTAACAAACATTGGTTAAACATTGGCCAAGTGCAGTACGTAGGAAAAACTGGCATTGGCCAAATTCCAACTTCTTAACCACAAAGGTCCATGTATTATGTAATTGATAACCAAGTCACAAAACACTAGATCTACATCTTTGTCAGGTATCTCTACAAAAATGATTTTGTCAAAATATATTAAATACACCAACTACAATTTGGAATAAGCAAACTACCATAAATAAAAATATTGAATGTTTCTAACCAATTAGTTCTGCATTGTTTGCTATGATTTCTAATGTGTTTTATAGGAACAGAGTTAAATGCTTCCTTAAGAATTTAGAAATATAAATCTTGAAAATATGTTTTGTTGTGGAATATGAGCTTTCAAATGTGTTGGGTCACTTTATAGTGGTCATTTGTCAAGAACTTCGAAATTTTTAAAATGATAAACTTCAACCTCCTTGATGTCTTTCATCATGTAATGTTTCCACACTTTCCTCTATGTTACAAAACATAGACGTGTAAGGAAAATTTATTATTGACATACCTGACATCAATCGGAATCATGCTTGTCTTCCAAGGAGTATACGATAGGTTGTTTTTGTAGGAAACAAACTCCATCAAAACATGTGAAATTAAATGACCCATGTATCCTTTCGAGCATTGATGTCATTGAAATGATCTTAAAGAACATTTGTCATATTGTAATATTTTCTAAAGCAAAAGTAAAATGAGTTGAAAGATTGCTTGTATGTTACGACAACCATAGATCATACCACTTATGGCCAATAACACACACACACACACACATTAATATTTACAATTTACAAAGTCATATGAAAGGTGTATAGTTGAGAATCAAATGCACTTGCTTCATAGTGACATTTACTATTTATAGTTAATGTAATACCCCCAACTTTTGAGACTTGAGCTTAAAGAATAAGCCTGAGATTAGTGGATTGCTAAGCCCCGGTTTAGCAAGATCCTAAATTGTGATTAAGGGTTAATGACTCTCAAATTGTGATTGGGTCAAGATTTCAAACATTCCCTCTCTCCTCTCCTCTCTACTTGGTCGGTTTTGGCATCCCAAAAACTGATCTTCTACTTCATCATCTTCATCTTCATCTCCTCTCTCTTGTTCTCCATTTTCGCCTAGCTCAAAGTGGAAAGAGAAAGCAGAAATTCAAGGTATGGTGCTTTAGTTGGCCTCTAATGGCTAAATCCTCTTCATTAATTTTGATCATGTTGATGAGAGCTTCATCTCTATGGTTTTATATTTTTGAAAGGAGGTGTTTGATGGGTTAAGGAAAAGTGGAAAGATGAAGAATTAAGGAATTGGTTTGGGAAAGAGGAAGAGGTGAGTATTTGAAGCCTTTTGATCTAAGTTTTGTGAATTATGGTTAAGTATTGTGAATTGTGAATTTTTGCCCTGATTTTGTGTGATTTTTGAAATGTATGAATTGCCTTGTGTTTGAGTGGCAATTGGTGTCTTGATGTGTTATAGAGCCATTGGAATTGGTTTGAGAACTTGGAATGAAAGGAATGGTAATGTGTGGTGTTGTGATTTTGTGATGACATGTTGTGATTATTGGTAAAACATGTCAATGTGATGTGAATTTGGTTTTTTTGGTGATTCCAATGGATTCCTTGTGAAAATTTGTGTGGGAATGGTGTCTGATGTGAAAATGGGACCATTGGAAGCCAATTGTGCAAAACTTGAAAATCTGTCAATTGGAAGTTTATTTTGGGCAGTCTGTTCATGTGGACATTTTGACTGGGCAAATGATGTCAGAAAATTATGAAACTTTTCAGTCTTAAATTTCACATCTCAAGATTCAAAATGGACACATAATTTGTGCCATTTTGTTGTCTTCTGGGAGATATGACTGTCCAAAGTTTGAGGTCGAAAATGAACTCTGTTTTGGGACAGTTTTGAATTTTGGGGAATTCTGTATTTTTGTGGTGATTTCCAGTAATGACCTATATTTTTCTTGTGTAGAGGACTTAAATAGCTTTCATTTGGCTTTGGAATCACCTCATTTCGATTTTTGTGAAATTAGTTATGAGTTTTGGAAGTTCAGCCAAGAAACATAATTTTCTTGGCCGCGGCCTAAATGTTTATGAGCAGTTTTTTGCCACGGCCAATGGATTTGTGGGCCGCGGCCAACCCCCAAAAATCAGCATTTTGGACTTTTAAAAGGTGATCTTTGGTCAAGTGTTTCCCAAGCCTTTAGGCATATGTTTAGGCTTTGATTAACCACCTAAAGGTCATGAATGGTAACCAACTTTAAGTGTTATGAAGTTGAGGATTTGGAATAAAGAATAACCCTATGTCCTTGCTTTGGTTATAGGGTTGATATTTATTCTGATTGTGAGTAAGCGGGGCTGGAGGATACATGGAAAGAGTGTAGGGAACTTACCTCTCCTGCATGCTCTGATATTTGTGTTAGTGTGTTGATGCATGTCATTGCTTTGCTTGATTATGTGATACATGTATGAATGATTTGAAGCTATGTTTCAATTTATGCTATCTTCATGAGTATGTTGTTCGAAGCATTGAGCTTACAGATTTTTCATTGTGTGAACATGAATTATGTTATGCAAGCATGTCATGCATTAAACACATATCTTGCATGCATATTGGTAACTGTTTTCCCTACTGAGATTCTTTAGAATCTCACCTTCCCCTATCAACATTTTAGACAGGGAAGAAAGAGCGAGGATAGTGCAAGCATTCAAGGACAGTGAAGACTCCTTAGAGTATTTGAGTTTGGTAGTTGGTTATCATAAATGTTGGGATAATTATATATGAAATGGATGTATATTTGAGTATGTATTCAGATATGTATTTGAGATGTGTATTTGAGAAAACTTTGTGTAATCCTCATTAAAGACATGGTAATGGGCTAATGTGCCCTATGATTGTTTAGTAAAGGTATGAAACCCGGGATTGCCGGGATGATTATGTTGTGCACTATGATATTTGTAATGAATGTGATTTATCTTCGCATACTAATTGTATTTGAAATTTGAATATGAGACCAGGTTAATTAGATTTCGAAATGTATTTGTGAAAACCCTATCTCAAGGATAGGATTGTAAATGAGTTTTAATTGTTATTGGTCTCTATTTCACTTTAATCGCGTATTTCGAATATAATTACTGAGGGGGTTACAGTTAATACTAATTGTCTTTTAATTTTTCGAACAATTCACAATTAATACTTACATGACTTTTGAAAGATGCCACTCTACTATATATTCAAGGGAATGTGGAAGGGTGTGGCAATTCCTTTAGTCTTAGATCTCAAATCTTTATTGCCCATATTATGACTCTTTGTTGCATTCATATTTGGTTTGTTCCCATTATTATTAGTGGTCAATTATTGTGTCATAATAAAACCGTTAATCAACACCATTAATTCTAATTTCTTTAGTAACAATGTTTCAATTGATGCCATTAGTAACAAAGTTTCGACAAGTTTTATATAGATATAAAATTAACACCGTAATGCTAATTTCTTTAATAGCAATGCTTTAATTGATGTCGTTAGTAGCAAAGTTTCTATAAGTTTTCTATAGATATAAATAGATAGATAGATGAGTATAGTTTATATTGCATCTCTATGAAATTGTAACGATATGACACTTCTGTTTTATTTATATATAGAGACCTAAAATTTAATTTAATATTATATATTTGAATTGGATTTAAATTAAGCTAACATACACACATTGTATAAATCATGAAGAATTTTATTTAATTATATCAAATTAAAATATTATAAAATTTGCATGGGATAACTACTCTAGAGTAATAATGCATGCATAAATAATATAATATTCTAGAAAAAATAATATAATACTCCTCTGATTCTTAATATAATGCATATTACATAATTTAGTTAGATTAATTAAGTTAGTTGAGTTAGTTAATATGACATGTATTTTCTAAAACATTCTAGTCATCTTTCTTAATTTCCTAATTTCGTCTTCTTCTTGATTATTGTGAAGGGAGCATCAATGAGGGTAAATTAGACAAAATATTGACAAATATGAAAACCATGATGTATACTTACGACCAAGATCAACCCCAAATATGTCTTATATTAAGGATCGGAGGGTATATATTTTTTAAAAAATAATATACTAATATGCATTAAATATTAGAAAATGGGTTCAGGTTGAAAAAAACGAAAATGGGGAATGCAATAAAGGAAAGGGAAAATTGCCGTAAAAGACTTGACTGGCAACATATTTGTCGATTGGGACCTCAGCTACTCAGGTTCTGGAACGGAAATAATACGAAAAGTAAAATGACCATATTGCCCTTATATGTGGAAGAGTAAAAGACAAAAATGCCTTTAATGAGAAAAGGTGAGACAGACAGTTAAATGAATAACATCAAATAACTGAAGCCTTCTTATCCTCTCCTACACGGTGCTATGTGTCCTCCCTTCCGGCCGATGATCACTATGGATTTTGCTATAGGTCCAACGTATTAGTAAAGGCTAGGAAGGTGAGTTGTGTGAAGGCATTCTTGGTAGTTTAGTATTTGGTAGAGGTGTTGACTTGTATATTCCTTTTCAACCTTGGGTTTTTCATTGTTGTCTGAGAGAGTAAGGAAGTAGTAAATGTAATTGTGGCTTCATTAGCTTTTATGAATTTCTCCATTATCCTCAAGTTTTCGTTTAATTTATAGTAGATACATTTTTAGCCAATGTTGATTTGTTTAAGAGTAGCATATGCGATTCTTATGTTTACAGAGCCTTTATGTTTACATAGTCTAATTGAACTCACATTCCAAGTTTATGAGATATTGATTAGTTTATTATAGGTAAGACATATTTTAAATTTAAGTTTGTATGACATTAAAGATATATTATTGCAGGTCTATATTTAGTGTGATGAATAGACTACAAAAAGAAATTTATTACTTCTTCCACATAGGTGGGAAGATTGTCACTGATCAAGGTTGGACTCAATATGTTGGTGGGAGAGCAGTTGGAAGAATAGTAAGAGAAGGAATGTCACTTAATGACCTTAAAAGAACAATATGTTCATGTCTTGGTATTCAAGATAAAGCATTTCAGCTAAGGTGCACACTGTCAACATTAGATGAAAACACTATTGTAGACATAGAGGATTATGAAGGAGTGAAACAAATAGTACAATTTTATGAGAAATGTGCATATTTGTATATAATTGAAGAAGTTAGTGAGTTGATCGATGAAGAACAACTCATTATAAGTTCACAAAGGTAAGTTACATGAATATTTACGAGTGTTTTGAAGTAGTAGGGAAGAATGAGTTATTGTAACCCCCTTACGGTAATTATATCCGGATTATGAAATTTAAGTGAAATAGAGACCAATAAGACAAAAATCACATTTATAATCACTCATCTCCAAGAGATGAGGTGTCCAAACAAAACATTTAAAACAGAATTTCATCTGGTCTCACATTAACTTTCGAATACAATTACCTGTGCAGTTGTATCACATAATAAATATCAGAGTGCGTAACCAAAATCCCGGCAACCCCGGGTTACTTATATATGTATAATGGGTTTAAAGGTTTCTCAAAATGGGGATTATATATCCAAAATTGTTATATACATCTCATATACATACAGTAATCCCAAAAACCAACTAGATAACCAACATCCAAAATGCAATATATCCCTACTAGCCTTAACCACTCCTGGTTGGCCGCTTTCCTTTCGAACCACTTGCCCTGTTTGAAAATGTTAGTCATTGGAAAGAGTGAGATTCTAAAGAATCCTAGTAGTAACAAATCACTCACAATATATAAACACAAAGCATGTAATGTTATCATGTTCTCTAGCATCATCAGTAACATAATGATCCATGGCTCGAGCCACAGACGACAGCACTCACGGCTGTATCACAATGCACTATACCAGCTTTCGCGGTAATCACAATGACAGCTTTCGCTGTAATCACAATGGTCGCTTCCGCGGTAATCACTATGTAGCAGCATCACAAAGTACAAAATATCTCAAAGCACAATGTATCACAAGGTACAATGCTCCATAATACACAAAGCTCCACAAGGCATAAAGCTCCATAATGCATCTCAATGCATCTCAAAGCTGCAGCAGCAGCACACAATGCATGATAGGCAAACATACAATACATTTACACAAAGTATAAAAGAGAAGTCACTACCTGTATCTTTCCTGACGTTCTTTGGCACAGTGGGCTCACACGTCTGATAGATATCAAATCCTATACCAATTTAGGGACAACTGATTAATCTCTTTTCCAAATGCATATTTCCATAATACTCTAAGTTGGTTATCATTTAGGACTCTTTAGGTAGCTAATAGAGGCCTAAACATATGCCTAAAGGTTTAGGAGAACTACCCTGAAGACCCCTTTTTCGAAAGACAAAATATTGATTTTTGGCTGGCTCACTCGAGTGATGATGACCTCACTCGAGTGATAAAAGACTCGTGCTCGAGTGAGAAAGGCTCTCACTCGCGAGTGTTAGATTGTGAGCAACCATCACAGTCAGAAAGTGCTCACATCACTCGAGCATAAGGCTTTGTACTCGGGTAATGACTCTAAATCCACTCGAGTCCCTGAAAGTGCAACACAAAGAGTGACAACCCGAGAGCATATGCAACATCAGAGGGACAAGCTCACTTGAGCATACCCCCCAGTGCTCGGGTGAGATGGTTTCACTTGCGAGTATCGAAACACACTCTTGAACATCAACCAGCGAGTGACAACCCGAGAGTAACCCTAACTTTTGAACATACACCATCACTCGAGTGATACCGTGCTCACTCAAGTGATCACCAACATCACTCGCGGAGAAGGAAGTGCACTCAAGCCCTCTTCATGAGAACCCAGGTGAAAGGCAAAGTAGAAAGACAAAGCATAAGGCAGCACTCGAGTGAGCTCCTCCCTCACTCAAGTGAGGCTATCAGATTGCCAGATCGCAACAACTGATAGAATTTCCCAGATTGGTCAAAATCACACCCAATAGCTCCCAAACTCCACACAAAGCTCATACTCACTCAAAATGACATAGGGAACCCATTGGTAACCTCTAAAACACCCAAATACCATTTTAACCACAATCTATGCCTTTGGGTCTCTATGACACACAATACCCAAATTTCATTCAACTTTATTCCAAACTCCAAAACTATATCCAATACTAAAAAAATCTCACAATGAACTAATCTAAACATCAATCACTATGAAATTCATACATCCAAAAATGGGCATAAACTAGGGCAAATTTCTAGATTTATCAAACTTATTCAAAAATCATAACATATATGTCAAAAAAAAATCAAATGCATTCCTTTTCACTTTGCCAAATTCAGAATCTTCATTCTCCAACTTTCAATTTCGTCCAACACCCAAATCACCACCTTTCAAGATTCTGAAAGCACCACAATGAAGCTCTTAACACTATGAACACAATTAGTGAAGAGGATTTGAGCTTAGGAGAACCATTACTGACTAAAGATCAAGTTTTTCTTTTCCTCTTCCCTTGCTTCAAGGTCACCGGAAATGCGAGAAAGAAGAGAGAAAATATAAGAGATGGATATGATGATGATGATATGTGATCTTTCCCTCTTGGCCATACTCCACCGAAAAGAAAGAGAAGGGAGAGAGAAAACGTGGATTTTTTGTCTCATAGCATAATACAATGGTCCACACAATACCACATGTCACCATGTTGTTCACTCCCTCTATGAGCTCACACAAGCTAATACACAGGATTCCGACCTATATGCAACAAATCTCCACCATTGATCTTTAATCACCAAATACACTTATATCAAATTTACATTACATTTCTACAAACGTGTTTAGTTACACTAATTACAATAAATATCAGAGCCATTAGTCCTTAATCCCAAATTGGGTCATTACAGTTATTAACTAACAATAAATTTTAATATAGGTTAGAGACCTTGGAAGGATCATACGAGTTATGTATTGTTGAATCATCATCAAGTAGGATATCACAAGATAGGCCATAAGTAATTCAAAGTGCATCGGCACATATCCTTGAGTATGGTGCTGAGAAGTGGAAGGAATTTCTTGCAGGTCCTCATAAGAGCTTTAAAAGTGATGTTGAATTCAAAGAATCACTGTACAAGTATAGTTTGGCGCACAAATTTGCATACAAATTTGTAAGGAATTATGCAAGTAAGATGATAGTGAGGTGTAAGGTGGATGGTTGTCTATGGAAAATTACTACATATCAAGTGGGGGAGGAGAGTCAAGCTTCTTACATGTGCATACTTTTGTGGAAAAAGCATAATCACTCAACACAAGATAATCTGATTATACATCGCAAATTGACCTCCAATTGGGCTGCTTCCATAATCAAAGATGGATCGAGCGGTTGTTCAGATAAATCGCCTCATGAGATAAAGCGTGAGTTTTACAGGGAATATGGTTTATCAATTCTTACGATCAAGTGTGGAAAGGTAAAGAGAAAGCATTGGCAGAGATACAGGGAGCACCTGAGCAATCATACATGTTGATTCCTTGGTATTGCAGTAGATTAATTGAAGTAGACCCGAAGACAGTGGCAAAATGGGAAGCATGTGCTGACTATACATTTAATATGTTATTCATTGCATATGGATGTTCCGTCGAAGGATTCTTGGGAGTATACAGGCCAATTCTGTATGTTGATGGAACTCACCTCAATGGGCCGTATTATGGGACAATGTTATCTGCATCAGCGCTTGATGCTGATAATTAGCTATAACTTGTTGCTTATGCAATTGTGGTGGGGAGACCAATGATGATTGAACATGTTTTAAGCAAAATGTAAAAGATATTTTAAACTCTGTTGAAGTTGTGATTGTATCAGATAGAAAGTTGTGATTGTATCATATAGACATAATGTAATAATACATGTTGTCCTATATGTTTTCAGGAGTGAGAGGCATACCTATTGCTATAGGCATGTAAAAGAGAACTTTAGCTCAGAATATTCTAAGATGTATAGAGGCCTAAGAAGAAATACACCAATCAAGAAGGATGATGCTTTAAAGACGTTGGACCAGACTGTATATGCTAGAGCTGACTGTGACTTCAAAAGAACTTTAGCCAATATGCATGTTTTAACCATGAATTATTAACATAGCATAAAGAGCATAGTGATATTGACCATTGGGCATTCTCAAAATTCCCTTTCAGAAGGTGGGAGAATATAACTAGTAATTTGGTTGAGTCATATAATGCATGGCTTGTGAAGAAAAGGAAACATCATGTGTTGACATTGATAAATGAGCATATATATAAGCTAGTGAACAAACTATGTGCTAGCAAGAATGCAACAAGCTTGTGGAAAAATGGAGTGGGACCTAACATAGAAGCAAAGTTGAAGGAGAATGTGTTGTGTAGTACAGGGATACAGGTTTTGCAACATTCTTCACACTCAGTTGAAATACAAATAGGAGAAGTTCGTGTTACTGTAGATCTTGCATTGAGAGAATATGCTTACAAGGGTTGGGAAATGTGTGGGATACCATGCCCACATGCATATGCATGTATTAAATATGTGAATGGTAATGTTTACCTATATGTGGGAGAATGCTACTTAATTACAATACAAAAGAAGATACTCCCTACGATCCTAATTATAGGACATAGTTACCTAATTTTGGAGAAATTAAGGATAGTAGTTAAATTAGTTAATCATATTTAATTTCCTAAAATAGCCTTATCTAATAATAATGAAAATAAATTCCCTGATAAGAGTACCAAAAACATCAGTTAGCCTGTGGGTAGCAGCTACACCTGCTTGCTCATATATGGATTTACACAATCTGATGTACAAGAGGTAATTGCTTAAGATGTAAATACTGTACATAAATTTAATTAAACTTTAATATCAACAATAACTGGGTTTACGTCGGATGCTGATCAATAAATTTGAATCTCCTATGGATGCATGTGTGTTGCCAAGGGATGCATACAAAAAGAAAGTAGAATCTCTCACTTGATATAATATAAGCGTGTTATTAAATTAATTATTATGTTTAATTATTATTGAGAAAGTATCAATAGGGGGTAGTTTGGGTATAAATTGACAAAAATGAGGATTTTGTCCTATAATTAGGACCAAAATCAACTTCCAAATGTTATCTTATAATTAAGACAAGAGGGAGTATATAATAAAACAATGAAGCCAATTAATACACATGACATGCCAAAGTCAAATGAGTTGTGATTTAGTGATTATCAGAATGAGATCTTCTTATGGCCCTTAATCACAAGCCGTCGCCCTGGGAGACTGTAATATCCCAATTTATGATTAAGGGCTAATGGCATTGAGATTTGATTATAATTTGTGTAATTGAATATTTTGGAAGTAATATGATGTAAATTTGAGATAAATGTGTGTGGTATTTGAGATCAATGGTTGAGATTCATTATTGATGGGTCGGAATCCTATACATTGTGTCTATGTGAGCTCTAGTGGAGGTGGATGAGATGGTGACATGTGGCATAGTGGAGGCCTTTGGATGAGGCACTAGAGGACAAAATGCTACTTTTCCTCTCTTTTCTCTCTCTCTTAATCGGTAGAGTGTGTGTGTACAAGGGAGGAAAGTCTCATTTCATCATCATCCCTTCCATCTCACCATTTTCTCTCTCTTCTTCCTCCATTTTTTCTGGCGCACAAGCTTGGGAAAGAGAAAAGGAAAGCTTGATCTTTGAGTAGGTAAATGATCTCTATGGCTCAAACTCCCTTCATCAAAGTTGATCCTTGAGTTAAGAGCAATATTTCTATGGTTGTAGCTTGTCCATTGGTGGTGGTTTGTGGCCACATGAAATTTTGGACTTGGGGGAAACAAGGAACTCCTTTGAGAAAGTTATAGAGGTGAGTAAGACAAACCTTTCTATATAGGTTTTGTAGCCATTGGTTGAGTGTGAAATTTCTGGAAATTTTGCCTTGAATTTCAAAAATGAGGGTCAATGTGTGGTTGGCATGTTGTTGTCATGGAATTAGTGCTTTGATATGTGTTTTAAGTTGATAGAATGGATTTAGGTTGGAAATGTGAAAGTTGATACCTTTGTGATAGCTTTGGTTCATTGGGCGAAACAAGGCATGTGATTGGGTGATGATTTTGGTCATTTTGAGGTTACCATTGTGTTCCTTGAGTGATTTTGTGTGGGGATAAGCTTGGTTGTTGATTTTGGGATTCATTTGGATCACTTGGGAAAAGTTGGAAAATCTGTTTTGGTTAAGCTCTGTTTTTCGCTGTCAGCTTACACGAGCGTTTTGAGTGACCAAATGGTATTGGAAAATTGTGAAACTTTCCAGTCTTAAATTTCACATCCCAAACTTCAAAATGGACATATATTTTGTGTCATTTTGTTTAGTATTCTGTGAGTTATGGTTGTCCAAAGTTTGGGATTGAAACAAAACTCTGTTTTGGAGTAGTGTATAGTTTTTGGTGATTCTGTATTTGTGTAGTGATTTCCAGTGAGGGGCTATATTTTTCCTTGAAATAGGACTCATATACCTTTCATTTGGCTTTGGAATCACCTCGTTTCGATTTTTCTAGAATTAGTTATGGTTTTTCGAAGTCAGCCCAGAGTCAGGAAATTTCTGGGCCGCGGCCCAAGCCTTTCTGACCTGATTTGGGCCGCAGCCCAAGACCTTCTGACCATATTTGGGCCGCAGCCCAAGGAAGGGTGGGCCGTGGCCCACCCCTGTATTCCAGCACTTTGTGTTTTCGAAAAGTGACCTTCAACCTTTTGTTTCCCAACCTTTTAGGGCTTTCATTAGAGACATTTGTGGCCTCTTAAGAGTCCTAAATGATAACCAACTTAGTGTATTATGGGATTAAGTAATTGGAAAAGAGATTGATCAATTGTCCCTAATTTGGTATAGGATTTGATATCTGCCGAACTCGTGAGCCAACTATGCCAAAGATTGTCAGGAAAGATACAGGTAGCGACTCCTCTCTTATACTTTGTGTAAATGTATTGTATGTTTGCTTGTCATTCATTGTGTGGATGCTACTGCTACTGCTTTGAGATACCTTGTGGAGTTTTGTGATACATTGTGCTTTGAGATGCTTTGTGGTGCTTTGTGCTTCGTGTTGCTGCTACATAGTGTTCACCACGAAAGCGGGCGTTGTGCATAGTGAATACAGCGAAAGCTGGCATAGTGTTCACCACGAAAGTGGGCGTAGTGCATTGTGATTACAGCCGTGAGTGCTGTCGTATGTGGCGCGAGCCAAAGATCATTGTGAAGCTGCTGAATATGATGAACATACATGCTTTATGTTTATATATTGTATGAGTAACTTGTTGCTACTGGGATTCTTTAGAATCTCACTCTTTCCATATGACTAACCTTTTCAGACAGGGCGGGTGGCTCGAAAGGGAAGCGACCAACCAGGAGTGGTTAAGGCTTAGGGACATTTTATATTTGGATTTTGGTTATCCTTGTTTTGGTTTTGGGATTACTAAGTGTATATGAGATGTAAATGAATATTTTGGATATGTAATCCCCATTTTGGGAACTCGCAACCCATGTTATATATGTAGATGAACCCGGGGTTTGCCGGGATTTTAGTTTCCGCACTCTGATATTTCTTATGTAATTTGATTTCTCAAGTAGTTATATCCGCATGTGAATGTGAGACCCGGAATTAATATGTTTTGAATTGATTTTGAAATACCTCATCCCGAGTTGAGGGATTATAAATTGTTGATTTGATTTTATTGGTCTCTATTTCACTTAAACTTCAAAATCCGGATGTAATTACCGTGAGGGGGTTACAGAGACCACGCATAAGTAGATGGGAATCTCAATTTCAAGACAAGAATGTGTATAAATGTTCAAGGTGCCATCAGGAAGGGCATACTTGATGAAGGTGCAGGAACCCAAATCCTTATTGACCTCGCGTTCTTCAAGTATACCGATTCAATTCGTGGTTGACCAGTTAGTTAAGTTATTAGTGACTTACCTTTTGTTTATAGCCTTTTGTAACCCCTTATTGATTTTTGAATTTGGGGTGGAATAGCAGTGGTTAATGCATTGTGTTGATGCTCACCCAATTTTTTTTTGTAATTGGGTTTCATCTGCTTTATTTTGTCTTGTAATTGTAAATGTGAAAGTTGCATATATTAGCACCATATGTTGTGCTTACTTATGTTGTGCAAAAGATGGTTAATATTGTTGTAATTGTAAATGTGAAAGTTACATATTGTCAATCTGTTTATGCTCAACGCCTTTTGATTATCTCTTAATTCAGCTTGTACAATAGTTCATTTACGTAGGGTGTAAAGAATGTTTGCACACAACGGAAAATATTTTGGGTGTGGGGAATGTAACCCCCTGCCTTTAAACACGTAATTATAATTCGATAACGTATAATAAAATCAGATTAGAGACCATCGGATGATTTAAACTCATTTTAACTTCCTACCTTACAGTAGGATTTTCACAAAAATATTTCAAAACCTTTTTCCCATCCTGGTCTCAATTTCAATGTTCGAATATAATTATCTGTACAGTTAATATACATTCATTCATATCAGAGTGTGTAATCAAATTTCCAGCAACTCTCGGGTTCCATATATATATATATCATCTAAGTGTTCGTAAGTCTCTCTAGGGGATTACACAACCAAGCTCCACTACAATAACATTTACATCAAAAATTATACAGTAATCCCAAGTTCAAAATGGATAACCAACATCTCTAAAATCAAATATACCCCTAAAGGGTCCTAATCGCTTCGGGTTGCCCGCTTCTCTTTTGAGCCACATGCCCTGTCTGAAATGTTAGTCATTGGAAAGAATGAGATTCAAGAGAATCCCAGTAGTAACAAATCGCTCAAACAATGCATTATCACAAAGCATGTATGTAAATCACAAACAGCAATAGCAACAGCAACACAAGATACATGGATTTTACCACAAACGACAGCACTCACGGCTGTATACACAATGCGATAGCTCTCGCTATAATTCACAATAACGACAGCTTACGCTGTAATCTCTATCACGACAGCTTACGCTGTAATCACAATAGCGACAGCTTATGCTGTAATCACAATAACGATAGCTTACGTTGTAAACGACAGCTTTCGTTGTATAACGACAGCTATACCAGCTGTAACCGCAACAGCATCAGAGATCATCACAAAATAGTGATACAACACACATACAGTGCATTACACATAGTATAAGAGAGAGAGTCACTACCTGGTCCTTTCCTGACGTTTTTCAGTACTGTGGGCTCTCGAGGATGGCAAATATCAAATCCTGTAAACCAAGTTTAGGGACAACCCGTCAATCTCTTTTCCAAGTTCTTAATTCTATAATACTTTAAGTTGGTTATCATTTAAACTCTTTAGGTGACTATTATAGATCTAAACATATGTCTAAGGGGTTGGGAGAATCTACCCCGAAGACCCTCCTTCTTGGAAGAATTTCTGATTTTGGGCTGGCTCACTCGAGTGATAGAAGTCTCACTCGAGTGACGGAAGTCTCACTCGAGTGACACCCCCAATTGCACTCAAGCACCAGCGAGTGAGACACAGAAAGTGTTTGCCCGAGAGCAAACCTCAAAATATTTCCCACACTCACTCGAGCACAAGAAGTTGTACTCGAGCAATGACCTCAAGTGCACTCGAGCACCAAGAAGTGAGGCCTAACGAGTGACTACCCGAGAGCAACCATAAACTCTCAGGTCTCAAGCCAACTCCCTCACTCGAGCATGCCCATGCTCACTTGAGTGGGATCATATCCACTCGCAAGTTAGAAAGTGTACTCGCGGTTTCTGCCTGAAGACTTAACTAAAATACCCAGAATTTTATGTCGTGCTCAAGTGAGATCCTTCCTCACTCGAGTGATGCCTATCAAATGCCAAATCGCAGCAACTGATATGGTTTTCCAAAATTGACCAATTTACTACCAATGGTCCTAAGACTTGTTCTAAAACTCATTCTAACTCATTTTAACACAAGGAACCCATTGGTAAACCCAAAACAACCAAACTCCCACTCAAGCAACACATTCCCATCTCTAGGTCACAAGATCACCCAAAACCACAATTTGCCAAACTTCCTCTTTTCAAATCCAAACCAAAACCATTGACTCCCATACATTATTTGGCATCTATTTCACTACATTACATCACTTAATTCATATCTTCTAAAATCACAAGAAATCAGGGCAAAAATCCAGGATTTTCAAAACCAAACCAATGGCCAAAACAATTATACCAAAATGCATTAAATGTTTACCTTTCTCTTTCCCAAATGTGGTTTCCTTGATTCCTCAACTTCTCAAACTTCACAATCTCTTAAATACCACCTATGAAAATTCTGAAACCATAGAAGTCAAGCTCTCAACCTCTTGAACAACATCAATGAAGAGTGTTTGAGCATATAAGAGCATTTGCTTACCAAAACTTAAGCTTTTCTCTTTCTCTTTCTTGGCTGGTGTAGCGAAAATGGAGGAGGATAAGAGAGAGATGAGTTGATGAAGATTTTTTCCCATTCCCCATGCTTCTTCACCAACTTGAGAGAGAGAGAGCAAAGAGTGTTTGAAAATTTGACCTTATCTATGGTTCATATTTGCCACTTAGCACCATCTCATTCTTCCTACCATGATTTCATATGGACTTGCATGCATAGGATTCCACCAAATGCTCTTTCAATCCTAGCCATTGATCTCAATTACCAAGGAGTTTCCTCTTCGGTAACTGACCAGTCGGTTGGTAAATTTACCATTTTGCCCCTGATTATCACCATGCTTACTAAACCATCACTAAGCACCTTTATATCACATTACACAACATATATTTCAAAAGTGCTTAATTATCATTAATTACATCACTTTGAAGTTATTAATCCTTGATTACAATTCAGGATATTACAGGGAAGATATTTTGAACTCTAGGGAAGATGTTTTGTACCTAGGGAGGATTTTGTGCACCTGTGAAAACTTATGGCACATGAGGGAATACTTCATGCACACGAGGAAGATGTTCTGCATCTATGGAAGATATTGTGAATGTAACCCCCTTCACGATATAGGCTGAGATTAGTTCGTAAAAATGTAATTAAGTTTGAATTAGAGACCATGTATGATTTGGGACTTAGACAAAATAAAATTTCCCAAAATCAGGGTTTTCAAAAACTTTTACAACACCTGTTCCACAATGGCCTCATACTCACATGTCAAACATAAATGGCCTGTACACGTTGATTTCATTCATACATATCAAAGTATAATGTAAATTCCCAACGCACTCAGGTTCCATTCAATAAATAAGGGTTCTACAGAGGCATGAAGCCCATAAACCTTTTCCCTTCACTAGGGGATTACACAAAACTATTCAAATGTCACTAATACATATACAGGAAATTCCGAACACAATATCCATATGATATACATGATAACCAAATAATCAAAACAACTCCCAATCCAGAGCTCTACCCGCTCTTCGTCACCCGCTTTCCTTTTGATCCTTTGGCCCTGTCTAAAAGTTGTTTTGGGAGAGTGAGATTCTAAAGAATCCCTGTAGTGTCAAGTCACTCATAATATGCACAACAATAAGGCATGAAAGCAAATCATCACACACAAGTTGCAACTACAACGGCAGTTATAGCGGCAAGGGCATGTATGACTCGTGTCACCCTTACGTTTACTCATGCTGTATTGCACCATAGCACAGTTCACAACAATATATTTCACCACAGCTGGGATTCATATAAAGTATTTTACAATACACAGCCATACTGGCATAATTCACAAAGCAATTTCTCAAAGATCTATATCTATTACAACGACAGTTCAACGGCCGGGGTAGGTGTGATAAGCATCAACCCCCTATGATGGCTCTCGCTAAAGTGCTCACGCTGTAATGGACCATGGCACATTTTCATGCACATTTCACAATCATACCATGATCGATCATGCATACCAGACATCATACACAATATGAGAGAAAAGTCACTACCTGCCCGTTCCTTCCGTGCACGCTCTGGCACTGGTCCCTCCCAAGTAGGGCAAATGTCATACCCTATAATTATAATCAGTGACAAAAAGTCAATTCTCTATTCCAATTCTCAATGAATTCTTAACACTTAATTTGGTTATTATTATTTCTCTTTTAGTACCCATATATCACTCTATCAATAGGTCTAAAGGGTTGGAAGACTATCCCCAAATATCCTTTTTTTGAAAACTCAATCCTGACATTTTTCACTGAGACACTCGAGTGAATATAGCCTCACTCGAGTGATATTGTACGGATACTCGAGTGAAGGAGACCTCACTCGAGTGATGGTACGGTCTATACTCGGGCACTAGAGAGTGAACAACAGTAAGTGAATACCCGAGAGCACAAAGGAACAACAGAATCCAGAGTTGCTCGTTGCACTCGAGCACAAACACAATCACTCGAGTGGAAGCCTAATGCTCACCCAAGTCCCCCAAAGTGAGGTCCAAGAAGTGCTCAGCCGTGAGCACAAGAAACTTTCAGAACGGAACATCACTCAAGCAGGGACAAGAGCACTGGAGTGATGTCTTGACACCCACGAGTGTCAAGACACACTTTTGGATTTTGATCACGAAAGCAAAACAGAAAGCTGAAGAGAAACAGAATATACACGCAGCACTCGAGTGATACACAACCTCACCCGAGTGATATTCATCCCATACTCGAGTGAACCCTAGGTCACTCAAGTGATCCTATTAGAAACTAGAAAACGCAAAAATACTAACAGCATTTCTCAACAATTGCCCAATTGATTCTTATGGTCCCAAAACTTCTACCAAAGCTACTTCCACACAAAAACTTCTAAGGAATTCAATGGAATCATCAGAATTACCAAAATCCTATTCCATTATCATGCTTTTATTTTGGCCAATATAAATATCTAAAATCCAAAATCATCCAAACAAAACATTTCAATCCCAAATCCATCTATCTATCCCAAACTCACTACAAGGTACCATTTTCATGCCAATGACATACCAAAAATACTATGATCCTCAATTTCGAAAATCAGGCCAAAAATCCCAGAAATTCAAAACTAATCCAAATGGCTCAAAACTTAAATGGATAGATAGGTTTCACTTATCTCTTCAACTTTTCCAAAGAGGTTTCTTGATTCTCAAATCTCCAAAATCCCTTGAGAGCTCAAATTAACACCAATGGAAGATCTATAACCATCAAAATGGAGCCCTCAATCCAAGGAACAACATTGAAGAAGAGGGTTTAAGCATTTGGGGTGATTCTTCCTACCTTTTTCAAGCTTTTCTTCTTCCCCTTATGCTTCCATGTCAGCCGAAATAGAGAGAGAAAGAAGAGAGAGATGAGAGTGAGGTAAGAGATGAAGAATGATGACATCCCCCCCAAACCATGTTGCTTCAACGAAAAAGGAGGAGAGAGAGGAGAGAGAAACCAATAAAATATAAAGTTGATTTTCCAACTCTCTCTCTCTCTCTCATCCATAAGCTTGCCACATGTCACCATGCAATTGGTTCTCACATAAAGTAAGTAACTAATTAGTTACTCTAATCCCTCCATTAGCCATTTAATCACACTTCTCATTTTTCTCTTAGTAATTAATTTCCTCATTAATCACTGACTAATTACCCAATAATTCCATTCTTTCAATTTTCCACTAAGTATGGCATATTGATTAATATTGCCACACTACCCATAATTATTCCACTTTAATTCAATAATTATCCTCAATAATCATCATTATCCCTTAATTGAAATTTGGGGCGTTACAGTGAACACCAAGGCAGAGCTTTCGCACATACTTATATAGGACTAGGGAAGACTTCTTGAACATAAAGGAAGTTATTTTGCATCTACGGAAGATATTGTGAACATAGTGGAAGATGTCTTGCACTTGGGAAGCCTACTTGCACATAAGGGAAGATCTGCTGTACATAGGGAAGATATTGTGCACGAAGGGGAAGAGCTTTTGCACATAGTTATGTGCACTAGGTTCTAGTGTACAAGGGAAGACTCATGAACATAAGGGAAGATATTTTGCACATATGGAATATATGTTAAACACTGTGGAAGAGCTTTTGCACATGGGTAGACAAAAAACAAGGACAAAATCGATTTATAAAGGCAGGCAATCGATTTAGTGCAGATCTGGTTGTAATGAAAAGGTAACAAATCGATTTAAAGGGGTAGCAAATCCATTGAATACAACTCTGGTTGGCACAAAGTGGCAAAAATCGATTTCCAACTCAGTAAATCGATTTGGGTCCAATTTTTCTCTAAGCTTTCTACCATTTTTACTCTTACTTAAATCGATTTAAACATGTAGTAAATCGATTTGTGGACAACTTTGGTTTTCACCAAGTGGCACAAATCGATTTTTAACTCGGTAAATCGATTTGGGTTTGCATTTTCTCTGAGTTGTGTACCATTTTTACTCTCACTTAAATCAATTTAAGAACTTTAAATTGATTTAGCATGTGAATTAAAATCAATTTAACACCTTAAATTGATTTAGTAAAATTAAAAGCGACAGCTCAAATTTGTACTGTGCTAAATCGATTTTCCCTTTTGTACATCAATTTAAAACTGAAGTCCGTTACAGTTATAAATAGGTTTAACTTGTCACAAATCGATTTAAACCTCATTTTTTCAGAAACTAGAAAAGACGCTTTTTCAATTCTCACCAACTATTCAAAACACACAACCATTACCAATCCCATAACTCACACCTCCAAAAACTCTATCATAACTTAAGGCCTATAACTTCCTCTTTTCTTCCCTTTGCCCGACAACTTTCTCATTGAAAAACTCTCTCCCCTTTGTTTACCGTTGGCGTCACCACAATCTCCTCATCATCGCTACAAGTTCCTCGTCCCTCCTTCTCACTATCTTAGCTATTTTCATACTCAACAATGGTGAGAACCTGAGTCCAAAGAATTGTCGAGTCCTCATCCTCCTCAAAATCTCTATCCTCCTCTCAGGTGAAGGCGACAACAAACCCCTCAGGGAAGACTACACAAAAATCAAAGGGACCTTCGGCAAATGGCATTGTCATTCGAGAAACATCCCAACAAACAAGCAAATCCCCAACTCAAGGAATAGGAAAGAGAAAAACCTGTGAAGCTGAACAATCAGACTCTTCTGATTTACTTGCGTAACTAGTTTATAAGATCACTCGACACACCAGGAGTTAAGGGCAAGGGCCATCACAACAAACCTCTCACGGTGGACCATCCCAATCAAATTTACCTATTATGTCTCCTTCCTTGGTAGCACCACCTCTCGGGTTTAAGACGACCCCTCTAAAGAGTACAGACAAGGCATACTACTCCTCATACTTCTCTCAACACAAATTTTAATCCTGTTGTTTATGTTGATTTTGGTGCTATTAAAAGAGACGACGACATTGACCTATCGACGTATCTTGGTCAATTTGAGCCGTGGCTAAGGATTATGACACCTTACTTTGAGTCTGTTGTATGACATTTCTATAACAACATGAAGAAAAGCCCTGGAGATAGTCATTCGATTGAGACCACAGTCTGAGGTCAAAAGATTATTCTCACACTAGATATCATCAACACTCTATTGGGCATTAACAATCATGAACCTTCTCCACAACCTAAAGACTTCACTCAGGGAGAGATATACAATCTACTAATGCCTGGACAGCCAGTAAGACCCTTGAACATCTCATTTGGTTCCATGAGTAACATTAATCGAGTGATATTCTACATCTATTCAAGGTGCCAATCACCAAGGGCAAGAACTTCTCTTACATCACTAATTAAGACTACCTGAACATGGCATCCATATTATCTCAGGAACCTCAGGACATAGGCCAATGGATATACGATGAGATGGTTAGATTCAAATTCCACTCATCCTAGAGAACCATAATCTTATTTCCATAGTTGGTATTGTACTTTCTCTTCCTGAACAACATTTAGCACCTTAATCTAAATGAACCAGTTATTCAAATACCACCTTTTAGTTAGTATCAACTAAATAGAATGGGTGTGCCATTGGCGCATTAGGATACGAGTGCGCAATCTCAACCAACGAAGAGGAAAAAAGTGGCAACTAAGCCAACATAGTCCTAGAAGAAAATACCACCAGAGGAAGAACAAACCTCACAAGAAGCACCTTTAGTACCACATTATGTACCAAGTTACCTTACTTAGGCTATTGATGAGATGAAGAAGTTCAATAAAGATGTCATCCACTTGGTAACTTATCAAGTGAAGGTTCTAGTGGACGCAGTCAACACCAATTTCAAGCAGCTGCTTGATCTTTAAGCTGAGCAGACCTTCAGGATTTTAGGATTGAGGACATGATGAGGTAGCATCTGCACATTCCAATTCCTCTTATAGTTCCCTCATTTGAGGTTTCTATAGGATCTATAGTCCTCTCTTCACATATCCACCCACATTATCCTACTAATACCCTGGTCACCTTTACTCCTATCTCTTTAGAAATGCCACTTATTATTGAGCCTACTTTACCACCTTCCATTCTTGCCACCACCGAGCCTACCCAGATAGCAGCTCACTCATCTTGCTCCCCTCTTCCACCTCTCACCATCCCTCTGCTTCTACTGATAAAAAAAAAGAGCAGAACTAGTTATGTGTTGTAAAAAAAACTTTTGCTAAACTACTTGTTCTATATAATAGTCGCAGCTTCTGATGTTCTCTGTTTATGTACATGAATAAGATCTTTTGTTTTTATATGGTTCAACTAGTTGTGGTTGTGTCTTACTTGTTGCATTTAACATATTTGAATAGTTGACAAATCCTGTAGAAAATGCTCGTGATGAAACAAGGAGTAAATCGAATTGTGTCTAACGCAAATCGATTTACTTGTGATAGCAGGAAGTTTGTACCTGTGAGGTAAATAATTTTACATGGGGTGTAAATCGATTTACCACATCAGACAGAGCAACAAAACCTTCAAGTAAGAAGTAAATCAATTTACATGGGGTGTAAATTGATTTACAAATGATGGCCGAGAGTAGTAAAGTGTGCACACTTGAAGTAAATCAATTTAAGGAAACAAGTAAATCAATTTACTACAAATGGCCGCCAATAGCTAAGTATGGACATGTGAGGTAAATCGATTTACATGGGGTATAAATCGATTTATAAATGATGGTTGAGGATAATAATGTGTGCACACTTGAAGTAAATTGATTTATCGACCATGTGTAAATCGATTTATGACAGATAACCACTAACAGCTAAGTTATGACACATGTGAGGTAAATTGATTTACATGGGGTGTGGGGTGTAAATTGATTTATAGATGATGGCCAAGAGCAGTAATGTGTGCATACTTGAAGTAAATCAATTTAAGGAAACAAGTAAATCAATTTACTACAAATGGCCACCAATAGCTAAGTATGGACATGTGAGGTAAATCGATTTACATGGGGTATAAATCGATTTACAAATGATGGTTGAGGATAATAATGTGTGCACACTTGAAGTAAATTGATTTATCGACCATGTGTAAATCGATTTATGACAGATAACCACTAACAGCTAAGTTATGACACATGTGAGGTAAATTGATTTACATGGGGTGTGGGGTGTAAATTGATTTATAGATGATGGCCAAAAGCAGTAATGTGTGCATACTTGAAGTAAATCAATTTATAGACCATACAAATCGATTTACGACAGATGGCTGCCAACAACTAAGTATAGACATGTGAGGTAAATTGATTTACACCCCATGTAAATCGATTTACAAATGATGGCCAAGAGTACGGACATATATGATGGCTTTAAATCAATTTACTTAAGGTGGCAGATAACAGTTAAATGATAAAATGTGAACTAAATCGATTTGTCAATGTTGTAAATCGATTTTTCTCACATGGACAATATACCAAGGGAAGTTTTATACACATAGGGAAGACTGATGAACACAAGGGAAGATGTTGTGTACGAACGGAAGATGTTGTGAATGCAAGGGAAGAGTTTTGCACACAAGGAAGACTAATGAATACAAGGGAAGATGTTATGCATGAAGGGAAGATATTGTGAACACAGGGGAAGAGTTTTGCACACAGTGAAAACTGATAAACATAAGGGAAGATTTTGTGAACGCAGGGAAGATATTGTGAACGCAAGGGAAGATTTTTGCACACATGAAAGAGTGTTGAACCCAATGGAAGATTTTTTACACGTAGGGAAGATGTATTAAACGTATGGGAAAGTCTTTCGAGCATCGTTATATTACACTAGGGAAGACTTTTTGAACTCTAGGGAAGATCTTTTGGCATGAAAGGAAGATATTTTGAATGCAAGGGAAGATTTTTGCATACAAGGAAGACTTATGAACATAAGGGAAGATGTTTTACACATAGAAAGATGTTTTAAACACAGGGAAAGAGTTTTGCACACATGAAAAGAGTGTTGAATCCAAAGGAAGATGTTTTGCATGTAGGGAAGATGTTTTAAACGTATGGGAAGATCTTTTGCATATAGCCATATTGCACTATAAAAGACTTCTTGAATCTAAGGGAAGATCTTTTGCACTTGTGGAAGATCTTTTGAACGCAGGGGAAGATACTTGCACAATGGAATACTTGCATAAAAATATTGCTCTTTTGCACATAAGGGAGATATTTCAGTTATAAGGGAAGATACTTGTATACAATGTAGACTTATGCAACACACGGAAGAGTTTCTGAACAAAGGGATGACTTGGTGAACACATGGAAGAGAATTTGCATAGGGGACTTTTTTCACACAACACATATAAGGTCAACCACATGTAATATGCAAAAGAACTACTTGTTTACCAAAGTTGTATTAATATATAGCCTACTTTCATTTGAAACCAAAACTATCATTTGCAACGTTTTAAAGAATGCAAATGTTATGTACATTACAAAAAACCATTACGACATACTTTCACATGTACAAAAAATTGCAACATAAACTATTTTGTCTTCTTCTTCACAGCTTTCCAACCCTCAATGCTATGCATGACCACATCCTGATGTTTATCCTTCTCATAGGTTACTAACCACCAAACCATATGCACCCTCTTTTGATCCATGTCTTCCTGTAGAAACAAGTTCTCAGTCAAATCTAGTGATATTGTAACATATATTGTAACAATATACTCACATTTGGCATAGTGAAACCATTCTACTCAGGCTTTTTAATATTTTCCCAGTTTTGCAACCAAGAAATAACATACATTCTACAGTCCTATCTAGACAAAAAGGAAATAGTAAAACATTAACATATCATCCATATATTCATACATTATTCATTGTTGTACACTTTAACAAATTCACCCATTGTTTTGCTATTGAACAAGACTCATCTAAAATCAAGGTCATGCTTGTCTGCATAGAGATCATGATTCAGATGTGTAGGCAATTCACCAAAATGTTTACTTTGGCAAAATGCAAAGTAATAATGACCATAAGTTTGTGGTTGACATTAAAACAATTGGAGGTTTTAAAGGATGAATGTCTCAATGCCACTTTGTATCTTGTCTCCCTCTTTACATTAAGTGCGGTTTGTCTACTTGAAGTATTGTAGTTGGGCAGTAATGAATTAAGTAGATGGTTAAATTTTTCTTCACAAACACAACAAAACCAATGATGATCACAAACCACAGGAGCAAACATAAAGTCACAATTTGAGATATTATATTCTAATTTCTCAAGGTCGATGAATCTTATATGATTCTCAACCTTCCAATTATCAATGTCTCCTAACATGCGATCCTAGTGTAAAGTAAATGAAATTGTCACGAATTAGTCATGTACCAAATAGCAGAATAAATTACGAATAAATCAGACTCATTATAAAAACCGACTGGAATATATGACATGTAACATGTCCTACATCACTCTCTTTTTGTTCATCGACCAAAATATTACAAATCAGTGTTACAACCTTTAATGCTATTTGGTTAGTACTCTCCTGTGGAGTGTAACTTAATTTGAATCAAGTCGAAGTACAACAATTATATAAGAAATAACAACTTACACAATCGCTTATGCATCCCTTATAGTTCAGGCAACACAATTCATTCTTTCGCACAAAGAAATCACAAATTTCTACATATTTCTCTTGACCAACCACTAGGTTTGTCCTTCATGTGCAGCAGTCATACAATCGCTCCTTTACATTAGGCCTTCCTGCCTTCCCTATTTCTAATAGGAATGGTGAATTTTTAGAGGTCTAATTATCCTCTAAGACCTTCTCAGAGGCACCCTATCCTCAAACACAACAATAGTTACTTCCTCATCCCCTTCACATTGATATACCTGCAATAGTGCAACTAACGATGAATGTGATTCCCGTGCTTGAAAATTGCTATCTTCCTGACCTTTCCCTTTATCCTGACTATTGCTTTCTTCATCTCCATCAACATTAACTTGTTCATCGTTCATACTTTCAACTTCAACTTCAACATGGCTTTCACTTGTTTTGTCATTCATCACAATGTTCACATTAATCTCACGATCCTTTCGAATATTTGGTCCACTTCTGTTTCCATCTTTAACAACTCTGTTGCAACACTTTGAACAACCTTTCCCATAACCCGACAATACATTTGTCTAGTTTTCTGCATCAATAACATATATAAGCCTTTATACTATAAAACCAATACAAATGTAGCCATAATCACAATTTTTTTGCTTACCAGTTCTTTAAATATCGTGACATCTGGAAGATTAAGTGTGTAGCCAGTGTCACATGTAGTTGCGTCCCACTAAGGATTTGATAATAGAATCTCTTTATCACTCTCATACTCCAGTTTCACTGCTCCCTTGATCTTTGCATCATTCCAATACTGTAGAGCAAGTTTAAGCGACAGGACTTCTTTACCGACCAAGGGAAACGTTTGGAGAAACATTATCTACAACCAAAGTATTCATTTTACAAGTATTCATTTTACAACCACAGAATAGATATTCAATTTACTAAAGTGAAAATGTAGATACATTACAATACTTACTATCACAAAATAAATGCAACCTCTAATACACTTGCTTCTTACTCCTTCTTGTAACGCTGTCTTGTAATCTTTAACCTCTTTAATCACCTCATTGATCACAAACTTACAGCAATTAAAACCACCTAAACTTGTCTTGCCACAACAAATAATTTTCAACAAACAATGGCTAGAACCTATATTTTTGGGAGGGCACAGTAACGTCCCTAAAGTGTATAAAACCAGCATTGGCTCAAACATCTCTTCTTCTTCCCTTGAAATTATCATTTCCTTTATGCCAAAGAACCTTTTATTGCCAAACTTTTCCTTCAACTTCAGAAATTTCTCACAATTTCCATCAACTTCCTCTATGATTTCATTCCCTTCATTAGGCAAGCCCATTAAATTTAGTATGTTCTTTTCAACTATTTGCCTCCTACAGTTTTTGACACATATTGAACAAGTTGCAGGGTGAATCGCTTTAACCAATTGTCTGCAGAGTGCATGAGGTATCTTTGTACATGTGACTTCTAATATTTTATGAAAGCCAATTTCTTTAGCCTTGGCCTTCAACCTTTCATCCTTTCTCACAAAGTTTGCAAAATCCACAAAGTGTTTTAGTGAGGATTGTGTTTGCAGCTGCCCTTCTTTGATTGAAGAGGGTCATCTTATATGATGTCTATCCTCCTTAGCCTTTCCTAAATACTTACTCTTTTCTTCCTTTGATAGTTTATTCTATGCCTCCCTTGCTTCTTTGTATGTGTCTTGTATTGTGTTGTATTTTCCTTTCCTTGTTTTATCAGACCAGTATTCTCACTTGAACAATTGTGCTCCATTCAACCTTAGCTTCCCAACTTTCCCTCCTTCCCTTCCTTTCCCTCCTATTCTTTTGACCATGCTTTCATAGAGATGAGGGTATAAACCAACTGTCATTTGTTGAGGAATCTATATTACAGTATCTTGAGATGGAAATTTCACATGTAAAGTTACTAAGTATTGAAATACATAACAACTAGCACGAGCTAAGATAACCAAGTTCAGAATTTGAAAAAGAATATCATGCTAAATCATACCACTCTTCACAATAATCTATATATCACCAACTAGTGTTTCCCGCCATTATATCAAAAACGGAAATCACATATAAAGGTAACCCTTATTATGATATGCTATACATGTACTAGTTAACTAAATTTGAAACTAATGAAACAAATATATGAGCATACTTCTATGATCATAGGGACTAAAGTGAATGTATGGCCTTCAAAGAACACTTTTCTAGATAGAAGCCTTGACACCATATGCATTAGGATGAGAATTAAGAAAATAAAAAACTAACCAATATGATTAGTACCCCTTGTCTTCCTTTTGTAGAACGTTCTAGTGAACCGTAATCTTTTGTGTTCAGTTGTTGTTCAAACTTGACGTGCAATCCTTACATTGAATTTATAACATCCTATCAATAACTTGCACAAATGCACGCAAAAGAAAGCTACTTTATTTACTAAAGATTATTTTGAGATAGTTATTACATAATCCTGCCAAAAGTTAGCATAATAAAACTAAAACCAAACTGAACAGAGCTTCATACCTTCGTTGTTGTCGAAACCTTTGCAAATACGGCACAATTCGTTGAGGCCTCAAATATGCCACAAGCCGGCACCCACGCAGTGACCCATTCGCTTCTTCACCGCTCAGAGACCTATACTCCACCACCACCATAAAGACCCAAGACTTCGTTGTCGCCACAAAGACCCACTCTCCTTCGCCGTTGCACACACCCACAGTACGCCGCCATCACCGCCGCAAACACCAACTCTTTTTGTTGCTGTCGATCTCTTTAAGTTAGCGCTCCTCCCTTCGCTCTCCAAGTTAGCAGTTTCACTCTCAGGTTAGCGAGCAATGTCTCTGAATCAAATTTGAATCCTTTATTCACTAATGCAATAAAAGGGCAACCTAGTAAATTTACTTACTATTTTATTTCCCCTCAAGGACCTCAGTGCCTTAGGTCCCAATCGGCAAATTTGTTGCCAGTGAGGTCTTTTTCGACAATTTTCCCTAAAGGCTTGTTTGGTTGGAGGGGCATAAAAATGAACCCCTCCCCTTATTTGGTATGAAAAATTGGGGGGATCCAAAGAAGGGGCTCCAAATCTCTTCCATCCTCTCATTTTTGTTCCTCCAAAGTAGGAGGTTTTGGAGGGGATGAAAAATGAACCCCTCCATTTCTATTCCCTCTCTTTGAACCAACAGGCCCTAAACGAAACCAACCTTGAACCACCCGACAACGAAGAGTGCAAGAAGCCAGCGGCCCATGGTTCCCACCGTTGCGTCGGTGACTGAGCCATAAAGGAACGACTTCGCGCTGTATGGTGAAACATCAAATATTTCAGTGAGGCACTGGGTCTCTGTCACTGTTAGACCACCAAAATTCCAAATCTCACCTCTTCCTTCTCCTGCTAACGCTTCCTTCGTTTTTAAGCCCCTTTCCGTTTCGCGGACTTGCGTAGAGCTCTCTCCTTCCCTCCCTCTTTCTCTGTTTTTCTTTTTCTGGGTTTGCTGGGTTTTGGGGTTTTCTTTAGGTCCCTTGGTTTGAGGGGAAAGGTGAACGATGGGGAGGGCGGTGGCCGTATTGTTCATCGCTTTTGTGTTTGTTCTTCTGGATGAGACCCAAGTGAGATCAGATGCATCAGATCATCGTTACAAGGAAGGAGATCTGGTGCCTCTTTACGCTAACAAAGTTGGGCCTTTTCATAATCCCAGGTAAACGATGGCTCGATCTACATCTTCTGTCTGTAAATTTCGGATTTCATTTCTGTGCTTCTTTATCATGAATTTGTTTTCGCTGGAGTGTGTCTCGGCTGGCTAGTATCCTTGTCGTCAGCTGGATCTAAGTTCATTCTGAGCGCTAGTGTTTGGATTAGATATCCGCTTACCCGATCCTCCTTCTGTCTTAATTTTACTGCGGGAAAATTGAATTGCCCAAAGATTTGGTTTGATGTTTCATAGTGATAAGATTGGGAAGAGCATATAATGCAAACTGTTGCAATTTACTCGATCCCTGATATTGCTATGCTTCTATTATGCGTAGCTGAGAGATGTTCTTATCACGTTCTCGAGTGTCAGGTGCAGTACGTCCTGTGATTTATTTTTTCTTCTATTCATCTGAACCTTTTTACATCGCCTGACATTGGAATCATGGGACTTATACATGAGGATGTGGGATCTTGTTGCAGATACGTCCTATGATTGGCTTTTTTAGAACAGCTGTCACTTAGTTGGTCAGTGTGTGTCTCTTGGTAGCAGGATTTATATTCGTTTGGATAACAGTCATATCAATGTTTGAATTTGAGGTTCTTTGTGAATGAGGCATTGATGTGTAATAACCTTGCTCTTTTTCGTTTCAGTGAAACCTACCGCTACTTTGATCTTGCATTCTGTTTACCAGGTTGGTTTTAGTCACTCAAAGTCATCCTTTTCCATTGACTTGCCTTGTTTTAGTAGTCATCTTATTTGTTTGATACTGTTTGCAGATCATGTGAAGGAGAAAAAGGAAGCTCTTGGCGAAGTATTGAATGGTGATCGTTTAGTGAGTGCCCCTTATAAACTTGAATTCCTAAAGGATAAAGATTCTGAAGTAGTTTGTAAAAAGAAACTCACTAGAGAAGAAGTGGCCAAGTTTCGATCTGCTGTACGCAAGGACTACTACTTTCAGATGTATTATGATGATCTACCTATTTGGGGTTTCATAGGAAAAATTGACAAGGATGGAAAAGACCCTAGTGATTATAAGTACTACCTGTACAAACAGATTCACTTTGAAATATTTTACAACAAGGACCGCGTCATTGAAATCAATGTACGAACAGATCCAAATGCGCTTGTGGACCTTACAGAGGATAGAGAGGTTGATGTGGAATTTCTGTATACTGTAAAATGGAAGGAGACTACTACTCCTTTTGAGAAGCGGATGGACAAGTACTCACAATCTTCTTCACTGCCTCATCATTTGGAGATCCATTGGTTCTCAATCATAAATTCATGTGTGACAGTACTTCTTCTGACTGGGTTTCTGGCAACCATTCTCATGCGAGTCCTTAAGAATGATTTTGTCAAGTAAGAACTGTACATCCATTTTCATTTTTGTTGTGCCTGTTGACTTTGACCATGTTGGGGAATCGTTTTTGTCTTTGCTGATCAATTGTTTTTGTCTTTCTGAAAGATATGCCCATGATGAAGAATCTGTTGACGACCAGGAAGAGACTGGTTGGAAATACATCCATGGGGATGTCTTTAGGTTTCCCAAGTTCAAGTCTCTATTTGCAGCTGCTCTTGGCTCTGGCACCCAGCTGTTCACTCTGTATGTATCTTTTAGATCCTTTCAATTCAATATCTCAACTCCAGAGGCACACCTCTGTAAAGTTATTCTGTGATATTGTCTTGACGATTTTGTGAAATTAAATTGCATTGATGCATTATTTGCAGCACCATTTTCATATT
The DNA here is from genome assembly GCA_963855925.1 of Inga laurina. Taxonomy (NCBI): domain Eukaryota; kingdom Viridiplantae; phylum Streptophyta; class Magnoliopsida; order Fabales; family Fabaceae; genus Inga; species Inga laurina. Next base: position 28,140,905 of record OY979703.1, on the reverse strand, counting down.
CATTCTGGCACTTGTTGGTGTATTTTATCCATACAATCGAGGAGCTCTATTTACTGCACTTGTTGTCATATATGCACTCACTTCAGGCATTGCTGGCTACACTGCAACCTCTTTCTACTGTCAGCTAGAAGGAACAAATTGGGTGTGTGCTTAAGGGTTTTCTTTGCAATTTGGTCCTGTACTAATTAAACTCGATTTTGATTTTTATTAATCTTATATACTTGCCCTTTTGTCATGACAGGTTAGAAATCTACTTTTAACCGGATGTCTTTTCTGTGGGCCTCTGCTCCTCACATTTTGCTTTCTGAATACAGTAGCAATTGCTTACAATGCTACTGCTGCTCTTCCATTTGGCACAATTGTGGTGATAGTTCTTATATGGACCCTTGTAACATCACCTTTACTTGTGCTGGGTGGGATTGCTGGAAAGAATAGCAAGGCAGAATTTCAAGCTCCGTGCCGAACCACTAAATATCCCAGGGAGATTCCACCATTGCCATGGTATCGTGGAACAATTCCCCAGATGGCAATGGCAGGATTTTTGCCTTTCAGTGCAATATACATCGAACTTTACTATATATTTGCAAGCGTTTGGGGTCACAGGATTTACACCATATATAGCATCCTTTTCATTGTCTTCATCATTCTGTTGATTGTTACTGCTTTCATTACCGTGGCATTGACATATTTTCAGCTTGCTGCTGAGGACCATGAATGGTGGTGGAGGTATGAATTTACTACTTGCCACAATTTTCCTTATTGATTTGTTGTTATGCAGGCTATCTGATTTGACAGCTAATTGACTCATGGTTATTTGTTTGTTAGTAACTTTGGCAAGCTTTGCTTTGGTACTTGATTTCTCGATGGGTCTATAAAATGATTTATTACATAAACATTGATCTTCTAGGCTAATTCATTTTGTCATTAACAGATGTGATGATCTTTTCTGTCTTGCCACCATGTTTGTATTTGTTTTCTGTTCTTGGTGGGCAGGTAGTGCTGTGCGTATTAATATATCAAACCTCTGTTGTGTTCTCAATTACCTGTCTCTTGGATGACCTTGCTATTGAATCTTGTTAATAGTTGTTATTGTATCAAGATTTAAGGGATAATATGTGAAACTGATTTTTTAAAGTTTTTATTTTTTATATGAATACTTTTCAAAATGAAAAATGAACATCTATGATAATTTAAATTTTGAAATGCCAAAATTTTGAGCATGACAATTAATGTTGGTAATGAAGTTCTTGATGATTGCCTTGAAATTTGTCAGTTGATTCTTGGGTATGCCCTAAAATAATTTGTTGCTTTTCTTGTGGTTGTTTGACCCATCAAGCCCTTGAAAATGTTTCTCATTCTCACTGCTTCATTTATAATTCTGAATATGTTGACCTCGTTACTGCAATCCTCCAGTGAAAATAGGAGTCTGCAAGAGTGAGCTTTCTTGCATATCTATTTACCTTTTGAATAGTTTCATTTTTGTATTCATGTTTTATTAGTGTGACTGCTTGCATTTATTTAGCACATGCCTCTGTTCAGTTTAGCTTGAAAACTTATACAAAGTGAATGAGTAGCAAAGAGAAAATTTAACTTAGACGTTTTCTTTGATTCAAAATCGAACTTGATTAGTTTTCTTTCCGTTCAATTTTTTCTCTTTGATCCATACTTTGTTTGTAAGAGAAAATATCTCATTTAAATGTAGACATTACAGAAAATGTCTAAATTAAAATTTCTCCACTCCATTCTACTCAATTCAATCATATCCCTGAAAGCTGGTGTTTAAGTGAAATTTATTGTATGCTCACTAACCTTAACCCATGGTCATGGTTTCCTTGCAGGTCATTCCTGTGCGGTGGATCAACAGGCCTGTTCATCTATGCCTACTGTTTGTATTACTACTATGCTCGCTCTGATATGTCTGGATTCATGCAGACTTCATTTTTCTTCGGATACATGGCCTGTGTATGCTACGGTTTCTTCTTGATGCTTGGAACTGTTGGTTTCCGTGCTGCTTTGCTCTTTGTTCGCCACATATATCGATCCATTAAGTGCGAGTAAACCTGACATTTTGTCCTCACAAGAGTCCCCTAGAGCTGTTACTGTCTTCATTTCATAGGCATTGTGTAGAAAATTACATTGATTCTGTGGTTCTTTATGTATAAGAGAAAGCTGACTGTGGGACTCAGCTTCCAGAGAGGCATGTTAGATCCCAAAATAGGTCCTCCTTGGGACTACTTTTGTAATGCCATCTCTTTAACCAAACTTTGCAATACTATTTCTTTTTCTTTTATGAACTTCCTTTACAAAGCGAGAACCTGTTACCTTTAACAAATTTTATCTAGAGAATAGAGCACAATCAGACTCCAATAAAAATTTTATTGCAATATTTTGTCACATCATTGTCACTTTGGGCATTTCTTTTGGGATCTTTATTTATTTATTTATTTTGCGCTACCGGTTGGATGATTTTGAGCTTAGATTGAATCATGTTTGGAAGTTCATGCACTGATTTTCAAGTATGGTATGCTTTTCTCTCATTTAGACACCTTTTTTTTTTCTATTATACAGTTTGAGGGAGTTGTGCTATGCTACGAATAATCTATATGAACACACAACGATATATTTTTATTATTATTCAGAAAAATAGAACCCCAAGTGTTTATTAAAAAAAGGAATGAAGCGCAAATTGATGGAAAATACTATGTTAAATCTATTTTAATGATGTAACTTTCAGGGTGTGGATGCATATTATACTTGAGTATTTGAAGTTTGAACACACAATTGCCTCCGCGTTTCTCGGATATGGCAGACCTTTATAAATTTCACAGATAAATAGATTTGTTAAGGATCAAACAAATATGTATAGGATGACACAAGATCTGTGCCCTGACTTCTCTTTTGAAACCAAGGCCTCAACCATGAGATGGGCCACAACTTGTTCACACAAACCAACTATTTCAGGGTGTTCATTCAGATATTTATTTATGATACAAGAGAATATAGATACAAATGATATCCACATCTCGTACTCATTTACTGTTTTCTCTTTAGTTCTCTCCTTGTGCACTCTTTAATTCTTCATATTCACACACTATGAATGTAAAAGGTCTATCTGCTTATACAATACAAGTATTAGGCTGCATATGGACAAAGTTTGATTCAGATGTCACCGTCCCACAGTTCTTCCAAGGATTTGTAAGGCCCATTTTCAGACAGGAACATTTCTCCCCTGGACATCTTGCATTGTGGAATCTGGCTGATTTTGTTTGATTCCTCCTTGCTTAGCTCCCAATCAAATATCTCTAGGTTTTGTTTCATCCTCTCCGTGTTAAAGCTTTTTCACAATAGCGCTCGCCCCTTGCTCGTATATCCATCTTAGAGCTATCTGCACACACAATCAGAAAAGTGCAAAAAAGATTATAATTCAAGCACACTCTGATTCTGTTTATCAGCCTTCATTTTAACTCTAGAGATGGATCCTTAATGATCCTTTCTGTCAACACAACACAGCACATGGTATTAGAACAATAAGCATTCAACTTCAATGTAATTTTTAGGCTACTTTCTGGCAAAGTTTAACGGCCTTGGAAACTGGGATTTCCTTTCACCCATTTATAATTCAAATCTGTTATAAAAGCTTCATGCAACGATGGGAAGAACGATATCTTGGGCACATCATGCAAGAGGAAATAGAAGTTATATCTCAAGTAAGTTTTTTCTTTTTTCTTTTTTTGACGAAAGTGGGGAAGTGTGTGGATAGTTAGCAAATTGTTTTAAGTTCGATCCTCTCCTCTATACCATTTAACAAAAGCAATTAACAATGAAAACATTTTAGACCAAAATAAGATTTTTGGTCTGAAACTTGATGGCACAAAGAAAGCTGCATTGGAAAATATTTAGCCGGACATGTGATGAGGTGGGGTACTGAACCTGAGCAATACTCTTGTTTCTAGCCTCGGCAATTTCCTTAAGGACTGGATTCTCCATCACAGAATTGGAACCCCAATTTGATCCATATGCTGCTAGTGGTGACCATGCACTCACATGGATCCCTTTCTGCTTGCAAAACTCTCTCAGTTTCCCCTGATGCCATGATGTGTTCATTTCCACCTAAAATCACCACTCACCACTCTTCATTACCAAGTAAATATGAACAAACCATTACAGTCGAATCTATTTACGCATATACCACAAAAATTCTATTCCTAGATGTAAGACCTAGTTTGTAATGCTATTTTAACTACAGTCTGTTTATACATTTAGAACCGGTAGCAAGTTACTAGGGTTGAGTATATTTATACACATACACACCTGATTAACTGCAGGAGGGATTGAAGCATTGTCTAAGAGCTGGGTGAGCTTTTTGGTGCCAAAGTTGCTGACCCCAATACACTTGGCTAAGCCCAGTCTATGGCATTCTTCCATGGCCTTCCATGTTCCTTCGATGTCAAAGGGAAGCAAGTCCTCCCCCTTGAAATTGAAACCTACAGCCTCTGGTCTCAACCTCACTGGCCAGTGAATCAGATACAAATCCACATACTCCAGTCCCAGATTTCTGTACAAACCCAACCCCGAATGCCAAAAAAGTCATTAGAGTTAAAGAAATGGTGAGACCTCAACAATAAAATAGACACAAGGCAAAAACAGAATTAAAAAACAGAACAGACAAGTATCAACAGGTCAATATCAAATAAAATAAAATATTTACAGTTAGTTGTACTATGAATAAGCAATTTTTTTCCGTTATTGGTCTGACGTGTCTAGTTGAATATGATTTGGTCTTTTAAATAAATTTGTACTCCCTAGACCAAACCCAAAATAGCTTATTCTCACCAACCATCTCAATTGATGTCTCAATTTATATCACTCTTTCTCTAGTCAATTCAATCTGAAGAGTAATTTTAATTCCCCCCGAAGAGCAGTACAAGAGCATGTGATTGAGTATATATAAGACACAGTATTGCGTGAGAAAACCTGCTAAAAATACTGAGGAATATTGAAGGAGACAAACCGGAGGGTGGTGTTGAGAGCTGGGAGAACAAGATCGGGATGGGCGTCGGTGTTCCAGAGCTTGGAAGTGATGAACAATTCATCGCGACTCTTGACGAGGCCTAGCTCTAAAGCTTTAGCCACGGCTTTTCCGAGAGGCTGTTCAGTTCCATAGAGAGCAGCAGTGTCGAAATGGCGGTAGCCAATGCGAATGGCGTCGAGGAGGATGGCGGTGAGGTCGTCAGAAGACGGAAGAGAAGACGACGCCGTTCCCATCCCTATCACCGGCATCTTGTGCCCAGAATTGAGCACCACATCTGGCACTTGCTCTGCTTGCTCCATAGCTCGATCGAAACCACGTAGTTTGTTTGATCTTCAAGAAATTGAGAGAAACCAAAGTTGACTTGTGGTGCTTTTATACTAATTGAGCAGTGGATCGAGTTTCTCGTGGTTCAGTTGCGTCCACGTGTTTGCTTCATCTCACGCCGGGGAAAAACCAGTATTGTGGATTCTGGAACAGCAGCCCGTCACATCAAGAGGTCTCCTCATATCCAATTATCCATGCGAATCAACCATTTTGGCGGGCGGTTTATCCAACTCTGTATAGGCGGGAATAAAGCCGGCCGAGCTTGGTCTAAATCGGCCGGTCAGTTCATGTCTGTCTCATGTAAAACCCCTAATTGATGAGGTTTGTGGTCTTACAGGGTCAGCTCTTCACAAGCTTGAGTTTAAATGAACTTGAACTCATTTTAATTTAAATAAAATTCACTTTCAAGTTTTACAATCTAATTATTATTTTCTTAAAAATTGAAATACATTATTTTTAAAACTCATAAATTTTTAGTTAAAATAATTATCTAATATTTAAATTAACTTATTTTTTTAAAGTTTAAATGAATAAACCATTATAGAAAACCAAATAAATAAAACCTTTTAATGAGTGTTAACTTGTTACTAATACTCTATTAGGTATTCAGGTATCTCTCATATTGATAATTTGATATAATGATATTATATATGTTAATTTATTTTAAAAAACATTAAATGAGGTACTTTTAAGCCCGTGGCCCTATAGAGCTGGCTTTTTTTAGACCGAACTCCTTCTGAAAGTTCTAAATCATAAACCCGACTCTTAACTGATTCAAGCCTAAACGAGCTGACCCGATGAACTCGACTCAATTTTTTGCTGGTTGTATTTACAACTTACAAGTTGAACTTGGGTAAGTGGGTAAGGTAATTTATATTTGTATAGGGTTAAAAACAAAAAGAAACAATTTAATCTTACGAACTCAAATCCCGGAATAAAGCAAAAAAAAATTTTGCTAACCTTTAATCAAATCCCACTCACAAGTTCAACACGCCGCATTTTGAATAGCCTATAAAAATAAGCCTGCCACCTATCTTCAACATTTGTAACTATATTTCAGCCTTTTTTTTTTAACTCAAACATCTCACTTTACCTAAATGTTTGAGTTTTCTCTTTTAAACGTGCGTTTGAAATAATGATTGTCAAAATATCTTTTTTTAATTTGACTTTAAGTAAAAATTAGATTGTGTAATATGATTTATGTTTAAATTGGTGGTTGTATAAAGTGATTTTTGTAAAAGTAGAACTTGTTTGGATGGACTATAACATAAGTGGCTTTTGTGATAACGATAAGAGATAAATTAAATTAAAAATTATAAAAAATTTATAAAATTTAAAGTTGGAAAATTTGGCAATAAAACATATATAATTTGATGAAATAATATTACATAACTAATTGGATCACATGTCCCGTACTATCTATAATAAACGAATTAATGTGAGATATTAGGATCATGATAACTCTATTTTTTTCCGTGTCCCGTGCTATCAATAATAAATGAATTAATGTGAGACATAGTTGACTTTTTTTTTTGGAGAGATTAATGAAACTAAATAAATTATTTAATCATATCATATATTATGTATCCTTAGATTATATATCAGTTTATAAGTTAGGAAAAATAGTTTGGGGAAAAAAATGACAAATATAAATACTTTAAAATAATTTAATTAGCTTCTTTAATTTTTTCAAAAAAATTAACTTTATCTTATATTTAAAACAAGAGGAAGTATTTGTTATATATATCATTTTTCTTCCACATTTAGGCTTAAGGCAAAAGCAGGTTAACACATCAAAAGTATTTAAATCCAATTGAAGCACCAAACACTCAAAAAAAAATCAGATTGCCCATCGCGCCTATGGGCCCCAATAGTATGGTTGGGTAGCCCAATCACACACCCAAACATATGCTAAGTCTAGCAATTTTATAAATTTTTTGATTTCGAGTGTTTAACCTAACTCTTTATAAAACTTCTCAAACGCTTCAAAAGGAATTTCACTCGCAACTTTTTTACAGCTTGTTTATCCCAAACGTGGTTTTTTTTTTTTTTTTTTGAAAAAAAGCATAGGGAAATTGGCTTTTGGAAAAATGAGATGTTTGGGCTGGCGTATTGGGTTTTTGGCAATTATGTGTGTGTGTGTGTGTGTGTTTTTTTTTTTTTTTAAAAACAACTTTTGAGAAAAAGTTCAAAAGTCTAGGTTTTTCAAAAAAAAAAAAACCCCTTTCTACCACCGCTAAATCCAAACATAACTCACATTTGCAATATGAATTTTATAAAAATCAGATTAAAAAAATATAACTTTTGTCACTGCTAACCCAATTGAGCCCTTAGTCTCAAGTCATATAGTTGGAAAATAGATAGAAATAATGAAGTTAAATAAAATAGATTCATTATTTTCTGTTTAAAATATTTTAATTATGTCCAGATATTATAGGATTTTGTCTTATATTAGATTTTATAAATCTTAAAAAATTATAAAGGTAATGAACACACAGCGATATATTTTTATTATTATTTAGAAAAATGGAAGGGAAAAAGACACTTAAATATTACTTGAACTTCAAAATCTCAAATTGATTTAATTGACAATAAAAGTAATATGATTGACAAAAAGAGTATGACAATTGACAATTCAGGTTTTTGAAAAATTACTGATTTGAGATTTTGAAGTTCAAGTGGTATTTAAGCATCTTTATCCCAAAATAGAACCCCAAATGCTTATTAAAAAAAAAAAAGGAATGAAGACCAAATTGATGGAAAATATTATGTTAATTCTATTTTAATGACGTAACTTTCAGGGGTGTGGATGCTTATTATACTTGAGTATTTAAACACAGTACTGCCTCCCGCAGTTCTCGGATATGGCAGACCTTTATAAATTTCACAGATAAATAGATTTGTTAAGGATCAAACAAATATGTATACGATGCCACGAGATCTGTGCCCTGACTTCTCTTGTGAAACCAAGGCCTCGACCATGAGATGGGCCACCACTTGTTCACACAAACCAAGTATTACATTGGATCCTGTTCGTTCATATATTTATTTATGATACAAAGAGAATATATCTATAAATGATATCCACATCTCATACTCATTTACTGTTTTCTCTTTAGTTCTCTCCTTGTGCACTCTTTGATTCTTCATATTCACACACTATGAATGCAAAAGATCTATATGCTTATACAATACAGGTATTAGCTGCATATGGACAAGGTTTGATTCAGATGTCACCGTCCCAGAGTTCTTCCAATGATTTGTAAGGCCCATTGTCAGACAGGAACATTTCTCCCCTGTACATCTTGCGTTGTGGAATCTGGCTGATTTTGTTTGATTCCTCATTGCTTAGCTCCCAATCAAATATCTCTAGGTTTTGCTTCATCCTCTCCGTGTTAAAGCTTTTCACAATAGCGCTCGCCCCTTGCTCGTATATCCATCTTAGAGCTATCTGCACACACAATCAGAAAAGAGCCAAAAAGATTATAATTCAAGCACACTTTGATTCTGTTTATCAGCATTCATTTTAGTTCTAGAGATGGATCCTCATTGATCCTTTCTGTCATCTCAACACAGCACATGGCATTAGAATAACAAGGAATAGAACAATAAATATTCAACTTCAATGTAATTTTCAGGCTACTTTCTGGCGAAGTTTAACGGCCTTGGAAACTGGGATTTCCTTTAACCCATTTATAATTCAAATCTGTTATAATAGCTTCATGCAACGATGCGAAGAACGATATCTTTGGCACATCATGCAAGAGGAAATAGAAGTTATATCTCAAGTGAGATTTTTTTTTTTTTTGACGTAAGTGGGGAAGGGTGTGGATAGTTAGCAAGTTGTTTTAAGTTCGATCCTCTACTCTATACCATTTAACAAAAGCAATAACAATGAAAACATTTTAGACCAAAATAAGATTTTTGGTCTGAAACTTGATGGCACAAAGAAAGCTGCATTTGGAAATATTTAGCTGGCCATGTGATGAGGTGGGGTACTGAACCTGAGCAATACTCTTGTTTCTAGCATCAGCAATTTCCTTAAGGACTGGATTCTCCATCACAGAATTGGAACCCCATTTTGATCCATATGCTGCTAGTGGTGACCATGCACTCACATGGATCCCTTTCTGCTTGCAAAACTCTCTCAGTTTCCCCTGATGCCATGATGTGTTCATTTCCACCTAAAATCACCACTCACCACTCTTCATTACCAAGTAAATATGAACAAACCATTACAGTAGAATCTATTTACGCATATATCACAAAAATTCTTGAATTATACTTCTTCGGTCCTAAATGTAAGACCTAGATTGTAGTACTCTTTTTACTACAATCTGTTTACACATTTAGAACCTGTAGTAAGTTATTAGGGTAGAGTCTTTTTATGCACATTCACACCTGATTAACTGCAGGAGCGATTGAAGCATTGTCTAAGAGCTGGGTGAGCTTTTTGGTGCCAAAGTTGCTGACCCCAATACACTTGGCTAAGCCCAGTCTGTGGCATTCTTCCATGGCCTTCCATGTTCCTTCTATGTCAAAGGGAAGCACGTCCTCCCCCTTGAAATTGAAACCTACCGCCTCTGGTCTCCACCTCACTGGCCAGTGAATCAGATACAAATCCAGATACTCCAGGCCCAGATTTCTGTACAATCCCAACCCCGAATGCCAAAAAAGTCATTAGCGTTAAAGATACGGTGAGACCCCAACAATACAATAGACACAAGGCAAAAACAGAATTACTAACAGAACAGACAAGTATCAAATAAAATATACTCTCTCCGATCCTATTTATAAACAAATAATTCCTTATTACGCAAAATAAACTGGTAGTTAAAAATAATAAGTGTGTCAAAAATGCTATGCTTTTTTCATATATGCTCCTATTTATGAAAAAAACATAAGAGAGAGAATAGATAAAAAATATGAGAGATAATGAGTATAAGATATGAGAAAGAATAAATATTTAATAAAGATAAAATAAGAAAGAAAAATTTACATTTTCAGATAAAAAATAAAAGTTGTTTATAAAAAAGACTAACCATATAAAAAAGAAAATTATTTATAAATATCCGGATGAAATAATATTTCCAGTTAGTTGTACTATGAATAAGCAATTTTTTTCCGTTTTTGGTCTGACGTGTCTGGTTGAATATGATTTATGAGTGTTTGGGTAAGCCCAAACCGTGGTTTCAATAAGTATTTTTTTGTAAATTGAGATAAAATTTCTTTGACATATTTACCTCGTAAATTATATAAAATATTTTTCAAAAGCTAATCCAAACACTAACTCTTTTAAATAAATTTGTAGTCCCTGGAACAAACCCAAAATAGCTTATTCTCACCAACCATCGCAATTGATGTGCTCGTTTGGAACAGTTTATTTTTGAGCAATAAGTGCTTATAATTCGTGATTCACGGTATACGAGGTAAGTATGTGAGAGGAGTTTTTTCTCGGTTTGCATAATAAAGGCTTATTTCTCAAATTTAAGCTCTTCCAAACACACACGATGTCTCAATCTATATCACTCTTTCTCCAGTCAATTCTATCTGGAGAGTAATTTTAATTCCCCCGTAGAGCAGTACAAGAGCATGTGATTGAGTATATATAAGCCACAGTATTGCGCGAGAAAATATGCTAAAAATACTGTGGAATATTGAAGGAGACAAACCGGAGGGTGGTGTTGAGAGCTGGGAGAACAAGATCGGGATGGGCGTCGGTGTTCCAGAGCTTGGAAGTGATGAACAATTCATCGCGACTCTTGACGAGGCCTAGCTCTAAAGCTTTAGCCACGGCTTTGCCGAGAGTCTGTTCAGTTCCATAGATAGCAGCAGTGTCGAAATGGCGGTAGCCAAAACGAATGGCGTCGAGGAGGATGGCGGTGAGGTCGTCGGACGACGGAAGAGAAGCCGACCCCGTTCCCATCCCTATCACCGGCATCTTGTGCCCAGAATTGAGCACCACATCTGGCACTTGCTCTGCTTGCTCCATAGCTCGATCGAAACCGCGTAGTTTGTTTGATCTTCCAGAAATTGAGAGAAGCCAAAGTTGACCTGTGGTGCTTTTATACCAAGGTATTAAAATCGGATCGGTATTGAACCGGTCGAGTATTGGACTAAGGGTAGTAAGTCAGATTAGAGTCAAATTGAGACTAAACTGATGAGAAATTGAAGATTTTAGACTTATATAAAATTCTAAAGAAAAAATTAATTTTTTTTTTAAAATTGTAACCCAAATCAGATCAATCTACCGACCGGTTCATCGATTTCCAGATTAGATCCGCGATTCGGTCCGAATTACATAACATTATTTTTATACTAACTAGCCCAGTCCCACGTGATGCACGGATGAAAGAGAGGTGACAGAGTGGGTATTTCTTAACATCTTGTTATGTAAAAAATCACTTAGGTTTAAAATAATATTTTATATTTTTATTGTATGAAAAGGTAGAGATTTATGATACACCCTAACTTTTCCTTAAATTTTCATTTAAGGAAGATCCCCCCCCCCCAAAACTTTATCCGTGTTAAAAGTTGATAATTGATATTGAGAGGTTTATTAAATTAATAGATGTTGTAAATCAACAGCCAAAGAAATGAAGTTGCCCAACTAATTTATCTCCATTTGCTTTTCATATAGAAAGTTAGAAACCATAGACGCCTTTTTTAATTATCGAAATCTTGTTATTAATAAATTATGAATAATATAGTTTATCAATATATATATTATTACTCTTCCATTTGGCTTGGCTAAAAAACGGCTTATCTTTAAAACAAGACACAGATCACTGTTCATAAGCCGATGCTATCGTCTTTTGGGCTCTGTGCAGGCTGAGTCCCCTTTACTCATCTTCTAAAACATGTAATAAATTCTATTAAAATTGGATGGGTTAAAATTTCAAAGCCCCTTCATTTGTCTCCTCTCTCTCTTTTACTCCCTCCTTTTTATTTCCCCGAGGCATTTCCTTCTCTCACGTGCTCACATCTGAGCCTTAAGGTCTGGATTCAAATTTTGAATCCCAATTTGAATCCCTTCTTCTCTCCTTTCTTTCTCTTATTCTTCAGTTTCTCTCATCGCCATCTCATCTCAGGAGCCCTTCCTTGCAATACCCCTCAAATTTCTTCTTCTTCAACTCTCTCTCTCTCTCTCTCTCTCTCAATCATCTACACCGAAGGGTAAGGAATCTCCTCACCGAACTCAAGCCCGGTTCCCTCTGTCGTCGTTGTTGGTGAATTTTTCTGGTGCTTTTCTTTTGTATCTTATTGATGCTAAGAATGTTTGTACTCTTCCGCCATTCTTCCCTTCATCTTTGATCTCTCCCCCTTCTTCTTTTACCTTCTATTTTCTTTTTGTTACAGTATTTTAATGAAAACGTACACAGGGATGCCATTGAAGCTATTGAAAAACCTTGGTGTATTGATGCAGCAAAACCCAACTAATGGTACCCTTTCTTTTGTCAACTTCAGTTTTCCAATATTGTAACTCAGTTTGATTTTTATGAGCATTGATCTGGTCTTCCATTTCTATTCCATCGACATTTGCAAATCTGGTTTTGTCATGTTATTTTTCTTCTTTCTTTTTCCGCATGATAAGAACTAACAAGACTTATTCTCTTTCATTTCAGGTTGTTTCTTCAGTTTGTGATACAGAGCAGCTTGTATGTTTTTTCTCCTTAAATCTCTGATGCTTCCTTTTGTTTTTTTTTTTTGCTGGTAATGTTATTACGTTGTGTGTAATGTTTAGGTTTTAACTCTGCTTTTGGCTTATCTCTTTCTGTGTCAATGGATATATTTATCTGATTGGAATTTCTTCTATGTTATATTTGGTCTGTTGAACTTCTGATCTGATGGTTGTAAAGTGATAACATTTGACCCATTACTCTCAAATATGATAGTACTATATGGCTATTAATATTAAACATAAAGGACAAGAAATGACCTTTATTATTCAATATACTGATATGCAATTTTTCTTGGTACAGAGAATATTATATATGAGCATTATGGGGCTTCCCGTTGCGTTGTCATAGCTTTATGCATGTGGGTGGATGTGATCAGGAAAAAAAAATTATTAAATAAGAAATATGATGATATAATAAAAAAAATGCAGGACTTAATGGAACTCAATGTACCAAAAAATGCAGGATCATAACAAAACTTTTTCATGGAACTCAATGTACCAAGACATTCATGGCTTCAGGTAAACAGTTGTAAAAACAATACTGATAGAGCAGCTAATTTAAATTGAAATCAATGAATTTGTTCTTTATATCTTTCATTTGTCTCTATGAAAAAAGCATACCATGAAAAACTGTACCTTCACATGTTGTTCCTTTATCATAAATTCTAAAGATAAGGACTATAACCTTTCTGCAAACTGCAACCTTCTTTTGCAAGTTCACCATTGCAGATACCTTAAAACATGAATAATCTGCATGCTAAAGTCATTAGGTAAAACAAGTTGGTACAGTCATAAATTAATGCAACCTATGTGATCAAACCTTTGATGCCTTTAAAAAATGTTATCCCATGACCAGAAATTAGTTTGCTTCAATTTGAAATCAAATCTCTGCCATTCGATAATTTATGACTACTCCATTCACTCAATCATAGTTAGATGTATCTACTTCATTATGAAACCAGATGGCTACCTCTTATACTTGGATTTGATTTCCTGGAAATTGCATCTTTTTTAATTTATTCCTTTTTTGAAGTCCTATTGTATCTGATGAAGTAACTTTTTGCGGTATATAGTCCTTGGTTTGTCTCTTTATTCCTTATTTTAGATGACAGTATATAATCCTTGGTTTGTTGTTGCAGAAAGCACTTTTAGCAACAACTTTGGCAAATCTGGATAGGGAGTAATGCTTTTGTTTATAACCATACTGAAAGTAATCCTTTCAAGCAAAAAAAATTGTTCTTGCATTTCTCAAGAATCAAGATCACCTCTGCAGTTTTCAAACTAGGTCTTTAATGTTATGCACTTTTTCTCCTTCCCAGCACATTCTTTCATGCATCAAAATAAACCACGAATTCTTCTTGGTTTTGCTTTGTTGTCTCTGCCAACCAAAAGTTAACTGTAACAAAATTCCAGCCAAAACCATTTCTCCAAGGTTGTATTAATAAACCTGGTAAGTCTTTGTTTTTTTCGCAGTTTTTAGAAGACCATATATAGCCCTTGGTTTTTTCTTGCAGAAGGCGCTCTTAGCCACAACTCTGGCATATTTGGAAATGGAGGAATGCTTTTGTTTATAACCATATAAATGTCAACTATCCGTTATTTGAAATACTTATAGCTTCTTTTTGGCACATATTCATATGGCACGAAGTCTGCTTGGTTTTGATTTGATGGAGGGAAATCTACAAAAAAAAAAAAGTGGTTTACAATAAGGCTTTTTTTGAAATGTAAATGTAATATGGTAGAGTGTTGTTCCTCTTCTGATTGAACTTCTTATATGATGTATTTGTGTTTGTTTGTTTACATTAAGCCACACTTTTGTTTATGTTAATTTTGTCCATTTTCATATAAAGTATGCTTAAGTTTGAAGAATGCAATGTTTTTTTTTTCAGTTCATGATACATAGTTTATTGTTTAGTAAAATCTCCCGTGCAACGCACGGGTAATACATGCTTGTTTTATAAAAGCCATAGACCCCATTATCTAATCTGACATAACACCACCTCGTACTATTATCTTTTTTGTTTTTTTAGTGTTTTGAGCTTGTCATTTTACTGATATATCGATAAGGGAGATGCTTACTGCTCTCCTCTTATATAGTTAAGAATTTTGTAACTTCCTTCCCCATTATCTATCTGATATAACCGTCTCACATTATTATTATTATTATTATTATTATTATTATTATTATTATTATTATTATTATTATTATTATTATTATTATTATTATTTAGTGTTTTGAACCTGCCATTTTGCTGATGTGTCGGTCAGGGAGATATTTACTGCTCTACTTTTATATAGTTAATCTGTGAGTGTTTGGTATCACTTATTTTGGGACAATAAGTCCTTATTACGTAAGTCGAGACAAAACTCCTCTCACATACTTATCTCATATACCGTGAATCACGATTTATAAGCACTTATTGCCTAAAAATAAGCTATCCCAAACAAGCACTGAGCAGTGGATCGAGTTTATCGCAGTTCCGTTGCGTCCATGCGATTGCTTCATCTCACGCCGAGGAAAAACCAGTATTGTGGTTTCTCGAACAGCACCCCGTCACATCAAGAGGTCTCATCATATCCAATTATCCATGCGAATCAACCATTTTAGTGAGTTGTTTATCCAACTCCATGTGGGTGGGAATAAGTAGGGGTAGAAACAGGTCAGGCCAGACCAGGCTTTGGCCTTAACAAGCCTGGCCTGTATTGTAGCAAATCGGCCTGTGCCTGGCTTGTGGCCTGTCACAGGCTTTTTTATTAGCCTGAGCCTGGCCTATTCACAGGCCTGGTATGGCCTGAGGCCTGTTAAAAGCCTGTATTTTTTTTATAGAAAAAATGCATATACACAGACAGTCACAGTAACCAATCAAAACAAACCCTGCCATTGCAAATTTAATCCGAACCACAAAACAAAAGAATAAAGTTTAAAAACAGCTAGTCAAGAATAATAGATCCTGAACTTTTTTTTTGCCATCAGATCCTGAACTAAAATCATAAACCATACAGAATCAAATATATAGATCATGGAAAAATCAAAATAATCAAAATAGTCCACATCAAAATATGCGAATCAGAGTGGCGACGCGAACCGAAGGCACAAAATTGTTTTCAAGACTCGCAGGAATGAAAAATCTTTGCCAAGACCAAGAGTCATGACTGCAAATCCGCAATAAGTTGAATGCAAATTTTTGAGCCATACATTGCATCTATGGGGAGTGGGTACCTGATTCTCATCGGCACAAACAGAACTCAAACGATTCTGTGCCACTCAAGTTTCTGAAGTTTGGATGACAATGGGCGTTTCGGTTAAAGTGAATGGTCGAAGAACTCCGAGAACCTCGTTGAAGTGAAGCCAAACCGAATCAGAGAATCAACCTAATCGAACAGCCTCTGAGAGTCTGGGTGGACGAGGACGAGTCAAGACACGGTGTGAGTTGGCTAAGAGCGAGATCAGAGTGAGACGAGGATCGTCAACTGAGTAAGATCGGAGAAGGGAGTGAGAGTGAGATCGTCGACTGAGACTCTTGAGACAGATGCACAGATGAGGATCGTCAACTGAGGGCGAGATCAGAGTGAGACTGAGAGCGAGATTGGAGTTAGACTGAGAGTGAGATCGTCGGCTGAGACCCTTGAGAGCGAGATCCGAATGGAGTGAGAGTGGGACTGTGGTCTGTGGGAGTGGGAGTCGGCTGAGACCCTTGAGAGCGAGATTCGAATGGAGTGAGAGTGGGATTGTGGTCTGTAGGAGTGGGAGTGAGAGAGGCGGCAGTGGGAGTGAGACGAGAGTGAGAGGTTGATATTTGAGAGATGAGAGAGAATGGGCGATGAGACTGAGAGGGGGCATTGGGCTATTTGGACTTTGGGAGGATCGGACCACTTTTTTTTTTAATATATTAACAGGCTAGCTTGATAGGCCTAAAAGGCCTATCAATAGGCCTAGGCCTGGCCTGTTTAATAAAACATGCTTTAAAATAGGTCTGGGCCTGGCCTTTTATTCTAATAGGCCAGGCCTGATCAGGCCGGAAACAGGCCAGGCCGCAGGCCCCTGACAGGTAGCTTGGCCTGTTTCCACCCCTAAGAATAAGGGCCGGCCCTTCATGAGTTTGGGTCTAAATCGGCTGGTCAGTTTATGCTCGACTCTTGTAAAACCCGTAATTTATGAAGTCCGTAGCCCTACAGGGTTGGTTCTTCACCTGCTCGAGCGTAAATTGGCCTAAACTCATTTTAATTTAAATAAAATTCACTCTCAAGTCTTCCAATTTAATTTTGATTTTTCTTTAAATTGAGATACATTATTTTTAAAACTCATAAATTTCTAGTTAAAATAATTATCTAATGTTCAAATTAGCCTATTTTTTTAAAGTTTAAATGAATAAACCATTGTAGAAAACCAAATAAATAGAACCATTTAATAAGTGTTAGCTTGTTACTAATACTCTATTAGGTACTTAGGTGTCTCTCATATTGATAATTTGATATAATGATTTACATATGTTAATTTATTTTAAAAAAATTAAACGGGGCTCTTTTAAGCCCATGGTCCTACAGGGCTGGCTCTTTTAGGCCCGACTCCTTCTGGAGGCTCTAAATCATAAATTCGGCCCTTGACGGGCTCAAACCCCAACAGGCTGATCCGATGAGCTCGACTCGATTTCCCAGCTTTATTCTATCTTGCTAGTTGTATTTACAACTTACAAGTTGAATTTGAATAAGTGGGTTAGATAGGGTTTTAAAAAAAATAAATAAACAATTTAATCGTACGAACTCAAATCCTGGAATAAAGCAAAAAAAATTGTGCTAACCTTTTCTAGTTATCAAATCCTACTCACAAGTTCAACACGCTTCAACATCTGGTTGATAAAGTTAAAGATAGGCTAAGCAGTTGGCATGCCTCAAGAATTTCTCTTGCAGGCCGTGATACATTAGTTAAATCAGTCATAGCTGCGATGCCTTCTTATAACATGCAGACGACCAACCTACCAGCTTCTGTTTGTGAAAATATTGAAAAGAAGGCACGTAATTTCCTCTGGGGTTCATCAGATGAACGAAGACGAATGCATCTAGTGGCGTGGGATAAAGTCTGTACTGAGAAAACGAAAGGGGGTCTTGGTATGAAGCATATTAGACAACAGAATCGAGCTTATATGATGAAGCTTGGGTGGGGATTGATTAAAGAGCGAGATTCTCTATGGGCTAAAGTTATCAGAAGCAAGTATGGTTGTGGTGATGATCTCATTCCTCGAATTAACTCCAAAAAACCAGGATCCAACACCTGGAGTGGAATTAAACAAAACTGGCCTAAGGTTCAAGAAGGTATTTAGTTAATTACAGACAGGGATGGTATAGAGAGAGCTCGTTGGAAATTTGAAAAGCATGGTTCCTTCACGATGCGATCAGCATATAAGGTTCTTTCTCACGAAGAGGTTTCTCTAGAAGGTAGATGGAGTGATGTTTGGAAACTCAAAATTCCCCAAAGATGTAAGCTTTTTGCCTGGCTTATGTTACATGGACGACTTATCACTAATAGCTTGAAGCAACGAATGTCCCTTCATCCTAACGGCCGTTGTGACCGTTGTCAAAAGTTCATTGAAGATGAAATTCATGCAATTAGAGATTGCAAGGACATTAGGAATATATGGGAGAAAGTCATTCACCCATCGGTCTATGACAGGTTCTTCTCGGGTAATATTCATACCTGGTTCCAGGCTAATATGACACATCCTTATGGGCTTGATATGGAACAATGGAAATATCTCTTTGTTATAATCTGTTGGCTCATTTGGAGGGATCGTAATGAGAGGATTCACTCTTGTCCGACCACGGATCTCAATCAAATTAATGCTAAGGCAAAGGCAATCCTAGGAAGCTTTATGGAAGCTATGAATAGGATTAAATATACGAAGCTTGCAAACAATCAAGTTCAAGTTGAAGGCTCTACAATTCACAATGTGGAAAGTTATACTACGGTAGAGGTCGATGGAGCTTATTCTCCGTGCCAAGGAAAATGTGCATGTGGAGGAATTATTATTGACTGTAATGGAACTATATTGGAAGGCTTTCGTCTAAAGCTTGAGAATGGTGAATCTCTTGAAGCAGAAATCTGGGGTTGCTTATTGGGCTTGAAGAGAGCATGGGAAGGAGGTCATAGAATGGTTCGATTGAGAAGCGACTCTCAGGAAGTGATACATCTTCTTCTGAATGATATTTCTAACCTTCACGAAGATTGGTCTCTCATCATGGAAGCGAAAGAAATGCTTCGACGCGACTGGGTTGTGATGATAGAATATATTGACAGGAATTTGAATGCCAAAGCTGATTTAATTGTGAAGACAGCTTTGAATGACTACCCTGGTTTGACCATTATGGGCCCTGACACGTTAGCTAGAGTTATGCAGCTATCTTAGTTTTGTATTTATTTTTTAATTTCGTTTTTGCTTTCCTATTGTATCAAAAAAAAAAAACACACGAGATCTGGGCCCTTACTTCTCTTGTGAAACCAAGGCCTCAACCATGAGATGGGCCACCACTAGTTCACACAAACCAAGTACTCCCTCCGATCCTAATTATAGGATATATTTACCTAATTTTGAAAAAATTAAGAATAATAATTAAATTAGTTAATCTTATTTATTTTTCTAATTTAGCCCTCCTTTTCTCCTCTGAATTACCTCACAGCAACTGCTTATCCCAATCCTTACACCACTTTTACAAGAAGAAAAGTGCATCTTTCAGAGGGCAATCAAGTCACATCACCTCCTCAAACCATTGTTTTTAGTTTCAGTTACCAGCGACCACACAATTTAAGCGATAGATGAGATATATAATATATAGTAAATCTAAATCGTTAAAATTTTATTTCTTTTCTTAAATAAATCTTAATTGATTTAACCAAATTATATCTTCATGTTTTTTAAGGGCCTCGAGAAAAGTGTAAAACATGTGCAGGAGACAATTTAGAGAACCACGATGACAAAAAAAAATATTGTGTTTCATTATTATCGAGAAAGTATCAATTGGGGGTATTTTGAGAAGAAATTGATAAAAATTAAAACTTTATCCTATAATTAGGATTAAGATCAACTCCCAAATATTGTCCTATAATTAGGACTGGAGGGAGTATTAAATTGGATCCTGTTCGGTCATATATTTATTTATGATACAAGAGAATATATCTATAAATGATATCCACATCTCATACTCATTTACTGTTTTCTCTTTAGTTCTCTCCTTGTGCACTCTTTAATTCTTCATATTCTCACACTATGAATGCAAAAGATCTATATGCTTATACAATACAGGTATTAAGCTGCATATGGACAAGGTTTGATTCAGATGTCACCGTCCCAGAGTTCTTCCAATGATTTGTAAGGCCCATTGTCAGACAGGAACATTTCTCCCCTGTACATCTTGCGTTGTGGAATCTGGCTGATTTTGTTTGATTCCTCATTGCTTAGCTCCCAATCAAATATCTCTAGGTTTTGCTTCATCCTCTCCGTGTTAAAGCTTTTCACAATAGCGCTCGCCCCTTGCTCGTATATCCATCTTAGAGCTATCTGCACACACAATCAGAAAAGAGCCAAAAAGATTATAATTCAAGCACACTTTGATTCTGTTTATCAGCCTTCATTTTAGCTCTAGAGATGGATCCTCAATGATCCTTTCTGTCAACACAACACAGCACATGGTATTAGAACAATAAGTATTCAACTTCAGTGTAGTTTTTAGGCTACTTTCTGGTAAAGTTTAACGGCCTTGGAAACTGGGATTTCCTTTCACCCATTTATAATTCAAATCTGTTATAAAAGCTTCATGCAACGATGGGAAGAACGATATCTTGGGCACATCATGCAAGAGGAAATAGAAGTTATATCTCAAGTAAGTTTTTTCTTTTTTCTTTTTTTGACGAAAGTGGGGAAGTGTGTGGATAGTTAGCAAATTGTTTTAAGTTCGATCCTCTGCTCTATACCATTTAACAAAAGCAATTAACAATGAAAACATTTTAGACCAAAATAAGATTTTTGGTCTGAAACTTGATGGCACAAAGAAAGCTGCATTTGAAAATATTTAGCTGGACATGTGATGAGGTGGGGTACTGAACCTGAGCAATACTCTTGTTTCTAGCCTCGGCAATTTCCTTAAGGACTGGATTCTCCATCACAGAATTGGAACCCCATTTTGATCCATATGCTGCTAGTGGTGACCATGCACTCACATGGATCCCTTTCTGCTTGCAAAACTCTCTCAGTTTCCCCTGATGCCATGATGTGTTCATTTCCACCTAAAATCACCACTCACCACTCTTCATTACCAAGTAAATATGAACAAACCATTAAAGTCGAATCTATTTATGCTAGAATTAGACTCCTTTATTCCTAGATGTAAGACCTAATTTGTAATGCTATTTTAACTACAGTCTGTTTATACATTTAGGACTGGTAGTAAGTTACTAGGGTTGAGTATTTTTATACACATACACACCTGATTAACTGCAGGAGCGATTGAAGCATTGTCTAAGAGCTGGGTGAGCTTTTTGGTGCCAAAGTTGCTGACCCCAATACACTTGGCTAAGCCCAGTCTATGGCATTCTTCCATGGCCTTCCATGTTCCTTCAATGTCAAAGGGAAGCACGTCCTCCCCCTTGAAATTCAAACCTACAGCCTCTGGTCTCAACCTCACTGGCCAGTGAATCAGATACAAATCCAGATACTCCAGTCCCAGATTTCTGTACAATCCCAACCCCGAATGCCAAAAAAGTCATTAGAGTTAAAGAAATGGTGAGACCTCAACAATAAAATAGACACAAGGCAAAAACAGAATTAAAAAACAGAACAGACAAGTATCAACATGTCAATATCAAATAAAATAAAATATTTACAGTTAGTTGCACTATGAATAAGCAATTTTTTTCCGTTTTTGGTCTGACGTGTCTAGTTGAATATGATTTGGTCTTTTAAATAAATTTGTACTCCCTAGACCAAACCCAAAATAGCTTATTCTCACCAACCATCTCAATTGATGTCTCAATCTATATCGCTCTTTCTCCAGTCAATTCTATCTGGAGCGTAATTTTAATTCCCCCGTAGAGCAGTACAAGAGCATGTGATTGAGTATATATAAGCCACAGTATT
Organism: Inga laurina; assembly: GCA_963855925.1. Taxonomy (NCBI): domain Eukaryota; kingdom Viridiplantae; phylum Streptophyta; class Magnoliopsida; order Fabales; family Fabaceae; genus Inga; species Inga laurina. The sequence goes on along the minus strand of OY979703.1, from coordinate 28,118,743 downwards.
GCGCGAGAAAATATGCTAAAAATACTGTGGAATATTGAAGGAGACAAACCGGAGGGTGGTGTTGAGAGCTGGGAGAACAAGATCGGGATGGGCGTCGGTGTTCCAGAGCTTGGAAGTGATGAACAATTCATCGCGACTCTTGACGAGGCCTAGCTCTAAAGCTTTAGCCACGGCTTTTCCGAGAGGCTGTTCAGTTCCATAGAGAGCAGCAGTGTCGAAATGGCGGTAGCCAATGCGAATGGCGTCGAGGAGGATGGCGGTGAGGTCGTCGGACGACGGAAGAGAAGCCGACGCCGTTCCCATCCCTATCACCGGCATCTTGTGCCCAGAATTGAGCACCACATCTGGCACTTGCTTTGCTTGCTCCATAGCTCGATCGAAACCACGTAGTTTGTTTGATCTTTAAGAAATTGAGAGAAACCAAAGTTGACTTGTGGTGCTTTTATACTAATGAGCAGTGGATCGAGTTTCTCGCGGTTCAGTTGCGTCCACGTGTTTGCTTCATCTCACGCCGGGGAAAAACCAGTATTGTGGTTTATCGAACAGCAGCCCGTCACATCAGGAGGTCTCATCTTATCCAATTATCCATGCGAATCAACCATTTTGGCGAGCGGTTTATCCAACTCTGTATGGGCGGGAATAATGCCGGCCGAGCTTGGTCTAAATCGGCATGTCAGTTCATGTATGATCGTGTGTTTGAAACAGCGATTGATAATTGAGTTTGTTTTAATTGGGTCTGTTGTGATATTACTTTTTTGATAAAAACTAAATTATGTAATGTGATTTATGTTTGGATTGACGATTGTCAATTGAACTTTTGTAAAAATAAAACTTATTTGGATTGATTTAAACATAAAGGCTTTTATAATAATGGTAAGAGAGAGAGGGGCGGAAAAATATTTAAAAAATCAAGTAAATATTTAAAAATTACTTTAAAATATTAGGTGCTACTAGAAAAATATTTTAGAGTGAGTGGAAATCAATAAATCAATATTCTAAGTTTTGGGTGCTCTTTACTACTAAAAAAATACATTAAAGGGAAAATTGTAGTCAGTCTCCTAAAACTGGGTATAACTGAAAAATTATTTTAAAGAGTTAAAAGCACCAAAAAATATTTTAAAGTAATTTTTGGAGCTGAAAAAGTATATTAAGGGTAAAATTATAATAAGTCTGATAACACACTAGGTACAACTGAAAAAATATTTTAAGGGTTTAAAAACACCAAAAAAATATTTTAAAGTTATTTTTGGAGCTAAAAAAATACATTAAATGTAAAATTGCAATCAGCCTGATAACACACTGAGTATAGTTGAAAAAATATTTTAAGAGGTTAAAAACACCAAAAAAATATTTTAAGTGGTTAAAAACACTCAAAAAATATTTTTTGAGTGGTTACAACTAGAAAGTGGGTAAAATTACAATCAGTCTGATAGCACACTAGGTAGTGGATATAATTAGAAAAATATTTTAAGAGGTTAAAAACACTCAAAAAATATTTTTTGATACTACATACTATTTAAAAAATATTTTATGGGAAAAGGCAATATCATATAACTAATTTTCAGACAACCTAATCTAGCATAAAATGTCATTAGCTTTTAACAAAAGCTCAATTTTCTAGCTTCTCCCAATTGAGCTTTCACCAATTGGGTTTTGGCAAAAGCTCAATTACTAATTGGCCTCTCCAAACACTCAAAATTTGAGTTCTCAATTGACAATTGAGCTTATAGTAGTTAATTGGGCTTAAAGGGAGTCTCCAAATACACCCTGTCTCATGTAAAACCCCTAATTTACAAGGTTTTGTGGTCCTAGAGGGTTAGGTCTTCATAGGCTCGAGTTTAAAGAGTCTTAACTCATTTTAATTTAAATAAAATTTATTTTTAAGTTTTACAATCTAATTATTATTATTTTTAAATTGAAACACATTATTTTTAAAATTCATAAATTTTTAGTAAAAATAATTATCTAATGTTTAAATTAACTTATTTTTTAAAGTTTAAATGAATAAACATTGTAGAAAACCAAATAAATAAAACCCTTTAATGAGTATTAGTTTGTTACTAATACTCTATTAGGTACTCAGGTATCTCTCATATTGATAATTTGATATAATGATATTATATATATTAATTTATTTTAAAAAACATTAAACGAGGCACTTTTAAGCCCGTGACCCTATAGGACTTGCCCTTTTAGGCCGGACTCCTTCTGGAGGTTCTAAATCATAAGCCCAACTCTTAACTAACTCAGACCTAAATAGGCTGACCCTTCGAACTCGACTCAATTTTTTACTGGTTGTATTTACAACTTACAAATTGAACTTGGGTAAGTGGGTAAGGTAATTTATATTTGTATAGGGTTAAAAAAAACAAAAGAAACAGTTTAATCTTACGAACTCAAATCTTGGAAAAAAGCAAAAAAAAATTTGCTAACCTTTAATAGTTATCAAATCCCACTCACAAGTTCAACACGCCGCAACTTGAATAGCCTATAAAAATATGCCTGCCCCCTATCTTCAACATTTGTAACTAAATTTCAGCCTTTTTTTAACTCATACATCTCAGTTTACCTAAATGTTTGAGTTTTCTCTTTTAAACGTGTGTTTAGAACAACGTCTGTCAAAATAGTTTTTTTTTTTTTAATTTGACTTTAAGTAAAAATTAGATTATGTAATATGATTTATGTTTGAATTGGTGGTTGTATAAAGTGACTTTTGTAAAAGTAGAACTTGTTTGGATTGGCTATAGCATAAGTGGCTTTTGTGATAACGATAAGAGATAAATTAAATTAAAAATTTATAAGAGTTAAAGTTGGAAAATTTGGCAATAAAAAATATATAATTTAATGAAATAATATTGCATAACTAATTGGATCACATGTGTAATATCCCAATTTTTGATTAAGGGATAATCATGATTATTATGGATTAATTGGGAATTACTATGTGTTTTATGGCTATTTTAATTAATATGTCATAATTATTGAAAAATTGGAATAATGGAATTATTGGCCATGAGTTGGTAATTAAGGGAGAAATTAATTACTAACTAAGAGAAAATGGGATGTGTGATTAAAATGGTTAATGGAGAGATTAGATAAGTTAATTGGTGACTTATTTGGGGGGAACCAATGGCAATTTGACATGTGGCAAAGAGAGTATGTGTGTGTAAAAGTCAAATGGGATAAAAGATTAATTTCTCTCTCCTCTTCTCTCTCTTGTTCGGCTGAGGTATGGGGGAGGGAGTGTGTAATCATTTCCTTCTTCTTCCTCAGTCCATCTCTCACATCTCTCTCTCTCGTCAGTTTTGTGCCCAAAGGAAGGAAGAAAAGCTTGATCTTTGGGTAAGTAAATGCTTTCCATTGCTCAAGTTCCTTTCATAAATGTTGATCCTTGAGTCATGTGCTTCATTTTGGTGTGTATAGTTGGGCCATTTGGTGTTGATTGGTGTCACACGAAAATCTGATTGTGGGAGAATCAAAGAGTCTCTTTGGAGAAGTTGATAAGGTGAGTAAAACCAATCTATCTATCTATGTTTCATACCATTTGAAGTAATTCATAAATTCTGGAAATTTTAGCTTGAATCCGAAAAGTTGATGCCACTGTTCATTTGGTATGTTTTTGGCATGAGAATGGTGTTTTGGAATGAGTTAAGATAGATAGATTGATTGGTAATTGAAATGTGAAGTTTGGTTAAGATTGGTGTATTATTGAAATTGTTGCCTAAAACCCAAATCATGATAATGGAGTAAGATTTTGAGGATTCTGTTGATTCCATTGAGTTTATTGGGTGTTTTTGTGTGGAAATGGCTTTTGGGTTAAGTTTTGTATCCATAGGAATCAATTGAGCAATGGTTAAGGAGAGTGCCTCTGTTCTGCGTTTTCTGCTATCTGGTAGATTCACTCGAGCAGGGATGGGTCTGCTCGAGTGAAGGAGGAATATCACCTGAGCAGAAATGGGTCTGCTCGAGTGAGGGATGAATGTCACCCGAGCAGGGATAAACTCTGCTCGAGTGCGGTAGTGCAATTATCGTTTCTTGCTCTCTGTGTTCTTATTGCACTCCCTGGGTCATAGCAAGCATAGCCTCACTCGCGAGTGAGGGATGAACATCACTCGAGTGACCCTCTTTGTGCTCGAGTGACGAGTGTATTTGACACCAAAGGACTTACTTCTCGGGTTGTCACTCGCGAGTAGGTGCACGAGTGTGCCTTCTCACTCGCGGGTATGGGCACCGTGCTCGAGTGAGCCGTGTGTGTGCTCGAGTGATCCGTTCCTGTGAAAGTTCTGGTGCTCTCGGGCATGTGCTTTCTGTCTTCACTTCCTTGTGCTTGAGGTGAATTCCGTACTTGTGCTCGAGTGAGGATTTTGTGCTCGAGTGATCCGTTTCCCTGAAAGGTGTTGTGCTCTCGGGCTTGTGCTTTCTGTTCTCACTCTCTCTTGTGCCCGAGTGATGTCCGTACCATCACTCGAGTGAAGCCGTTTTCACTCGAGTGTCCGTACATCAGCACTCGAGCATGGTCATCTGTGCTCGAGTGAAACAATGTAAAATCTCAGTTTTGTGCTTCCAAAAGGGGATCTTTGGAATAGTTCTTCCTACCCTTTAGGAGTTTTATTAGGGGTATTAATGACTCCAAAAGAGCAATAATGATAACCAATTAAGCATTATAAAGTGAATTAAGTCTTGGAATAGAGAATAACTCTTCGTCCCTAATTGTGAAAATAGGATTTGATATTTGCCTTCCTCGGGAGAGACCGACGCTAGGACACGCCCGGAAGAACTCAGGTAGTGACTTTTCTCTCATATCTTGTATGATGTTTTGGCATGCATAACTTATCGTTGCAATTGTGAAATGTGTGCCATGGTCCATTACGGCGCGAGCAGGTCAGCGTGAGCCGTATAGGGAGTGACAGTGGTCATCTCTAGGTCGGCCGTTGGACTGCCGTCGTAATCGACATGGATCTTTGTGAATCCGACCCGTGGGGCGGCGTTTATGAAACCATCCGTGGGCTGTGTGTGTGTATCTTGCCTATGTGGCTTGCGATTATGATATGCTTTATATGGATCCCAGCTGTGGTGAGTTATACTGTGTTGATTGTTGTGATGCAATACAACGTGAGCAATTCAGCGTGAACAATCGTCAGGGATGACATGGGTCATACTAACCATTGCCGTTGTAACTGCCGTTGTAGTTGCTTGTTGTTAATAATGATTTGCTTACATGCATTATTATTGTACATTATATGATTGACTTGTTACTACGGGGATTCTTTAGAATCTCACTCTCCCAAAATTAACCATTTTAGACAGGGCCGAAGGATCAAAAGGCAAGCGGGCGACGAAGAGTAGTTAGAGCTCCTGTTTAGGAGTATATTTTGGAGTGGATGGTTATCATTGTATATTTTGGAATTGTATCTAGTAGGTTTTGTGTAATCCCCAAGAAGAAGGGTATGAATTGTAGGCTTTGTGCCTTGTGTAAATCCCTTTTATTTATGAATGGAACCCGAGTGAGTCGGGAACTTATTTGCACTCTGATATTTGTAAATGGAATTCACCTGTTCAGGCCATTATTGTTTTGTATTGTGAATATGAGACCATTGTGAATAAGTTTGAAAAAGTTTTTGCAAATCCGATTTTTGGGCAAAAGATTTCTTTGATAAGTCCCAAATTGAATTATGGTCTCTAATTACAACTTAATTATGAGCTTAAGAACTTAATCTCGGCCTAAGGTGGGAAGGGGGTTACAACATGTCCCGTACTATCTATAATAAACGAATTAATGTGAGATATTAGGATCATGATAACTCTATTTTTTTATGTGTCTCGTGCTATCAATAATAAATGAATTAATGTGAGACATAGTTGACTTTTTTTTGGAGAAATTAAGGAAATTAAATAAATTACTTAATCATATCATATATTGTATATCCTTAGATTATATATCAGTTTATAAGTTAGGAAAAATAGTTTGAGGAAAAAATGATAAATATAAATACTTTAAAATAATTTAATTAACTTCTTTAATCTCTTCAAAAAAATTAACTTTGTCTTATATTTAATACAAGAGGAAGTATTTGTTATATATATATATATATATATAAATCATTTTTCTTTCACATTTTGGCTTAAGGCAAAAGCATGTTAACACATCAAAAGCACTTAAACCCAATTGAAACACCAAACACTAAAAAAAAAAAAAAAAAAAAAAAAAAAAAAAAAAAAAAAAAAAAAAAAAATCAGATTGCCCATCATGCCTATGGGCCCCAATAGTACGATTGGGTAGCCCAATCGCAAATCCAAACATATGCCAAGTCTTGGCAATTTTATAAATTTTTTGTTTTCGAGTATTTAACCTAACTCCTTATAAAACTTCTCAAACGCTTCAAAAGGAATTTCACTCGCAACCTTTTTACAGCTTGTTTATCCCAAACGTGGTTTTTTTTTTTTGAAAAAAAACATAGTGGAATTGGCTTTTGGAAAAATGGGGTGTTTGGGTTGGCGTTTTAGGTTTTGGCAATTTTTTTTTTCAAAACCAGCTTTTAAGGAAAAGCTCAAAAGTCTAGCTTTTTCAAAAAAAAAAAAAAAACCGCTTCTACTACCGCCAAATCCAAACATAAATCACATTTACAATATGACTTTTATAAAAATCAGATTAAAAAAATGTTACTTTTATCACTGCTAACCCAATTGAGCCCTTAGTCTCAAGTCATATAGTTGGAAAATGGATAGAAATAATGAAGTTAAATAAAATAGATTCATTATTTTCTGTTTAAAAGATTTTAATTATGTCCAGATATTATAGGATTTTGTCTTATATTAGATTTTAGAAATCTTAAAAAATTATAAAGGTAATGAACACACAGCGATATATTTTTATTATTATTCAGAAAAATAGAAGGGAAAAAGACACTTAAATATTACTTGAACTTCAAAATCTTAAATTGGTTTTATTGACAATAAGAGTAATATGATTGACAAAAAGAGTAGAACAGTTGACAATTCAGGTTTTTGGAAAAATTATCGATTTGAGATTTTGAAGTTCAAGAGGTATTTAGGCAGCTTTATCCCAAAATAGAACCCCAAATGCTTATTTAAAAAAAAGGAATGAAGACCAAATTGATGGAAAATATTATGTTAATTCTATTTTAATGTCGTAACTTTCAGGGGTGTGGATGCTTATTATACTTGAGTATTTAAACACACTACTGCCTCCCGCAGTTCTCGGATATGGCAGACCTTTATAAATTTCACAGATAAATAGATTTGTTAAGGATCAAACAAATATGTATACGATGACATAAGATCTGTGCCCTGACTTCTCTTGTGAAACCAAGGCCTCGACCATGAGATGGGCCACCACTTGTTCACACAAACCAAGTATTACATTGGATCCTGCTCGTTCATATATTTATTTATGATACAAAGAGAATATATGTATAAATGATATCCACATCTCATACTCATTTACTGTTTTCTCTTTAGTTCTCTCCTTGTGCACTCTTTGATTCTTCATATTCACACACTATGAATGCAAAAGATCTATATGCTTATACAATACAGGTATTAGCTGCATATGGACAAGGTTTGATTCAGATGTCACCGTCCCAGAGTTCTTCCAATGATTTGTAAGGCCCATTGTCAGACAGGAACATTTCTCCCCTGTACATCTTGCGTTGTGGAATCTGGCTGATTTTGTTTGATTCCTCATTGCTTAGCTCCCAATCAAATATCTCTAGGTTTTGCTTCATCCTCTCCGTGTTAAAGCTTTTCACAATAGCGCTCGCCCCTTGCTCGTATATCCATCTTAGAGCTATCTGCACACACAATCAGAAAAGAGCCAAAAAGATTATAATTCAAGCACACTTTGATTCTGTCTATCAGCCTTCATTTTAGTTCTAGAGATGGATCCTCATTGATCCTTTCTGTCATCTCAACACAGCACATGGTATTAGAATAACAAGGAATAGAACAATAAATATTCAACTTCAATGTAATTTTCAGGCTACTTTCTGGCGAAGTTTAACGGCCTTGGAAACTGGGATTTCCTTTAACCCATTTATAATTCAAATCTGTTATAATAGCTTCATGCAACGATGCGAAGAACGATATCTTTGGCACATCATGCAAGAGGAAATAGAAGTTATATCTCAAGTGAGTTTTTTTTTTTTTTTTTTGACGAAAGTGGGGAAGGGTGTGGATAGTTAGCAAGTTGTTTTAAGTTCGATGCTCTCCTCTATACCATTTAACAAAAGCAATTAACAATGAAAACATTTTAGACCAAAATAAGATTTTTGGTCTGAAACTTGATGGCACAAAGAAAGCTGCATTTGGAAATATTTAGCTGGAAATGTGATGAGGTGGGGCACTGAACCTGAGCAATACTCTTGTTTCTAGCATCAGCAATTTCCTTAAGGACTGGATTCTCCATCACAGAATTGGAACCCCATTTTGATCCATATGCTGCTAGTGGCGACCATGCACTCACATGGATCGCTTTCTGCTTGCAAAACTCTCTCAGTTTCCCCTGATGCCATGATGTGTTCATTTCCACCTAAAATCACCACTCACCACTTTTCATTACCAAGTAAATATGAACAAACCATTACAGTAGAATCTATTTACGCATATACCACAAAAATTCTTGAATGATACTCTTCTAATCTTAAATATAAGATCTAGTTTGTAGTTCAATTTAAACTACATTCTCTTTATACATTTAGAACTGGAGGTAGTAACTTAGTAGGGTGGAGTTTTTTTATGCACATACACACCTGATTAACTGCAGGAGGGATTGAAGCATTGTCCAAGAGCTGGGTGAGCTTTTTGGTGCCAAAGTTGCTGACCCCAATAGACTTGGCTAAGCCCAATCTGTGGCATTCTTCCATAGCCTTCCATGTTCCTTCTATGTCAAAGGGAAGCACGTCATCCCCCATGAAATTGAAACCTACAGCCTCTGGTTTCAACCTCACTGGCCAGTGAATCAGATACAAATCCACATACTCCAGTCCCAGATTTCTGTACAATCCCAACTCCGAATGCCAAAAAAGTCATTAGAGTTAAAGAAATGGTGAGACCTCAACAATAAAATAGACACAAGGCAAAAACAGAATTGAAAAACAGAACAGACAAGTATCAACATGTCAATATCAAATAAAATAAAATATGTACAGTTAGTCGTACTAAGAATAAGCAATAAATAATTAATGCAGGGCTCCTCATAGGTAGAGAAAGTTGTGCATAGTTTATTAATTTTTTTTCCGTTTTTGGTCTGACGTGTCTAGTTGAATATGATTTGGTCTTTTAAATAAATTTGTACTCCCTAGACCAAACCCAAAATAGCTTATTCTCACCAACCGTCTCAATTGATGCCTCAATTTATATCACTCTTTCTCCAGTCAATTCTATCTGGAGAGTAATTTTAATTCCCCCCGTAGAGCAGTACAAGAGCTTGTGATTGAGTATATATAAGACACAGTATTGCGTGAGAAAATATGCTAAAAATACTGACGAATATTGAAGGAGACAAACCGGAGGGTGGTGTTGAGAGCTGGGAGAACAAGATCGGGATGGGCGTCGGTGTTCCAGAGCTTGGAAGTGATGAACAATTCATCGCGACTCTTGACGAGGCCTAGCTCTAAAGCTTTAGCCACGGCTTTTCCGAGAGGCTGTTCAGTTCCATAGATAGCAGCAGTGTCGAAATGGCGGTAGCCAATGCGAATGGCGTCGAGGAGGATGGCGGTGAGGTCGTCGGACGACGGAAGAGAAGCCGACGCCGTTCCCATCCCTATCACCGGCATCTTGTGCCCAGAATTGAGCACCACATCTGGCACTTGCTTTGCTTGCTCCATAGCTCGATCGAAACCACGTAGTTTGTTTAATTTTCCAGAAATTGGGAGAAGCCAAAGTTGAACTGTGGTGCTTTTATAATAATCAAGCAGTGGATCGAGTTTCTCGCGGTTCCGTTGTGTCCACGCGTTTCCTTCATCTCACGCCGGGGAAAAACCAGTATTGCGGTTTCTCGAACAGCACCCCGTCACATCAATAGGTCTCAATCCATGCGAATCAACCATTTTAGTGAGAGGTTGATCCAACTCTATTTTGCTGGTTGGAAACCGGAAACTGCTTCCGTACTTTTTTTCTTAAAGAAAAGGCTGGTGTTTTTTTGGATGTAGGGTTAACATCTTACTAATTTAGATTTAATATATTTTTATAATAATATTTTTAATATATTAATATAATAATATTTTAATAATATATTAAATCTGAATTTTTAAGATTTCAATCGATAAAAAAAAACTGTCATATCCTTTATGAGAAAAGGTTACAACTCATAAGTTGAAGTTGATAAAGTAATTTATATTTAGATAGGGTTAAAAAAAGAAAAAAGAAACAGTTTAATCTGACAAACTCAAATTCTGGAATAAAGGAATAAAAAGTTGTGCTAACCTTTTCTAGTTATTATATCCCACTCACAAGTTCCACACGACCACACCCCACCTATGAAAATGAGCCTGCCATCTATCTTCAAAATTTGTGACTAAAATTTGGCTGTTTTTTTACTCATACATCTTACTGTACCTAAATCTCTGAGTTTTCTCTTTTAAGCCTTTGCAATGTTATAAATTTTTTGTTTTATGGTGCTTAACCTAACTCCTTATAAAACTTCTCAAATGCTTCAAAATGAATTTCACTCGCAGCCTTTTTAATTTCATGTCATACGGTTGGAAAATGGATAGAAATAATGAAGTTAAATAAAATAGATTAATTATTTCCTATTTAAAAGATTTTAATTATGTCCAGATATTATAGGATTTTGTCTTTTATTAAATCTTAGAAATATTAAAAAATTACAGGTAATGAAAGAAAATTTGAGGATTTATCTTGTAAAACATGGGTCCAGATTCTCTTAGTGGCCGTATTCTCGGCGTCTCCCAAAATCTTAAAATCTTGATCGTCCAATTGATCTCATGGCTCAAAAGTGAGACATGTTAGGAAAATTTTAAAATTCCATCCCCATCGTACCATTTATTATAATCTGGACTGTAAAATCCTTTCCTTATACATAATAATTAACTATGGACTTGATAAAACCATTTTTTTAATACATTATTATAATCATTTACAAACTCTACCATGATAATAAAAAAATTACAACTCATCTTTCAAAAGATTACTATGGTAGAAAAGAGTTCAACAACTATTTGAAAACTCTTTAACTAAATAATATCTCATCATAAATTAAAATATCCATATCAGACCAAATTATGATTCCAGCAATTCAAAACACATCATACGACTCGCAAGCCATCCAACCTCATCAAGAGTAATTAAAATATATATAGTTAATATATCAAATCTCCAAAATAAATCAGAGTATGCAAAATGAGCCATAACGTGGCAATATACAATAATCCAACATATATTATAAAGATAGAAGCACTACTTTTAACAGAAGTAGTTTAAGCTTCCAGAGTCTTCCCTGATGGACCCGCACGACAACTATCACTTGGAAAAATGTTAAATCAACGGGGTGAGACAAAAGCCTCAGCAACCAACAATCCATCTTATTGGGCATAACAGTAAGTGCTCATGAGGCGCCAAGTGAGACAGTTATAAAATCATATCATTATGTCACATGTCCACATGTATATATACACATTAATTTACCATATCATAATCTCATTCTCATATTTATCACATAAATATATAAGAATCAATATACAATAGTTTATTCTTTGTCCTCCCTTATTTCCTCTGACTGAGCCCATGAGCTAGCATTGACCCATACGATCGGTAGTTTAACTTAACAAGCTCACCAATCAAGTGATATGGACCGGCCAAAATCTATAGAGCACGAGACCGGACCATGGGTTCCCCCTCTAAATATATTAGTGGGGTGTCAAGGCCCTACCGAACACAATTGGGCCAAAGGGCTAACCAGTGTACACCTGGAAGTCCACTACCTTATTACCTCTTTTTGTACATATGTTCACCCCCTTATTTCCTCTTTAAGTAACAACCCATCAAATCAACATTCACCATCCCCTCTCATATCAATATGTGTGATTATAACAAATCATTATAAATTCTCAATTATCAAAAGGATCTTTTCAATCTCATAAATACATACCAATTCATATAATAAAATATTACTACTCATTTTTTCAGCGAAAATAAGTCCCACAAGACTATTTCATTAACAACATATTTTCAAAGTCCACATCACATATCAATAGCCAAATTTATAATTCTATGCAATTAAAAATCACTCACAAACATCATACAAATATGCACAACAAGAGGAAAGTGGTTACCTCTCGCCAAAGCAAAATTATAGCCACAAGCTCCTAATCCAAGAGCTCAAATACACGCCAAAAATCAATCTACAACAATTAATTTATTATACATTAATAACTCCTTGAGTTATTGGAAAAATTAATTTATTTAACTTAATTCTAAAATTTCTAAATTTTGAATTAATTACTCCTAAAATTCCAATTTCACACTAAAATTCCAATTATAAAATTTAAATATTTTTCTTAATTCAAATAACCTATTCAAGTAATTTGATTATTGTTAATTTCATTCCAATACATGAAAATCCCCAAATTTTAAGTTTAAGATCTAAAATACTAAATTATAAAATCTTCATCTAAAAAAAATCTAAACTGATTAAAATTCACTATTAATCATCCTCTACATTTTTATAGTCTTGCTCTTTAAAAGTTGAATTTTGAATAAAGATCTTACAAAATATTGATTTGAATTGTATGGAAAGTTGGAGATTAAGGACCAAAAAGTAAAGATGCATAAGGACTAAAGAAAAAAATGAAATTCTGCATGTGGGTAATGGTAATTGTGACAGAAATTTGGGGCATTTTTCTGTAATATTATCCCCTACTTTCAGTGAAACTATATCAGCAGAAATTACAGAAAATACCCCAAATTTCCAATTTGATCCAAAAATCCAAAACTACCGTCTTTCACCAAGGAATATATCGGCAGAAATTACGGAAAATGACCTTGAAATTTTAGAATGACAGTTTAGTCTAAAAATCCGAAAATCACCGTCTCCCTCCGCTGAAACTGATTTTCTGGCTGCTGAATCGCTGATATAAAATAAGGGAAAAAATCTAAATATGATCTTGGAGGGATTTTTCGACATCTTGTAGGGGATTTGATGAAGATTGCATATCGCAATTTAAAATAAAGGCATTGAGAGTCTTTTTGCCCATTTTATCCATCGTTTGCCCAAAATTATAATTCTAGATTATTCTCTAATAAGTAAGAAATCACTATTATGAGAAAGATAAAATTAATTAGAATATTTTTCATAAAAAGAGTTTTATGATCAAAAGAGAATTTAAGTACCTTATTGATCTTTGAAGAACTAAAATTACTCCTACCAGAACCTTACCCTCGCCTTCCGGAACACTTCACGTAAGGCGTGAAGTGATTATTGAGGGGATATTTATAATACCCCTCCTCATTCATGTGGCGCCATTTCAATTTATTTATTTATTTTTTTAATTTTTCTTTTTAGAAACATAATTATTGCCTTTTTATATATATATAAGGACAATGATTATATCCTTACTTTCCACCAAAAGCTTTTGTGGTCTCTATTCCTTCCTCCTTTTATATATATATATATATATATATATATATATATATATATATATATATATATATATATATATATATATATATATATATATATATTATATACATATTTTTAATTAATTAATTCTAATTTATAATTATATTATGAAAATAAAAATGAGGATGTTACATGGATCATCCCTTCAAACCCAGGTTTTTGTGAAATCCCTCGCCTTTTTCCCTATGCCTTCTAATCAATTCATCGATGGATCCAAGTTGGACTTGGCTTGCATCCGCCTGTCCTTTTCTCCCAAACTACACCTTTTTGGAGTAGTTTTGGGATAAAATATTGGGGTTGATCTTTTTTTTTTTTTAAATGGTGTTTAATATTTTGAAGTATTTTTCTGGACTTATCTAGTATCTTAAAATATTATTTAAGTAACGTGCAGTATCCTAAAATAATTGTTAGTGCTTTTAACCCCTTAAAATATTTTTTTAGTTATACCTAGTTTGTTAGGAGACTGATTGTAATTTTATCTTTAATGTATTTTTCAGTTTCAAAAATTACTTTAAAATATTTTAGAGTGTGAGTAAATCAATAAATTAGCACAAAAAAATATTTTAAAAGAATTTTGGAGCTGAAAAAGTACATTAAAGGTAAAATTATAATCAGTTTGCTAACAAACTGGGTATAACTAAAAAAAATTTTAAGGGGTTAAAAGCACTAAAAATTATTTTAGGATACTACACGTTACTTAAAAAAAATATTTTAAGATACTAGATAAGTTCAGAAAAAAACTTCAAAATACTAGACACCATTTAAAAAAAAAAAAAGATCAACCCCAACATTTTATCCCAAAACTACACCAAAACGGTGTAGTTTGGGAGAAAAGGACAGGTAGCGGACGCAAGCCAAATCCATCCAGGTTACATCCTTTTTTCTTCCCATCCTTTTCCCTCCTTTCCTCAATTTGGACTGTTGGATTACGATATCAACGGTCCAGACTTTTTCTTTATTATAAAAATAATAATATTATTATAAAATATTATTAATAATATTTTTATAAAATATTTTTGTGTAGATGGAAATAAATGCAGCATAACATAAAAAACAAAAAACAAAAAATACTTTTTTTAATAAGAGACTATATTGGAAGAGAAAAAGAAGAATACAAGTAGACAAAGAGTAACAAAAATAAAGCAGCCATTTTCAACAAAGGAGATTAAGCCACAAACTACAACAAATAACCATGGCCTTCTAATCAGATGCATGACTTTGCAGGCCAAAGGAGGAGAAGTCAAAATCATGAATAAAAATCCTAGCTCTTCTAATTAAATGCGTCAGCTTTTCTAACTATGATGACTTTTCTCCCCACGCTAGAGCTACCATCCATGGGCAATAAGATGCCTCCATTAACGGTAAAGCTACGTAACTTCTCCATCTCCTAGAATGTCACTACATACTACAAAACAATACTGAATTTCCGAATGGAATTTAGAGTTTCCGATGGAAATGGATTTTCCGACGAAATGGATTCCGTCGCTATTAATTGACAAACCAATTTCTGAGGGAATTTAGATTCCATTACAAATTTCTGACGGAATTAATTCCGTCATGCAACGGAATTGAATTTTGTTGGAAACTTGCAACCAAAATTCTGATAAAATTCAATTCCTTCAAAAAATTTTTGACGGAAAGTTTCTGACGGAAATTTTCTGTTGCAATTTCTGATGGAATTCAATTCTGTTGAAAATTCCCTTGCAAAATTATTTTCTATTTTTAAAATTTTAAAAAGCCATGTGGCAGTCAGCTCTGCAGCTGCCACCTTGTTGCCGGTGTCCAGATCCGCCAAGTAGTGCAGCCTTGCTCCGCATGTGTCGCAGCCTCTTTCTTCCTGAAAATGCAATTCAACTTGTTCTCTTTTGGTTCGAACCCACAACCTCGTCCGTACGCATATGATGCCTTACCAGATGGGCTCGATTGCTTTGGTGTTTTATTATTACACACACACACACACACATATATATATATATATATATATATATATAATCAATTATTTATAAATATATTTTCGTTTCTTATATATAAATGTAATAATAATATAAAATAATTTTATATATTCTTATAATATTTTATATAAATTAACATCAAATTAAAAATTTTTACATATTAAATAAATTTCATATGACTATATTTTTGTCTAATTTCTAAAATTAATTTTTTATTAACATTAATTAATAACTAATAAATAATTACTAACTAATAATTTTTGTCTAATTTTTTTAATCAATTTTTGTTTAATTTGAAGTTAATTTTTTATATAAATTAACTTCAAATTAAAAAATTTTACATCTTAAATAAATTTCATATGACTATATTTTTGTCTAATTTCTAAAATTAATTTTTTATTAACATTAATTAATAAATAATAAATAATTACTGACTAATAATTTTTTTTATTAATATTAATTAATAACTAATAAATTTTATTTTTTATAAATTAATTTTTATATGACCATTTTGCCCTAACATAGACTAAGGGTCTGTTTGGCAAAGCGGTAGCTACCCATGACCGCACGTTTAGATCAAAAAAAGCATAGAGGCCATTTTTTCACCATTTGGCAAAGCTTTTCTTTTCACTGTGATTTTAGTACTACCGTAACTTTTTTTCAAAGCTAACTTGCGTAGCTTTTCCACTTCCCTACTGCACTTCTAATCTCTCTCTTCTGCATTACTCTATCTCTTCTGCATCACTTTTCCAAAACTCTCCCTCTCTCCCCGTGCTGTGCCGTCTGTGTCCACTACCCCAGAATGAAGCCTCTTGCTCCCAGTTTCAATCTTAAAGCAACACATCGTTTTGTGATTCCTGTGAAAACTCGAAAAAACCAGCTCATTATTATCTCTTTCGCATAGGTTTTTATCCCCTTATCGTCATATATAAACTTGAAACAAAAAGTGAAGTTCCACTGTCAATAGCAGCATATGGGAAGATCCAACGCAGTTTGTGAAATTTGTGGCGAAAAGGGTTTTAATGAAGAGAGAGGTGTGGAGGTAAGGGAGAGATGGAAGAAGTGGAGCAACAGGGGAGAGGGGGAGAGTTTTTGGAGAAGTGGAGCAGATGAGAGAAAATAATTATGGGTTAAAGACTATTTTTGTTTTGCAATATAAATATAAATTTATCTATTTTTAGTGAAGGATTTTGGTGTATATTTTTTTTAATAATAATTTAAGTTTTTTTAATCAAATTTTGTTTATATTTTCTCACTTCAAGTATATTATATACAGACCTGGGCAGTAAGTAATTTTCTTGCAGACAATAATTTAAAAAGATATAGACACACTTGTAAAAATCAAAATATTTACTAGAAAAAAATGAAGAAAACCAGAATGATTTTGACCGAACGTAACTCGGGTTATGAAAGGAATCATATGTATGTAGTATTCAATAGCATCCATGCCATTTTCAGTCATTTTGCATCTAAACAGGCTTTTTAAACTCTAATCCAAACAGGTTCAAGGTTAGAAAAAAAGTCACTTCTGCCACCGCTAATCCAAACACAAATCACATTTACATTGTCACTTTTAATCCTACCTTACTTTTCTAAAAGTCAGATGGAAAAAAAGCTACTTCTCCACCACTAATCTAAATGGTCACTAAAACCTATGGTTGGAAACTTGAGGAGCCAAAACCAAAATGAGGAAAAACTTAAGGGATGAAAGATGGTATTGACTCAAATTTTTAAATATTTATATGACTAATATTATCATAATTTTAATTTTTATAAAGATTTTTTTAAAATTTAAATTTAATTAAAAAATAATAATTTTTAAATTTTTCCGACAAAATTAGCCATGGGCCACAGAAAATTCCATTGGAAACTTTTCTGACGGAATTTTTGTGGCTAATTTTGTGGCAAAATTAGCCACGAAATTATTCCATCAGAAATTCCGTGACAATCGATGGAATTCTCCATTTCGTGGCAAATTTTGCCACGGAAAAAATTCCGTCGGAAACTTTTCCTACGGAATTTGCCGTGAAAATTGTTTCAATGGCAAATTTCGTCAAAAATTTAATGTTTTTTTTTTGTGGTGACAACCTCCATTGAAGAAAGGGAATGAAGGATGAAGGCAATAGAGGAAGGGTGGATAAGGAATCAGATCCTCTCGGTGGCAGACCAGATGACCATAAGCTTTGCATTTTCGACATTGTGCAGGTTGGAAGAGAACATAAATTACGTGCTTAGATCTGGGGCTAAATAAGGAATTGAATGGAATTTTAGGATTATATGACATTGGACTGTGGGGATGCAATTTCAAAAACTATAGAATGTGTCTCTTTCTAAGCTGTTAGATGAATATTAGACGGCTATAATTAAAAGATACTAAGGGACGTTGAGAAATCTCGCCGTTGAAAAGATGTGCTTCTGTAAAGCACCTCTAAATCCTATAAGAGAAAAATAAGTTATAAAATAAAGGGCTAAGGTGCAAATCTGCCTCAAAAGTATTCACGAAGTCTCAATGTCACCCTTTTTACGCCACCATTTATGTTGATTGTTAACTTTGACTATAATTGCTTACAAGGCAGCTGCATCTATAGTCTGATTTGTCACCTCATCCTCTCTCCCCTTATCTCGCTCAATCCTTTGATCTTTTAGTTTCAGGAGAAAAAAAACGTCCTTCCTTAATGTCTTCTTTGATCATTCATCCGTACTCTTACTGCTGTGTCGCCATAGAGATAAAGCCCACCCTCGCCGCCTCCTTCCTTGCTATCATAGGAGAAAGTCAGTCTAACCTCCATAGAAGATTTTGAACAGGTTTGGCATTATGATGCGGCGAAAGCAAGAATGGTTTTGATTATGTGATGTTCTTCATCTTGACGGTGGCGACCATGTTGAGATCGAGATAGACAAGATGACGGAGGTGGGGTTTTGCTGTGAGTTTGGGTTTCCCAAAAATTCAATGGAAGTTTGTTTCTAGTTTCACAAAAATCCTCAAAGTATATAAGATAATTAATGCTCGTTTTTAGTTTTCATGTAATTATTTACTAGTATTTTTCTAAAAGAAATTCAATCATTTCATATTCAAATCCTTCTATGACTTCTTTGGGTAGATCTATAGATCATGAAGAATAATTAACTAAATCTTTAGTGCTCTCTGACTGTGATATGCTTTACTTTGATTTTGAGTTGTATTTATGGGTTTCAACATAATTCTTTAATCGTTTCACATTCAAATCATTCTACGATTTCGTGGATCCCATTTCATGCTTTGAGGATCTTGTCAGTGATTTGCTCTGATTTTGATATGGTGATGTTGATATAGCCTTAGTAATCCATCAAGAAGTATCGGAACTGATCAACGGTCATATGAGACCCACCACCAATGAACTTGGAGAAGGTCTCTCCTTGAGGTCTCGAGGTGGAACCAAATCATGAATTTCTGAGGATAAAGATTCATCTTTGGTGATGAATATTGAAAGAAAGGGAGAGAGAGGAAGGGTTGGGGATTATGAATTGGATAAGGGAGAAAAAGCATGGTGATGATGTGGCATTTTGACTGCCATGTGGCAGTGACATGTGTCTCTTAACGGTTAAAGTTAGCTTGGTTAACAAGCAAGAGCAATATTGCTACGTTTTTATACTTCCATGGTGACATTGAGACAAAAAAACTTTCAAGGTGATATTGAGACTTCGCGAATACTTTTGGGGCGGATTTGGACCTTAACTATAAAATAAATAATGATAAGAGTAAAAAAATAGAAGGAAGAAGATTAGTATTTGATAAGCAACATGTCATGGGCTTGCCCCTGAGTATATCCAAGCCTCTTCATTGCTTTGGTGAATCTCCCGAACCATGCCCTTCGAGATTATTTTAGCCGGTATAAAAACTTGTTAAGATTGCATATTGAGTTGTTAAGAGCTAGAACTCTATTTGGGATTTCCATATACACTTCTTCCTCTAAGTCCCTATTCAAGAATGCATTTTTTTACGTCCAATTGATGCAGAGACCATTCCAAGTTAGCTGCAATTGGCAACATCACTTGGATGGTATTGAATTTAGCTATTAGGGCAAATATTTCCTATTAATCAATCCTATAGGTTTGATATACCCTTTTGAAACTAGTTTCACCTTCTACTTGTTGATACTTCTGTCAGGATTAAACTTCGGGGTGAAGATCTACTTGCAACATACTAGTTTCTTCACTTTGGGAAGAATAGTGATCTCCCAAGTTTTATTTTCCTCGAGTGTTCTCAACTCTTTTTCTATAGCCTTTTTCTAATTCAGATCAACCATTGCTTGTTGGAAAGTGTCTGGGACCCTCATTTGTGAACTGTTTGCAACAAAGTTCTGCGTCTTTGCAGATAAATTACCATATGAAACAAACCGTTGAATTGAATATTGAGTAAAAAAACTTACCATTTTTCTAAGTGCAATAGGCTAGCACTACTTTTCAAGATCTAGACCTAGATTAGAGTCATGGTTGGTCCTTTGATTGGGAGAGACATTTTTACTCATATCTACCTCTTCCTCTTTCTAAGATGGTTGTCCGGTTTTTGTTTCTAGTTTAGCTTCTTTATCCACCCTTAGATTGATTTCAACATGTGTTTCCAATTCACTAGGTGTAGGTTCAAGTTTAGGTTGAGGTGTGATAGGCTGAGGTTGGGTTGGAATAGTAGTAGTAGGAATGGTTTAGGTTGTAGACAAATCAGGTTCGAGGATAACTATAACAGTGGGTTCAGGTGATGGTATGGTTGTAGGAGTTTCAGGGGCTTTGGAAGAGGGTCATGCAAAATTAGTCATTTAATATGTGAGTGCTCCCCCTTAATGGGTAATTTAGAATAGTACACCTATTCTTCATAGAAAATGGTGTCTTTGGATATGAGTAGTTTCTTGCGAGAACCCGTTCTGGGTAGAGAAGTAACCAAGAAATATACATTTGTTAGCTTGAGCATCAAGTTTGCTGCCACCAAGTTTGTGAACAAAGACAACACAATCAAAGAAGGAGACGAGGAACAGGGATGGTCGGAAGGGGGAGGCGAGATTGAGATTTGAGCAAAGAAGAGAGTCAAGGAATAGGGATGGCTGAAAGGTGCTGCGAGAAGTGAGAGAAGTAGGACCACGTCACTGCCTCACCGAAGAGACACTGAGACGCTAGCGACAGACTGACCGACAAACTGTAGACCATCGCGAGATGAGAGCTTAGACATTAGAGAAGAGGATAAAGGTGATTAGGGTTGGGAGTCACAGTTAGTGGCCAAGTCGGGGGACGGTGATGACTAATGACTGATGAGGATTAGGACAAAGGTCATGCGAGCAATGAGTCAGTGAGTGTGAGGGAAACAATGTGAAAGTGAAATAATGAAAGGGGCTAGGGTTTCTTTACACTTCGAGCTAATGAGTTTCAACACAATAGACTACTCTACAAGTTCACCTTAGCATTTAAAAAGAAAATTTTTGTGGGCCAACCCACAAGTTATACGGTGTGTGCCTGTGCAGCCCATATTTTTTCGAGCCCCAAAAACCACAACCCTAACTTTGTCAAAACTTGCAGGTTGAACCCATTTTACCTGCTCTAATCTACCCCAAATCTGATGGTAGCGAGTATAATGCTGAACAAAAAGCAATACATTTTAAGTGACTTCTTCGGGTATAAGTGTGAGAGTTGAAGAGTAATTATATAAGCAATAGTTTCTTGAGTTGGAATTTGAGGAAAAAAGGGTTGCATATATATATATATATATATATCAACAAGCACACACTGTTTAATTACTTCTATATAACCAGACCATAGTAAAAAAAAATCTACAAATCATATTAACCAAACATAATTATGACCGCTAAGCATGTGTGTTTACATATTTATGTTATGGCATAACCCTTACCTTAAACTTCCAAATTTTTGTGAAATGTTATATGGATTAAGGAATACTGCAGTGGATTGAAAAAAAGGGGTAATAGTTTTTTTTCCTAATTATTTGACAGGTGATTCCTTGGAGGTGAATATTGAGACCTTAGAAATAGTAGCATACTTGTTTTACTCTCACGTTTTTTATTTGAGGATTTGTAAACGTAAAGTTGAAGTTAATCATGATCCCGTTTATTGTCATGAAGTGAGCTTTAAAGGGAAAAATCATAGACAAAAAAATGATGATGGATAATGAAGAATTACCTAAGAAATTGTTTTAGGTTGTCAAATTACTCCATCCGGTCCTAATTATAAGATAAAATTAACTTTTTTGGAGAAATTAAGGAAGCTAATTAAATTACTTTAGAGTATTTATATTTTTATTTTTTTCTTCAAATTAATTAGTTTGACTAATAAATTCATATATAATCTAAGGATACATAACATATGATATGATTAAGTAACTTATTTAGCTTCCTTAATTTCTCTAATAAAAGTCAACTTTATCTTATAATTAGGACCATGGGTAATACTTGGATAGTGATGATATCATGATGAGGATGAGTAAATTAATTTTTCTTGTAAGGTAAGGACTCTTGTCCCTTTTAAAAAGGAATATATAGGTGAGATGGTCCCAGAAAGAGTAGCATAGAAGGGATTGAATTATCTAAGCTTAGCAATTTAACTACATGTATTCGAGGATATTTAATATTATAGGTTGTTTAAAAGGGGATTCTAGAGATAAGAGAAGTAGTGTGATGAATAGATTAAACTATGTGATAACATTAGTTGATGTATCCCTATTAGAGTAATTGGTATGGAGTACTAAAGATAATTAGTTGGATGCAATGGAATATACGAGGAAGAGGTAATGGTATTAAGTTTAGAGATCAATGAGTGTGATTGATCATAAAAAGTGATAAGTGTCATGATGTTTCCTTCATAATATTTAGCTGAAATAAAAATTTAAATCACACTATTGAAAAAAAAACTCTGATTGTTAACAATTATTATTGAAATTTCCCTCTCTAAGTTAAGTGTTCAAATTTTTGATTTATGAAATCCATATTTCTTGTGTGGCTAAAGAAAAATATTTGAACTGGGATTTACCATCTGTAAAAGGTTTGAAACTTATGTTTCCATGGATTGAAAATTTTTATAATTTGAATAAAACAGTTTAGTTATTCTCTTTCCTTAACAACTTTCATGATTTTTTTTTTCAACAACGGAAAATTCTTTTGACCATGAAGGTTTATGGCACAAAGAAAATTTTAAAGGTTATGAGATTTCCAAATTGGTAATTTGTTTAAAAGAATGAAAGGATTGAAAATATAATGTACTTGGGTGACTAGTATTGCTAATAGAATGGGAATTGATGGCCTCATGTTTGATTAAGTTGTGAGTTATAACCAAGTTAAGGATGCTTTGTCTTTAATAGTCACTTGGGGAGGAGACGAATTAGTTTTAATAATAATATTATTCATCTCAGATTTTGGAAGTTAATAGCCCTTAAGGATCTTATACAATTTCATTGAAAATTGAGTATGAGTTTAGGAGAGGAGAGACCCTTATAGATTATCAGATTTGAGCGTGTATGTTTTTGGTTCAACAGTAAAGTTGGTGTACATGGAATCTAAGATTGTTAGGCAAAATTTTGGTCATAGAGAAAAAAATTACCTTAAAAAACAAACTTAAAATGATTATTCTTTCTATAGAGTTGGAAGGTTAGTGGTGTAAGTTGTGAGGTTGAATGGCAAATTCTAAATGGAACCATAAGAATATTGCAAACTGTGAGATTCAAGAGTTCAAAAATGTCATATTTTACGAGTATACAATTACATGATTATATACACAATGGATATTTACGTTTTCCACGGTTAGGTAACATTGGTCACTTACATTTCCTAAATCTACAAGATTTGATTGCACCTACTGATTTCTTCCACCTACTTTAACACTCCCCCTCAAGTTGGCGCATATATATTTATCATGCCCAACTTGTTACAAAGATACTCAACCCTTGTTCCATTTAAGGCTTTCGTTAGAAGGTCTGCTAGTTGGTCATTTGATTGCACATGCCCTGTAGATACAATATTTTCTTTAATCTTGTTACGAATAAAATGACAATCAATTTCAATGTGATTGGTACGTTCATGGAACACAGAGTTTGATGCTATATGAAGTGCTGCTTTATTGTCACACCATAATTTTACAGGTAATGTTGTGACAATGCCAATTTCCTTTAATAGTTGAAGTATCCACGTAATTTCTTGTACTGATTGTGACATAGCTCTGTATTCTGCTTCTGCACTTGATTTTAACACAACCCCTTGCTTCTTATTTCTCCACGATATCAAGTTTCCACCAACAAACACACAGTAACCTGTAGTAGATCGTCTTGTGGCTTTAGATCTTGCATGATTAGCATCACAGAAGCATTTAACTTTGCCCATAGTCTGTATAAAGAATACCACGACCTGGAGAACCTTTCAAATAATGTAGGATATGTTCTAAAGCTTCCCATTGAGCCACTGTTGGTGATGCCATGAATTGGCTGAGCCTACTGACTGAGAATGTTATATCTTGACGAGTTACTGTGAGATAATTCAGTTTCCCAATGAGTCTTCTATATCTTTTAGGAAATGGAAATGACTTCAATTTCTCTGGATCAATCTTCATCTTCAAATCATCAGGAAGCTCGTCAAACATACTAGCATCAAGATCCAAGAAGGGATTCAGGATCATGGGGATGCTACTTGGTGCAGCTTCAAGCTTTCCAGTCTCCTTTAGGAGATCGAGAACTTACTTTCTCTAAGTCAGAAGAATACCTTTCTTGCTTCTCAAAACCTCAATACCAAGAAAGTACTTTAACGATCCCAAATCTTTTGTCTGGAAGTGAGAGTTCAAGAAGATTTTAAGTTATGAGATTCCAGAAGAATTACTCCATGTAATTACAATATCATCAACATATACTACTAGAAAAATCATGCTTGCATCAGATTGCTGGTAGAACACAGAGTGATCACACTTGCTTTGACTTAACCCAAACTTCTTGACCACATCACAGAATCTATCAAACCAGGCTCGAGGACTTTGCTTTAGACCATATAGGTACTTCTTGAGGTAGCATACTTTCGTATTCTCCCCCTGAGCAACAAACCCAGGTGGTTGCTCCATATAAACTTCTTCAAGAAGGTCGCCATTTAAAAAAGCATTCTTAACATCTAATTGATGTAAACCCCAATGATATGTAGCCGCCAAAGAAACAAAAAGACGAACTGAAGTGAGTTTGGCCACAGGAGAAAAAGTCTCAGAATAACCAATATCGTAAGTTTGGGCATACCCTTTTGCAACAAGACGAGCTTTGAGTCGTTCTAAAGAACCACCAGCCTTAGTCTTAACAACAAATACCTATTTACATCCAATGGCCTTCTTTCCAAGAGAGAGATCAATAAGAGTCCAGGTACTAGCTGTTTCCAGTGCCAAGAGTTCTTCTTCCATTGCGACACACCAACCAGGGTGATTCAGGGCTTGGTACCACAATATGAACACATTCAAGTTGCAACCCACATGACTCGTAGAGATATACTCAATCAAACTAATGTGTCAAAGAGATAAAGTGCTTCATCCAAGATAAGGGACCCACAGAGACCTAAAACACTACCTCAAAATACTGAATTTAGTGACAAATTGCAACTTACGAATGTGGAAATAGAAGCGAAGAACAGTAGCTTAAAAACTCAAATGTGTCGGATGACCATAAAACTTCAGGGGTAGATAGAGAATAAAGAGACGATTAGAATGCCTTAAACGGCGTCTCAAATGGACACCGGAGTAGGCCACACGCGCCGGCGCGTGACTTTGGTGGTGGAACTTGTGGTGGCCCGTAAGGACAAACGCGCCTTTAGAAACTCTAAAAATTTTGGTGGCCGGCCGATATTAATGCAGGAAATCCAGGGATGTGGCGCGTGTTCAATAATATGAGCTGGAGGGGGAGATAAAAAAACTGGAGTGAAACAAGTTCTTCGCCGGAAAAAAAAGGTAGCTCGCCAGAAAGGAAGGAAAATTGAGGTCAGAGGAGTTGCTCTGATACCATGTGAGATTCAAGAGTTCAAAAATGTCATATTTTACGAGTATACAATTACATGATTATATACACAATGGATATTTACGTTTTCTACGGTTAGGTAACGTTGGTCACCTACATTTCCTAAATCTACGGGATTTGATTGCATTGAATGATTTCTTCCACCTACTCTAACACAAACTAAAATAAGTTATAGGATGTTGCAATTAAGATTAACCAGAGTACATAGAAAAAATGTTATGGGTGAATTATGAGAGAAGTGAATTGGATGAAAAGATTTCTTGGAAGTGAAGTTGAGGCTTAATAAGGATTTAGGATGATAGTCTATTTATAAATTATACATTGTTAGTCAATTATCTTGCATTACACAATATAGATGTATGAATGTTGATTTTCATGTGGGAAATATATATATATATATATTGAATGATGAAATATGCTCCTAATCTAACTACTAGGACATTTGGGATTAAAGGATGAATGGTAGGACACGCGGAATAAGATCGAGGGATTAAAGAAACAAATATAAGGAAATGGTGATAAAAAAAATGAGGCAAATCTTTGTAAAAGAATTAAATTTTAAAAATAAAAATTGTTTAATATTATTGACTTATGATGCTTAATTTTGGGGACAAAATTCCTAAAAGTAGGGAAGAATTGTAACATCCGAAATTTTGATTCTAATATTCAAATGATAATGGGATGAAATAAGTTCATGATAATTGAAATTAACAATGTAATTATTTGAGTATGAAAAATTATTCAAATTGAGTTTAGTTTTATGGATAAAATTAATAAAATTAGGAGTAATTAAACATAAAGCATTTAAAGTAATTTCCAAAAAAAATTTATAATTATTTAAATATTATAATAATTTTATTTGAGTGAAATACATAACTCAACCCATTGTGTAAATCATCAGATGATATTGATATTGGAGTGTGAATTAGTAAATACACAAACACCATAACATAAAAAGAAAGAGAGAAATGAAAGTTAAAAAAAATAATAAACAAATGAATAGTTGGGTTGTAACCCCACTATTCATTTAAAACCAACTAAACATTAGAGTTGAGAAATCGGGCCAACCCGTCGTGTCGGCCAGTTTAGGCTCGAGCCCGTCAAAGGCCGGGTCTATAATTTAGATGCTCCAAATGGAAGCGGGCTTAAAAAGGCCAACTCTACATTTTAGACCAATTTAATATTTTTTTAAAAATAAATTAATATATGTACTATCATTATATCAAATTATTAATATGAGAGACACCTAAGCATCTAATAGAGTATTAGTTACAGACAAACACTTATTAAATAGTTTGATTTATTTTGTTTTCTACAATAGTTTATCCATTTAAACTTAAAAAAAAGACTAATTTGGACATTAGATAATTATTTTAACTAAAAATTTATGAATTTTAAAAATAATGTATCTCAATTTAAAGCAAAATAATAAATAAATTGTAAAATTTAAAATTTTTTTTGAATTAAAATGGGTTTAGGCCTGTTTAAGCCTGAGCCCGTGAAGGTTCACGAGTTTCAAAAATTGAATGTTTTATAGGAAGGGGGCCTAAACATGCTTGCCCGTTTAGGCCCGAGCCTATGAAGGACCAACCCTATAGGCCATGCTTGCCCATATTCCCCACCTCTACTAAACATCCCCTAATTACATTTCACACAACATCATCTCTGGCCCTCTTTTTTTTCTTTCCCTAGTCTTCTTCCATAGTGCAACAATGAGCGAGAGTGAGAGTGAGAAAAGGAGAGTAAGGCAGAGAGAAGAGAAGGAGATTATTTGGATCTACTAAGGTAAATAATTTAGCTTCCTCCTCTCTTCCTTTTCTCCAAGTTTTGATGGTGAAAAATCTAGGGTTGGTTAGATTTCAAAGTTTTGGAGGTTTCAATTCCTTATTTAGCTTGTAATGGCACTAATGGTGTTAGAATAAGAATGGTTATGATTTAATTTTGTCTAAATAATTTATTTGAGAAACTTAAAGTTAAAATTTGATGGAATAATTTGTGATCTATGATGTTGGGCCTCTTATATTTGAATTTCACCATTTATTTTATTCTTTTGGAGTTTATATTGATGATTGAATAGGTTGGTTTTGAGGGTTATGATAAAAAGCGAATATTGGAAATTTTATGTGAAATTTTAAGTATTGGAAATTGAGTGTTTTAATTGAATAAATTGAGGAGATTATGATTAATTAATTATTCTAATGAATGAGAAGGAATCAATGGAAGAAAGAGATGCAATTATTGCAATGATTTGAATAATTTTTTTGATTATGGACATTTTTCCTAAGGATTAAAGTGTGAGAATCTTGATGATTTTTGGATGATTGGGGGCAAATATTATTGATAAAAATTTCAACAAGTGACATGGAGTTGTTGGATGACAAGAATGTAATTGTGATGGACTAATTAAGTTATAGTTATGAATTGAGAATTTTTGGATAAATTAATGTTGTAGAGGAAATGAGTTTTAATTTGAAATTTATACAATTAGCGTATTAGCTAGCATTTAATTAATATATAATTATATTTATCATGTACAGTGAACTCAAATGTGGCATATTAGCTTTGAATCCTTTCAAGTTTAATACTAATGTCAAGAACTTAAGGTAACCACTTTTCAATTTGCCTTATATTCTTGTTGAGATGATGATAAATGTATGTTGGTATTTTCAAAGGATACAAGTATATGTTATGTTATTTTACATATGAAAAATTTATGTGTGTGTGTGTGTGTGTAATGTCTGTCTGTGAGTAAACTTTTTAGTTAAGTTGGTTTAAATTGTTTATCTTGAGATTTTAATGTTGATGATGCATTGCATCAAATGTTGAATATATGAGAATAAATTATTGATGTTAAAGTTTGTAATGTTGAGATGTTGAATTATGTGTTGAAGTGTACAAGATTGTGGTGAGATGTGATTGTGGGAGGTTTGATTCTTTTATACCACGTGGTGTAGTCCTTATGTGCTCTCAGTGGGTGGCTTTAATATTCTCAAGGCCTTTGGTGCCACCCTTCCTTTGCCCGAGTTAAGGATCAGCTCAAGGGACATGACACTTTTCTATATTCGAAGGAAAGTGAACCCATGGTTCGATATGATTTCTGTAGCCTTTAGCTAGGCTACACCTTATTATTGAAGAGCTTGGTGTAGTCTTGTCATAGAGACAAATCCTATTATATGTTGCAACCTATAGGTTTTGTCAGCGGTTATAAGAATGGTTGAGAGAGTTCTGTGCATATTGAATCATTCCTCGAATTGTTATTGCTTCTAGAAAACTTTTGATATTTTATGTTATATGAACACATATTTTATCTACTTAACTATCTTGTAATCAGTCCTTGTATACTTGTTAAATTAGAATTGTGGTTATTGGGTTCATATGACTCACCCCATCATTTTTAACATTTTTCAAGTAAGGTTCATGATGTGATATGTTTAGGGAAGGCTTTGGAGGTTTAGGTTTGCATTGCACTATTGTAAACCCTCCTCTTTTGGTAATTATGTGTTGACTCTATATATTACCACTTAGGGTTCATCTAATGTAATCAGTTAAGCACTTTGTAGACTCGCATGATTGGTTTATTTTTCTATATTTTGGTGGAGTGCTGATAGAGGAGGCCTAAAGCAATAAGTTCTAAATTATGACTTTTGGTCGTGGATCCACCTTTATGAAACTTGTGAGAATGTTTATGGTTCTATATGAAAATGAAATTATTTAGGAAAGTCATGAGTTGTGATTCATGATATTATATTTGTGGGAAGTGTTGTTAGGCCTATTGGTAAATTGTGTGATTGGGCTTCGAATGTCCAAGGCTTGATTATCATACTATTGATTGATATGTGAACTTTGAATCAACCATTGAATACTTTTTAACCATTATAGATTTAAGTTCTTTTTTTACCATCATTGTTCCTCAAGTGTTTTAGTCAAATATTTTCTTCTATGGTAAACTTTTGTAATGAACTTTATTCCTTTTCTACCATAGTAGTACTTAATAAATCCATCAATTATTTTGAAATAGTTAAATGTATAGTAAATTAGTTGGATGTTACAAGACAATTCTTTTGCTCGGCAACCCCATTTTGTTAGGGAGTGCATGGATAGATTGTTTGGTGGTGAATTCCTTGCTGATCAAGAAATTCCATAAAGGTCCCACTCTTGTATTCCTTGGCATTATCATTCTATAGCACTTTGGTGGAAGCTTGAAATTGATTTTTCACAAAGGTATATAAGCTTTGAAACACCTTGGCTACCTAAGATTTTTCTTTCATTAAGTAAACCCATGTGGTTCTAGTGTGGTGTTTTATGAAAGTAATGAAGTATATGGCATTAGTTAGGATTTTTGTTCTTGCAGGGCCCAAAATGTCACTATGGATTAGTGTGAATGGTGTAAAGGGTGATAGAACTGTTTGGGATATGAGGTGAGTTTGTTTTATGAGTTGGCAAGTTTCATAACGAAAAAGAACAAACTTTTTATTAAATAAATTTGAAAATACATGTTTCATATAATTAAAACTAGAGTGACGACAATGCCACAAAACTACATCTTTATCTTGATAATTTGAGCTAACCATTCATTCCAAGAAAATCAGAACTATTCACTCTAAAAAAAAACTCGTTTTATTCAAAGAAAAGAGACAACAATATATAGGCTTTAAGAAACCCATTACGGGAGACATTCTAGGGATTACAATCTAGGAAATAACTCTAGAAATAAAGGTATAAAAATCAGGAATATTAAATGAGATTACAATCATAATCAATAAGAGAAATTGAAGGAATTTGATTTTATCATATTCTAATAGATTATGATAGATTCTAACAATAATAAAGTTAAATAAAAAAGATTAATTATTTCCTATTTAAAATATTTTAATATGTCCAGATATTATAGGATTTTGTCTTATATTAGATTTTAGAAATTTTAAAAAATTAGAAAGGTAATGAAAGAAAATTTGAGGATTTATCTCATAAAAAACCTCTAAACCCTATAAGAGTAAAATAAGTTATAAAATAAACAATGATAAGAATAAAAAAACACGAGGAAGAAGAATAGTACTCTCTCCGATCCTAGATGTAGGATCTATTTTGTAATATTTGGATCTTATTTTTAGGACTGAAGAAGCATTATAAACAAATAGAAAAGAAAGAAACCCAATTATTCAAGTGAATTGGCCTCTTTTGGCCCATTCACCACCCCACCATACCGACATCACAAATTAAAAATAGGGAAAAGTTTAATATAGTAACATCTTTTAACTATAAAAAATGTCATTATATTATGATTACCATATAATTAATGTAATAACATTTTTATTATAATTACTATGTTATAAATTAATTTACATCTTATCTAATTAATATTATTACATTTTTATTTATAATTACTATAATAATATATATTTATTTTATATTAATGTATAATAATATATTTTTTAACTATAGTAGTATTTTTTATTTATAATAACATATTTTAATTTTAAATTAATTTCATAATATTTTTAATATAAAAATATATTTTTTAAATTTAATAAAAATAATATATTTTTCATCATAAAAATATTTTTATTTAAAATTATATTAACATATTTTGTAATTATAATATTTTTCCAT
Organism: Inga laurina; assembly: GCA_963855925.1. NCBI lineage: Eukaryota > Viridiplantae > Streptophyta > Magnoliopsida > Fabales > Fabaceae > Inga > Inga laurina. The sequence goes on along the minus strand of OY979703.1, from coordinate 28,087,518 downwards.
TTATGAAAATTTATTTTTTATTTTATATAAATTTGATAATAATATTATTTATTTTAAAAATATAATTGTTTTAAAATTTTATTTCATAATAATATATTTTAATGATAAAAATATATTTTTATTCAAATTAATTGAATAATAATATTTTTTATTCATAAATATATACTTTTTTATTAAATTATTTTTAATAATATATTTTTAATTATAATAATTTTTGTATAATAATGTATTATTTTATAATAAAATATTTTAAAAATAATAACATTTTTCTTTATCATAATATTTTTTTATTAGCATTATTGAAATATCATATAAATTATAAGGGTGATATGGTCTAAAATTTTGACTCCTGTCCAAAATTTCAAACTAAATAGGGGAAGAGCTCATTTTTCCTCCATTTCTATCCCCTCCCCTTCAACCAAACAAGCCCTAAAACTTTAGGCCTTGTTTGGAATGAGGCACTGAGGGGTAGAGACTGCCAGACTGGGATTGGGTGAGCGATTGGGCTAATTACATTATTTGGTATGAGGGACTGAGGCTAACCTGGGATTGTGAGTACCATGAATGCGGGATTGTTGCAAAGTCACCTCCCCCTTGGTATTGTGTTTGCAATCTTGGGATTGTAAATTTAAGAAACAAAAATATCTCTATTTATAATATTTTTCACGCAAAAATACCCTATATCAATTTTAACCTAAATTAGTATCGCCCTGTACCTTGCATTCCTTCCTTAGGCGGAAAATCATTGTCCATCATTATTGGGTCACTCAATTGTAGACGAGGGTGTCTTCCATCTTCCATTGTTGATGTCACTCTGTTCCCCAGCCATGGTCTTTCATTCTCTATTGAGGAAAGCTTTGCCTTTATCAATTTCTCTTTTCTCCAAGTGTCAACTATGACTATTTCTTTCTTTCATAACCTCCCTCTCTCTCCGCCTTCTTCCTTCTTTCTCTGATATTGATTTGCTCTTCTTTGTCCTCTTTGTGTCTCTTTCTTTCCTCCAACTCTACTACTGCCACCACTGATTCCGCAATCTCCTATTATGTCCTTGTTGTAGCTCCCTCTCATT
>OY979703.1:27407671-27486249 GCA_963855925.1 Inga laurina | reverse complement strand
CAAAAGAAAAAAAAGAAAAAAAAAAGAAATTATTCAAGATGGGGAAAGTAGGCAGACAAAATAATTCAATCATTCAGATTCTTTTTACATATTGGGCGAATGGGCAATGACATTGCTCTGGCCTTTTCAGATATGGTTTAGATTACATTTAAATATTTTAAAATTCCAACTTCTGAATTATCTATTTTTTAAATGCAGTTGGAAGGAAGTTCTTAGTTTTCATTATTTAAAAAAGATGAACATGACGTGTTTCTCACATCCTGATGAGCATGGCCCTTAAGAGCAATGGCTCTATAATGATTACAGTTGATGTATAATTAGGAGACAAATCACCAATTATTATTATACAGGAAAATCATGATCTTCAACAACTAAAAACAATAATATGGACCCCAGTCACCAAAAGAAGCATTAATTACGAAAACACATGGTCCTACTTATCTGACTTCTTCAGCTTAACCCTTCTTTTCTGTGAAATTTCAGGAACATAATGTTGACTTCTACATTAATGGACATGACCACTGTCTTGAACACATTAGTGACACACACAGGTAAATCTGAATTAAACTTAAAAATCATGTCTATATCCACACATTAATCAGAGAAAAACAAATCCATCTAAATATACAAAGGTTTTTTCAGCCCCATACAATTTTTGACTAGTGGAGCTGGGTCAAAAGCTTGGAGGGGAGACTTGAAAATGGGAAACAAAGGAGGGCTAAATTTCTTCTATGATGGACAAGGTTTCATGTCAGTACAATTGACTCAGGCAGATGCAAACATCGAGTTCTACAATGTTTCCGGTAAAGTTTTGCATAGATTAACTACGTCGAAGCAGCTACATTCATCCATGTAAAGTTGAGGAATCCACAAGGTTGTTGGAATCTGTAGTAGTAGATGGTTTTCTTAATCCTCTGTTGTGATTGTATTTATGTATTATTTTCTGGGAGTGAAGAGTTTTGAAGGTACTGCTCTCACTCCCCAGTAAGAAGAGATTTTGAAAGTACGGGATATGAAATTTCATAAAGTTGAATCCTTTGTGATATACCAAATGTGTGTTAAGTACATTGGATCTTGTTATTTTACAGACAACATCTGGTCCTCAGGAGATTTGCTACAGTAATCTGGTGCTGGCTGATCTCAAAAAGCACTAGTATAATATATGTGTAGCTTGGAATTAATTGATTAATTAAAACACCTGATGTTCTAAAGATTTTCTAGAATATGCCATGATCGTATTAGAATGTGATGGAACAGCGACCAGGAATAATGTTATATAATATAACTAATATGCCATGCCCTCACAAGAGAGGTGCTATTGGAAGAATCTCTGAATTCAGAATTTATCAAGGTTGTGAAATTTGGACTGGTTATTGAACTGATTGGGATATTGGATCAAGGGTCAGTGGGTCAGATCAGAACTAACTTGGACTCAAACATGTGAGAAATTGAAAATTTCAGGGTTATTAATATTCAATTATAAAGAAAATAAAAAAATTGATTTTTTAAAGGAAAAAAATAACTCAGGGTTGATATCCAAGCCCGACGAGTTCGTCGGTTTTCAGGTAGAACCGGCTGATCTTGTTGGAATTTTAAAACCCACGAATTTATACATGCTTCTTTGGGGAAAGAGATATAAATATATAATAAGATGGGGCCCACTGGAGACACAATCAATATACACACACACACTCACATATTATGTGGAAAATGACTCAGGAGTGATGGTGAGTTGCGTATTCTTCACATTGAATTTCACTGTCAAATGTCAATTGCCTTGTAGCCTTAATAGTATGAAAGCTCTCACTGAGTGGAAGGTCACGGATTTAATCATGCTTGCAAGGTCAGGTCATTAGTACTTATCCCTCTAATTCCCCCAAAAAAAAAAAATCACTGTGAGATACTTACAAAAACACTGAACTTGTAAGAGCAGGTGGTAAAGAGGGGCAAACAAGTTAGTTACCTATACGTATCCACAAACAAACACGTCATCATCATTTAGTGCTTCCTACGTCTGCTTCAGCAAATTCTAATTCTCTCTTTCAATGCTTCCAATTAAGAGAACTCCAGTTTCATTTACGCACATTAAAACAAACAAACCAAGTGTGAGGAAATTTCTCAGAAGCTGCACAAGATCTTAAGAGATGCCTGTGTGGAGCCCATAGAATATTGTAATTATACTATATCCCCAGTAACCACCTATGACAGATCTACGATCACCAGTAACCACCTATGAGAGCACCATTTATCAGTATCACACATTGTTTAGGGCTGGTAGTTTAAACATTATCTTATTATCTATTGATTTTTTTTTTTTGGTCGGCAATCTTATGATCTATTGATTGGTTTAGGCTAGTTTCTTTTTATCCGTCTTGTCCATTGGCTAATTATTATAATGCATTCCAAGCCCATCCCTATGCACGTTTTTGTCAATCAATAATCATATCTTTTAACAACCCTTGTACTTTTTTCTGGTTTCTTGTATATAAATAAGCAGTCCCACCAGGACACTATTCCAAGTTTCAACAGGGGAAATATTCCATATTCTATTCTTTGATTCCTCTGTGTGAGAGGCTCTACAAAGAACAAACTCTCACACAGAGAAACATGGCTGGCTTCATCAGTTCAAGCCTTTTATGGTCGACTTGCTTTTGTGTGTGTTTTCTCTCTGTGTTATCTCTCCTTGAACGCAGAGATCACCCAATAAAAAGTGATGGCTCTCTTAGTTTTGTGGTTATTGGAGACTGGGGAAGGAAAGGAGAATACAATCAGTCTCAAGTTGCTGCTCAGGTCTTCCAAGCTTTCCTTGCTTCCACATATTTTTCTTGTCTTAAAAACTCATTCATATATTCCGTTTTTTCCCAAATCACTAGTATAGATGAAAGGAAAAAGAAAAACTTTTTTCAACCTGAAGTTACTCTGGTCTTTGATCCATTTCTTTTCGTATCCTTCTTACCAAAGAAATTTGGATTTTCAGCTTCTCTAAGATCTTTACCTTCTTGACTGTTAGAACCAGTTATTTTGAGTAATTTTGCGCTGTCTGAGGTAAATATAAATATGTGAGAATAATTTTTCCTCGTAAAGAGCGGTAGTACTTAAAATAAGCTGACCCAAACTAAATCCAAATATTTTGGATTACCAGTTTTCTGAGATCTCTGTGTATATGTCAGATGGGGAAAGTCGCTGAAAAGTTGGACGTTGATTTTGTGATATCCACTGGGGATAACTTTTATGATGATGGATTGACTGGTATAGATGACCCTGCATTTGAACTTTCATTCTCAAAAATCTACACTGCTAGTAGCCTCCAAAAGCCATGGTTTAATGGTGAGTTTTTAAAATTCCAATACCCAATTAATTAAATCTCAAAAGTTTTAAACTTTATGTTAGAAAAGTGTTCATCTGATATATGAATTTGTTGGTTTTTAGTTTTGGGCAATCATGACTACAGGGGAGATGTTTTAGCTCAATTGAATCCAATTCTGCATAAGATAGATCAAAGATGGATTTGCCATAGATCATTTATTGTTAATACTGGTAAGCTTAGATCCTAATAGTTAATGAACATGATCGATTTGGTTCTGTTCCTCATTAATGTTGAAATAAATTGCAGAAATTGCTGAGTTCTTCTTTGTTGATACAAATCCATTTGTGGACAAGTATTTTTTCGAGCCAAAGGACCATAAATATGATTGGAGAGGTGTTCTTCCCAGAAAGAAATACCTGTCAAACCTCCTCAAGGTTGGTTTCAGAACCATTAATACATCCACAGTACTCCTTAAAGTCCTTAATATAATATAAGGCCTACCTAATAAATTTGAGAAAATTAAAGAAATGAAATAAATTGATTAATTTGAGCAAATCTGACATGATTTCTATAAATAATTAAATATACCTGTGTAACATTAGATTATATAGTTTATAAGTTAGGTAAATAAATTTGAAAAAGAATGATAAATACAGGAGACAAAATGGATCAAGATCTTGTATTAATAACCAGATCTAACCCAACTAACACTTATATTAAGGACCAGTGATAGTATATGACAAGTAGAGACAACATATTACAATTTTCTCTCTTGTCCATTTTTTTGTTTGGGGCTATAAATAGCATCTGGAAAAGACACTGAAGCTTTCAACAGCAAAATGGAAGATTGTTGTTGGGCACCACACAATCAGAAGCGTAGGACACCATGGAGACACCCAAGAGCTTGTAAAACAGCTCCTTCCAATCCTCGAGGTAGTCTCAAATCTTGGTCTAAATTCTAAGGCATAGCCTTATTCTAAGCCTGGCCAAATCCTAAATGATGAAGCTTTATGGTAAAATTTCAGGCAAACAATGTAGACTTGTACATCAATGGGCATGACCATTGTCTGGAACACATAAGCAGCAATACCAGGTTTGTATAACGTTTATATCTTTGCTCTGTTTGAAGCTTCACTCTAGTGTCTAATCTTCCAAACACATGATAGTTTTCTTTTGAGTCAATATAGGGTTAAAATCCATTTAGTACACTGAAGTATTTTTTTTATAGCACTCAGTAGCTTTAACTAATTTTTTGTGCATTAAGAGCTATAAAACATTTTTTTAGTAGCACCCAGTATCCTTAGCTTAGAGTGCTCATTGCTATCGAGAAAAATACTTTAAAAATTGGGTACTATTGAAAAAATACTTTTAAGTGCTAGATACACCAAAAATTAGTTTAGGATATGAGTGCTACTAGAAAAAATTTCAAGATGCTGGATGCAACTTAATCCTACCCCAACACACACACATCTATATCAATGTGAATATTTTGACGAGTCTAAGTGTTGGTGATGATGCAGCAAAATGCAGTTCTTAACTAGTGGAGGAGGTTCAAAGTCATGGAGAGGAGACTTTGATTTGAAGAGAGAAGGTCTGAAGTTCTATTATGATGGTCAGGGCTTCATGTCTGTGGAGCTTCAAGAATCAGATGCCAGAATTGTATATTATGATATTTTTGGTCAGGTTTTGCATTCTCTGAGTTTATCAAAGGAACTATATTATTCTGGCATATAGAGAGAGAGAGAGAGAGAGAGAAAGGAGTGCCAGCAGTAATTCCAGAAATTTTTGGGGGCATATATGTCATATTACTGTATAAGCTTTTGATATGTGTTGATGTGTATGAGCATCATCCACAGGATAAATCCCTTTTCTGGTGTCTACAAGCTTTATATAATCAAAGTGTACGCTTTTGTATAATAAATGATAATGCCTTTTTTTTTTTTTAATTTCTCGCCTTTTTTGTTGTCTTCAGTAGGGACGCATTTGTGACTTGACTCCAACAAATAATTGGTGGTTGTTGTGTCAGCATTTAGCATAAATGTAATAACCATCACTTATCAATATTCATATATAATCCAATCTAATGTAAAAATAAACTAAGGAGATATGACATTTAAGGGCTAATAAGAATATTAACGATATTTATGTTTTTAATACTTGTATGTTTTCAACACTTAATTTTTCATTCAACTTTTAGTGCTGAAAACATGAAAGATAAATTTAAAAATATTTAAAATAACTTTTTAAAAGATTGAAAATCAGGGTATTGAAATGGAGAAGATAAGCATTGAAAATATGAAAGATTAGTGATAAAAAAATTTAATTTCAGCCAAAGGTGACGGTTCTTTGTAAATATTTCAAAATTTTAAAGTTCTCAACTGTTGTTAATATTTTTAAAGTGTCCTTAATTACCATTTTTTTTTTTCAATAAACTAAGTTATGGGCCCATACTTTACACACAACTTGAAATGGGTTATATTATTTAGGACTGATAAATAGTGAGATGTTTAATAAATTTTATATTAATATATTGATTGATGATTATAAGAATTAAATAACTCAGATCAAAAGTGCCAATTTTGATCCATATTATAAGAAAATACAAAGATGAGAATTTTATTGATATGAAGACTTTTATTAGTCTAACTAGCAGTAATGTAGCAAAGTATTGAGATTTAACTAAAATTTTAAAAACCCAAAAAGTAAATCAAACGGAAAGTTTTTGGAAACCATTTTGTATTAGCTAAAAACTGATTGATTTGCAAACTTCAAACTTTCCTAAGCTATGGCCACATGCCATTATCAGTATTCAAACCACCAAAAAGGTTAGCTGATTTGCCTTTTGACCATCAGTTGGTGGCAGCTACAACTCCACGTTATACGCCTTGTTTACTCTAAGGATTTGTTTGGAATGAGAGAAAGTGAGTGGAGGGAAATTTTTTTGAGTTAGATTTAGAAAAATGAGAAATAGGGGTGTTCAAAATATCCCGGTCCCGGTTGTTCGGTCTCAGTCCAGAACATTTTGATCCCGGGAATTTCCCGTCCCGGCCGGGACCGGGACCGGTCACACACCTTGTGATCCCAGTCCCAGGTTTTTTATTTTTATTTTTAATTTTTTTTCTTAAAAACTAAGTTATTATTTTATTTTTGTATGTTTAATCTCATAATTTAAGTTATCATTTGATAAAATGTGTATCACATATTTAATTTGAGTTAAATTGTATATATCACAATCCTAATCCTACTATATAATATATAAAAATAATAACAAAAATGATGAAGGTAATAATAATAATAATAATAATAATAATAATAATAATAATAATAATTCTAAATCAATTTGTGTGATTATTATGGCCTTATTGAGTGTTAAATAATTACTTTAAACACTAGATTATAGAAAATTTAATTAATATAATAATATATTTTAAATTAATTTTTTTTTTTGAAAAAAACCGGGATTTCCCAGTTTGATCCCGGTCCCGCCCGGGATTACCGATACCGGGATACAATTTGCATCCCGGCCAAAAACCTGGACCGGAAGTGGAGGATCCCGATCCCGGATTTGAACACCCCTAATGAGAAAAGTGGGGTTAACAGTGTTCAATTATTTGTTCATACTCTTTTATTATAGGGAAAAAGACAGAAAAAGAACTTTGAATTTGTAAAATTTCAAATCAGATATTTCATATTCATTAAAAATAAATTGTGAACTGCTTATCAAATTTTTTCATTCCCTTATTAACTTTTGATAATAAACCTGATTTGAAATTTTATAATTTTAAAGTTTTTTTTTCTTTCTTATTCCCTTTATTATAAATTTTCTCTTTATTAAAATTTTATAATCTCACTTCTCCAATTTTCTTAAATCCAACTTTTAAAAATTACCCCCCCCCCCTCGTATCAGACAGACCTTGAGAGATGGAATTAATACATTTGAAGTTAAAAATGGTAAATTCAGATATGAGATACCACACCTAGTTTACCGTTTTCTTATTAAAAATTCTTTTAATGCGTAAATGTGTAATTGTCTCCTCTACCCTATATAATGGAAAGACAAAAGTTTCGTATCCTAATTATAAATCATATCATTAAATTTTTCATATGAATATTTAACTTTACTTTTAATTTATTATTGTATATGCTTTATTCTCATAGCATATGTAACACCCCAAATTTAATATTAACCGAATATATTGTAATTATTCAAAAAATTCAATAAAATGGTATATATTCATGGGAAAAAAAATAAGTAAATTAATTCAAGAAAGGAATTAAATTATAAAGGTGATAGCAAAATCATAATTTTGCCAATTTAGCCCAAGATGAATTATTTTTCAATTAATTGAAGTTAATTTCAATTAATTAAAGAAAATAAAAAAAAATGTACAATTGGATTATTCTTGAAGGAATAAATCAAGAATTATGAAATTAGAGGGAATTATACATAATTCATTTAATTGAATTATGGAAATGTTGAAACAATTTTTCTTCTCTTCTCTTCCATAATTTCGCCTAGCATGAGAAGTATGGAGGGAAAAATTGATATGCCAAGTATCTTTATCATATGAAGAGGAGATTAAATTATAATTGATTTCTAAGAGCACATGCCTAATTACTACATGAACATAGTCATGATGATAATGCTAGATGGACATGGTAATTATGACCAATGATGATAATGGTTGAGTGAATTGTTGGATTAAATGTTGACTGCATGATGATAAGGATTAGCTTGAGTGAAGGGTTAGATAAACTTGAGTGCATGGTGGAGTGTAAAGTTAGTCTAGTTGGAAGAGCAATTGGTTTAGTTGGAGTAAGAGAAGGGGGACGGTTCTTTTGGAGGCTAACCAAGAGAAGAAAGCTAGTCCAAAGCCAAAGAAAACTTAATGGAGCAAGTATGTCATAATGTGAAGGAGGTATGGGGTGGAAGTATGGGTTGTGACAAGTGTCACATTATGGTCCCTTGATTAAATCATATGGTGAAAGATGAATGAAGTGGAATTAATAAACTCTCTTTCTCCCTCTCCATGTGCACATTTCGGCCATCCATAGAGAAGAGAAGGAGAGAGAGAGCTTGAAGGATTTGGAGGTTTTTAGAGAGAAGGAGGAAGAAGTTCAAGGTAAGAACTTGACTCTTAGGCATTTTTCTTTGAATCTTTGAATAGAAACCTTCCCTAAACTCCTTTTCCTCATGAATCCATGATTTTGAAGACACATTCTTAGCTCAAGAAGAGAGGGAGGAGGCACCTAGAGTGAGAGGATCCAAGAAGCTCAAGAGGTAGCTACACCAAACTCAAATATATACTAGTATGAAGTGTTGTTGGTGATTGTTATGGGTTTTTGTGATTTTTGTCAAGTTTGTGAATTTGTAAAGCCCTAACCCTAAGGGGTTATGCTACCCAAATTTCTTTGAATCATGGTTAAGATGTGTTTAAATGAGTTAATAAAGGATTAGAAGTGGAAAAGTACAAGTTTTGAAAGCTAAACACAAAAGGACATTTTTCCATTTTCTTTCAAAAGTTTCGACCAGCACCGTTCTGGGGGGTAGGATTTTCACTATAGACTAATATAACCACAAGAAACACTATGGAAGAGTCTAAAATGATACTTGGATAGGTTATGACCTATTTATTGTACATTTAATATTTTAGGACCGAGTCGGAAGTAGGAACGACATGTTTTACGAGGCACATTAAAAAGGAATTGATAAGACTTTGAGGTAGGGACTACCATCCTTCACACACTATGTGAATAATTTTATGTATTTGTTATTGTATTTCTTTATATGATTGCGTGCTAAAGGCACAGTACTTAGTTGTGGTTCGGTGCCCAACAACGGTATATCGAAAATTCTAGCTGTAGTCAATGACTCAGTTAAGGTACATTATAAAAAATCCTAGTTGTAGTCAATGACTCAGTTGAGATAATTACATATGAATCGAATCAAACTTTGATTTTTGCCTAATATGGTGCATTGCATTTTTAATTTTCACATTTTATATGTCGACCGTATATCTCTACAGGGATTCTTCAGAATCTCACCCTATTTTTAAAATAAACATCGCAGCGAGTACCAGTGGGACGAAAGGCAAAGGCATAAATGCCGAGAAGTGATTGGCACGTGTCTCAAGGAAAGGTCAAGGCCGGTGGTTATAATTAGTTTATGCTAAAGATATTTTGGAGAATCCTGTAAGCGTTAGAATTTCCGCTGTATTTTGTTGACGAACGACGTTGGGATCGTAAACGAATACTTTTATCAATATAATTATACTTTTCTGTATGCCTACGGAATCTTGTCTTTATTATTCTTCGACTATCGAAATGGAAATGGGTGTTGACAGGATATAATATATACCAAATAAAATAAAGTTAGAAAGTTATTAAATTTTAAGGTATAGAAACAGGGCTTAAGGTTTTTTTTTTTTTTAATTTGTTCAAACAAAGGAACTACTTAACTTGCTATTAAGGCAATGGTAAGGGCAACTTGCACTCAAATTTTTAGGCTCCATTTGGATGAAGAGAAGAGTGAGAAAAAGTAGGGGAAATGGAATATTATGAAGAAAAATTTTAAAAAATGGTGAAAAATTATTATTTTAAATAATTTTTCCTTCTAATATTCTTTTTTCTTAATTTTTTTCTTCATTCAAGCATAGAGTTATTGTAATACCCCGAAATTTGGGATTGGAGGTTTGGGAATAAGCTTAAATTAAGTGGACTGCTAAGCCCCAATTTAGCAGGAGCCCAAATTTATCCCCTAATGATTCTAATATCTTTGGGGTATTAAGAAAGTAAAATGATGAATTTTGAAGAAAGTAATTATGTTTTTGGTGAAATCGCTTATGAGGTCGTAAGCTTGTTATGTTCATTTGAATGATCAAATGATGAGCAAAAATTATGAGATTTTACAGGATGAAATTAGACATCCTAAGATTTAATTTGATAGGTCATATGACTCAATTAGAGCTATACACAAAAAGATATGAATTTTTGAAGTCAGCACAGAAAAACTGTGAAATTTCTGGAACAATATACAAAGATTTAAATTCTGGGAATTTTGTGATTCTAGAAAGCAAAAGTCTATATTTTTCCTTAAAACTAGACTCAATAAGGGTTCTATAGGCTTTGGAATCACCTCATTTCAATTTTTCTATAATTAGTTATGATTTTTCAAAATTTGGACACAAATCTGCCATAATTTCTGATAAATCCGAAAATAAAGAAATAATGTGATGGCAACTTTGTAATTATGAGATAAATGGTGATCAGCCTATTTTGGCACTAATTTGGACTCATGGCACGTGGTTATGGGCTGACTAAAGAGGGAAGAATAGTTTGGCTCTAATAAAGCTCATGACATTAGTTTCATATAGATAAATTCAAACACAACAAAAGTCAACAATTGCAACTCATGTAAATGTTTGTGGTGGAGGATAAATTGCTGGATTAAAACATGATATTACTCCCTCCCCACATACACTTTCGGCCAAGTAAAAGGGCCCAAGAAAAGATGAGGATTAATTTAATTATGCATGTGTTTAAAAACTTGCAATAAAATATTCTAAAGGTAAGAAGTGAGATAAGAGGATAAAGCCAATGTTCTTTCTTTCCTTCTTCATTTTCGTATCAGCTGAGTGAAATTAAGAGAGAGAGAGACGCAAGAAGAGAAGCCAAGGAGCAAGAAGGTCAAGCTTCATGGTCATCCAAGGTGAGTATCCCACATGAAAATCCTTGTGGTTTTGCTTGTAAATCTCATGAATTCCCTTCCTAAACCTCAAACCCTCTCTTAAACCATGTTTAGTAAACTCAATTAAGAGAAAAGGAGGAGGTGAAGGACGGCCATGTGAGATAGAGTGGAGAAAGCTAAGGTAAATCCAAGAACTCATTGAATCTTGATGTTTCTTGATTGTTCTTGGTGGTATTTGTTGTTATTTGGTTGTTTGGCTTTGATTCCATGAATTTTGTAAATTTGGGATAATGCAAACCCTAGGGGTTATGCTGCCTAATTTTCCATTAATCATGTCAAGATGTGATTACATAGTTAAACAAGTGATTAGAGGTGTATTCAAGGTGTTTGGAAGGTTGGAAGTTTGGAAATCACTTTGTTTTTCCACAAAACCCTGTTTCAGCCAGTACTGTTTTGTGTATGTTAGAGTTGGATTTTCAATAATTTGATGATTCCATTGAGTTCAGGAAGGAAAATTAGGTGGGGTTACAGTTGGGCACTTTTTTGGAAAAGGCCGAGAAAGCATAATTACGAAAATGCCCCTAAAACACTGAAATAAGGGCTGCCTAGGGCAATTTCGTCTTTTGGCAGTGAATTTGGTAATTCCGAGTCCGGAAATAGATTCCTTGGGCGAAAATATGTCAGGATAGCCCAGGTTAGAATTTTGAGAAAAGTATAGCCGGACCGGGTACAATGGGGCGGGGTCCCCGGGGGTATTTTAGTAATTTTTCAAGATAGACTCATATAACCCCCAGAAACACCATGGAAGTGTCTAAATAGTACATTTGACATTGTAGGATCGAATATGGAGCTCCGAGCTGTTGGCACGCAAATCGAGGAGAAAGATTTGGAGGTAGGGGACTTACCTTACTTGCATGTATTTGATATCTTTGCTTGTGTAATGATGTATGTGATTGCTTTACTTGATTGTGTAGAGCATATTTGAATAAATGAAGCTCTGTTTCTGTTTTATCTGTGGCCATAGTCTTGTTGTATGTAACATTGAGCATGCAAAAATATCATTATGGGGCATACATCTAGATAAAGCTAACATGTCATACACATAGCATCAATCATGCATGCATTACGGTATCTGTTTCCTACTGAGATTCTCTCGAATCTCACCCTCCCCTACCAATAATTTAGAAGGAGAAGACAGAAGATATGTAAACAACAATGCAGAGTACTGTACGAGGGGATTATAGTAGTAAAACGAAGACGAGAGGAAGTCTCCGTTTCACTGGGATGACTTTAGACACCCTAATAGCCTTGTGTGGCTACCTTAATCGTAAGTATCATATACAAACCCCTATGGGGAATTTATGTAATCATGCACATATTATCAGTATAGTTATGCTATTCCTGTGTTGCCTACCGAACCGCATATCGTTTTCCACAAATACTCTGAAAAAGGTTGAAATTGAGATAAGGGCGTGACAGTTATCAACTCAAAAGTATCAAATGAGAGATTTTTTTTTTTTTACAGGAAAAATTCATGCGCCTTATTAGCATTAGTAATTTTAACTGAAAATATTTAAATAAGACAATAAGAAGTGTGTGCAAACTTCACTGTTTCTTGAGAGTTACATAATCCAAAACCCACCAACATTGGCTCATTTGCCTTTTGACCAATTGATGGCAGTTACAATTCCATAACTTATTTCCTTTAATTTTTCATTCTCTCTATTTTTTTTAAGTTTTGCCCTTTTTATCCCAACAAAAAATGAAAAATGGATATAATTGAAGTGATTAATTTAAAATAAAAATAATAAATACGTGTTTTCATGACATTTTACATTACTTTTATCTAACACTTGAGTTTCATAAATGAGTTATATTATTACCTACTTATAAATAATTTCACTTTTTATAAATTTAATATTTAATTATAATTATCTAAAGTCAGATATTGCACTTTGAAGATTTTTCTACCGAGTGATATCTAAATACGAAGTGAAGAACTAAGAGGTTTTATGTGTGGAGGTGGATTAATATATTCCTCTTGTACGTACACTTTTAATCTCTTTTAAAATATGTTAATGTGTGTTTGGATTAGTTTTTTAGAATAGTTTTTATAATTTATAAGGTAAGTGTGTGAGAGGAGTTTTGTCTCGATTTACGTAAACCTAGGTTTGACTAATTGACAAACACTCATAAGATTTAAGAGTGTGTTTGGAACAGCGATTGAAAAAATAGAGTTTCTCAATTTAGCTTTTGGTAATTCTATTTTTAGTAAAAACCCGATTGTGTAATGTGATTTATGTTTAAAACAACAATTGTATAAATGAATTTTGTAAAAGTAAAACTTGTTTGGATTGACTTAAGCACATATGACTTTTGTGATAATAGTAAGAGAGAGTGGGTAGAAAAATATTTTAATTGGTTAAAAACACCAAAAAATATTTTAAAATAATTTTTGGAACTGAAAAAGTACATTAAGGATAAAATTGCAATCAGTCTGATAACACACTGGGTACAGTTGAAAAAATATTTTAAAGGTTAAAAACACCAAAAAATAGTTTAAATTAATTTTTGTAGCCGAAAAAGTATATTAAGGGTAAAATTGCAATCAGTCTGATAGCACACTAGACACAACTGAAAAAATATTTTAATCATTCACACTCTCCCAAATGCTAAATCAGAAAAAGCTGAGAAATAGAACTTATGGCAAAAGCTATTAAAATTGAAAAAAGCTCAATTGATCACTTGCATCACCAAACACTCACTTTTTTTTCCTCAAATTACCAATTAGCTTTTACTCATCAATTGAGCGTTTGAGGGCTCAAACTCTTCCCCAAACACACACTAAGGGTGTGTTTGGAAGAGCGATGGGAAAAATAGAGTTTCTCAATTTAGCGGTTGGTAATTTCAATTTTGGTAAAAGCTCGATTGTGTAATGTGATTTATGTTTGGAACAGGATTGTATAAATGACTTTTGTAAAAATAAAACTTGTTTGGATTGACTTAAGCACAAGTGACTTTTGTGATAATAGTAAGAGAGAGTGGGTGGAAAAATATTTTAAAGGGTTAAAAACACCAAAAAATAGTTTAAAATAATTTTTGGAACTGAAAAGGTACATTAAAGATAAAATTGCAATCAGTCTGGTAACATATTGGGTACAGTTGAAAAAATATTTTAAGGGTTAAAAGCACCAAATAATAGTTGAAATTAATTTTTGTAGCAAAAAAAGTACATTAAGGGTAAAATTGCAATAAGTCTGATAGTACATTGGACACAACTGAAAAAATATTTTAACCATTCTCACTCTCCCCAAAAGCTAATTCAGTAAAAGCTAAGAAATGGAGCTTATGACAAAAGCTATTAAGATAGAATTAAACTCGATTACTCACCGGTGCTGCAATTTTTTTTTAGCATTGAGCTATTGAGCGTTTGAACTCAAACGCTCAAACCCCACCCCACCCCACCCCCCCCCCCCCCCCCCCCCCCCCCCCCCCCCCCAAAACACAAACACACGCTAAGAATGCTTAGTGGAATCCATACATCTTTTTAATCTTTATACTAGCCTTCAAAATTCGATTGCCTGGATTGCCATCTTCTATATTGCCTTCAAGATCGACATTTTTCCTCCCCATGCATGGCTCGTTGTAACTGATTCCATTTTAATTTCTTTTTATTGTGTAACCATCTCTCGCTTTTGATGGAATAAATATTGGGAGATAACTACAAGTATCGTTTTAGGTTCAGTGATAATAAGTCCAAGTATGTTTTTTAGGCACCGACGAGCACGAAGTATCCGCCTATATCCTATACCCCTATTGGTTGATTAGTATTAAATATTTTCATATACAAGGCAATCCTTTTTTCCTATTAACCCAACCCCATTGGTGAACACAATATATTATTTTTTTAATACGAGATCACAATATATAATAGTAGCATTCAGAATGAACAGTTTTATTATAGCCCATTTAGCCGTTTGTCATATACTCCCTCCCTCCCTCCCTCCCTCCCTCTCTCTCTCTCTCTCTCTCATTTTTTTTATAAGTATTTTCACTGATCCTTATTATAAGGAACCAACTACCCATTCTCGCAAATAAAAAAAAGTAATTAAAAATATTAAAGTTGTCTTAAAATTCAAGTAATTTTCAATATTACCCTTATCAATTACACTTAACTCAAATATCTATTAATTGTTACTCTCTCCCACTACCTTTATTAAATATGAGCATACATGAAAAAATAAATTAAATGCTTCCTGGGAACTTGCAAGTTCCCTATAAAAAGGATAAAAAACACTTGTTAGTTGGTGTCTTATAATAAGGACTAGAGCTGGTAATACAGGCCACTTTGCAGGTTGCAGGCTGGCCTACACCAACCGGAGGGCTGCACAGGCCCGCACTCTCACGGCCTGGAAAAATGCAACCCTAACCCACAGGTGTGGGTTCGCAGGCTGGCTTGCAGCATGCACAATTTTTTTTTTTTTTTTTTACCTTTCCATAAGTTTTGAGAGTTGGACTTCGAAGTTGGATCCAATAATGAATGATTGAGTGAGGATTGTGAGGTCATGTATTCATTGTTAACAAAAAAAAAAACTATCCACCCCAAATAACCCAATCCCAATTGTCAAAGCCCAAAACCTAATAGGCAACAACCCAAAGTCCAACTGAGCAAAGCATCTACATTAAAAAAAAATATGTGGGCCAGCCTGCCAACCTGCAGGTTGAGCAGTCAGGCCCGTATTTCTGTGGGTTGGGATTTTCCCAATCCTAACCCAGTCCCAACCGCGGGCCAGCGAGTTGAGCCCACTTGGTTGGGGCCGTATTACCGGCTCTAATAAGTATCAACACCTGTTTCCATTTCGATAATCGAAGAGTAATAAAGACGGTATTCAATGGGCATACAGAAAAGTACAATTATACTAATAAAAGTATTCATTTACAATACTGATATAGTTCATCGATGAAATATAGAAAATACAGCAGAAACTTAATATTTACAAATTTCTTCAGAATATCCAAAACATAGACTAAATATAACCACTATTTGGTCCTCGCCTCGAAACACGTGCTGCTCACTTTCCGATGTCTATGTCCTTGCCCTTTTCCCGCTGGCACCCGCTGAGATATTTGTTTTTGAAAAAGGGTGAAATTCCAAAGAATCCCGTAAAGACATACGATCGACATATAAAATGTGAAAATTAAATATGCAATGCACTATATTAGGCAAAAATGAAAGTTCGATTCGATTCATATATATTTACCTCAGTCAAGTCACCGACTACAGCTAAGATTTCTGATAATATACCTCAACTGAGTCATCAATCACAGCTAGGATTTTCCGATATACCATTATTGGGTAGCGAACCACAACTAGGTACTGTGCCTTTAGCACCTAATCATATCACAAAATACAGTAACAAATACATATAATTATTCACATAGTATATGATGGTAGTCCCTACCTCAAAGTTTGTTAATTCATTTTTCAATGTGCCTTGAAAAACGTGTCGTTTCCGGCATCCGACTCGGTCCTAAAATATTAAATGTACTAGAAATAGGTCATAACCTATCCAAGTATCATTTTAGACTCTTCCATAGTGTTTCTTGTGGTTATACTAGCCTATGGTTGAATTTTACCAAAATGCCCCGGGACCCCGACCCAACCCCTTAGTACCTGACCCGATGGCACGTTTTCTCAAAATTTTTACTAAGGCTATTCTAATTTATTTTTGCCTAAGGAATCCATTTCCAAGTTCGAAATCACCAAATTCACTGTCAAATTACGAAAATACCCTTGACAGCCCCTACTTAGGGATTTCAGTGACGTTTTCGTAATTATGTTTTTTCGGCCTCTACTGAAAAAGTGCTCAACTGTAACCTCACCTATTTCTTCCCACTGAGTTCAATGGAACCATTTATTTTATGAAAATCCAAATCCTAACCCCAGTTCTGGTCCTGGCCAAAATATTGAAGAAAAAATGAAAAATGGGGTTTTGTGTTTTAGCTTCCAAAACTTGTACTCTCCCACTTCTAATCATTGATTAACTCACTTAAACATTTGTTAATCATGATTTAAAGGTTTTTGGGCAGCATAACCGCTTAGGATTATTATAGCTTTTCAAATTTTATAACTCAACCAAAAATCACATAAACCAAACAACAATTACCAACAACAACCTCATACTAATATAAAGTTGGGATTGGTATAATTACCTCTTAACTTCTTGGATGCTCTTATTCTAGGAACCTCCTCTTTCTTTTCTTGATCTCAAAGTGTGACTTCACCACCATGGATTCATGAGAAACAAGAGTTTAAAGAAGGATTCTAAGGAAATGCTATAAGAAAAACCAAAGAAACCATACTTACCTTAGTTTCTTCTTCCTTGAGCTCTCCTCTTCTCTCTTTTTTTTCCTAAGTCTTGGACGAAATGTGGCATGAAAGAGGAAGGAGGTTGTTTTTATTAATTTTCCTTCTTCCTTCCTAGCCATAGATTTAATCAAGAGGCCAAAATGTGCCATTTGTCACCATCCCTTCTTCCTCATAATTACTTCCTTATCTTGCCATAATTTTGAGTCAATTGTCTTCCCTTTTCTTACTCATCAAATCCGTGCCTCTCCCCCTTTTTTCTCCAACTAGCTCATGCTTCTTTCTTTATGTCTACACTTACACTCTTCCATGCAATCATGTTTTTCCATTCCTCCACTCAAGCTTATTCTCATCATGTATTACACCATCCTTCCATGTTGTGCACACTCCATCTTGGTTATCATTGATATGTGCATGTAGTATAGTCATCATTACCTTCTTCTTGTAGCATGTGATCATGGATTTAATATTTTTTTTCCCTTACATTCTTGTGTGGACGAAATTTAAGAGAGGAAGGGAAGAAAAATTTGCATTTCATTAATCTCACAATTCAAATAATTGAATTATGTATAATCCCCTTTAATTTCAAAATTGTTGATTTATCCCACCAAGAATAATCTCATTATGCATTTTTCTTTATTTTTCTTGATTAATTGAAATTAACTCCAATTAATTGAAAAATAATTAATCTTGGGTTAAATTGGCAAAATTCTTATTCTTCTATCACCTTTGTAATTTAATTCATTTCTTGAATTAATTTGCCCATTTCCTTATGAATATGAATATTTTAAAATTCATAAGATCCAAGTTCATGAATATTCACCATTTTATTGAATTACTTAAAATAATTATAATATATTTTTTGTGAATACAATTTGGGGTGTTACAATAAGGACAAGGGGGAGTAACAATTACCACTTTCACGTGGATTAAAATAGTAGTTAAATTCAATTAAAAGTAATAAATGTGTAATATATGCAAATTTTTTTCTAATTATATCCTTATTCATAAAGAGTGCTTAAGAGAGATAATAAGTGGAAATAAGAGTAATTTAAAAAAAATGTGAAATAAGTATAATTTATTATAGACAGACGCTAAACAGAGGAATTTCCTCGTTCTTAGTGCATGTGTCTTAGTAATTATTATACATGCATGTATTCAATGAGGGTAAAAGTGAGCTTAGAGAAATGTTCATTTGCTTAGATCCTGGATGCTTACCGAAAGAGGAGAATTGCATGTAATAAAAGGGAGAATCTTCATGGACTGGTTTCCACCAATTGACATATGTTCAATTTTAGACAAAGGAATTTATTACTTATAAAGAGAACCATATCTAAAAGAGAGAATATTACTTATAAAAAGGATTAGAAAGAGTATTAATGTATTATACAATGTATGTTTTTTTTTTTTTTTTTTGCCTGCATATTATACAATGTATTTACTGGTGGTAGTTTCAAATAGCTTCTTTGGGCCGAGAATGAAGAATTTGGGTCCTTTCCTTTTCCCTTCTGATTTACTTCCGTCCTTTTCTCTCAAAATGCACTATTTTGGTGCAAAATACACAAACTCCTCACTTTTTTTTTTTTTTTGAAAAACAACTTTGATCTTCCTGAAGTATTTTTTAGTATTAGTCAGTTCCCTAAAATATTTTTTCAAGATCCTAAAAAATTAGTTCAAGATACTGGATAATACTGAAAAAATATTACAGAGTACTGATTGGTACTTAAAAAATATTTCATAATGGTCAATATTGTTTTTCAAAAAAAAAAAAAACGAACAACTCGTGTATTTCACACTAAAACAGTGTATTTCAAAGAAAAGAACGGGAACAAAGCGGAAGGAAAAGAGAGAGGATCCAAATCTGAGAATGAAGGATTTGATCGACGAATTTGCATCAATCTTTGGATTTTAAGGTTGACACCTTATTAAGAAATTTTGAAATCCAATAGGCAGAAGAAACTTTGCTGATTTAAATAGCCCAACCTTTTAACCCATGTGGCATAAGTCCAATGGTACAGTTCAACTTTGCAACACCTGGCAAAAATAAAAATAAAAACAAAAACATGCAACTTTACAACATTTATTTGGGCCATCATGTGGTGTCAGTTTGGTAAACCCATGATTTCAAAAGTCTTATTATGATGTATCAAAAAAAAAAGTTTTTTTTTTTTTTTTTTATGCAAAACTCCATTAATATACTTACATTCAATCATAAAAGCACTTCTTTTTTCTTTTTGATTGAAAAAACCACTTCTAAAAAACTAAAACAAACTAGCACTTGAATTATCTTGATTCTTTTTATAGAATTCTACTTGGGGTTGCTTGGACATTTTTTTTTTCATTTTTGTCTTTAATTAATTCTATTATTGTGCTTATCTTTTTCCAATACTATATTCTCTTTCATACTTTCTCTTAATACTACTTTATTTCTCTCTCTTACTTACCCCTTATAAATAAAAATATATTTGGGAAAAAAGTTCATTTCTAATATATTTATTAATTTTAATTAATTTTAACTTACTTCTAAAAAAACAGAGGCTACCAACTAATCCGGAGAGATCTTGAGGCGAATCATAGGTTAGTATATCTTATTAATTCTGAATTTTAACATTTAGCATGTGGCGTTAAAGTTTGTTAGAATGCCTTCAAATTTCACCTTTTTATTCATTTTTTTTTATTATGTTGCCGGTTCCTCTAATAGCAAACTAATCTATAGGCACGCCCATTTGAATTGAAGTTTTTTTTTGGGGTCAGAATTTGAATTGAAGTTTTAGATGTTTTAATTTTCAAAATAATGCATGCTAGCTATGTTTATATAATCTATAGGCACATGAATAAACTTAATAACAATGATTAAGTTACAAAGTTAATTGCTATGTAACTACTCTTTAATTTAAGCTATGAAATTTATCTTGTTCAATTTTAATAAACTTAAGGACTCAGCTCATTCAAATTTTTAGGTATAAAAAACTTGTAGCAAACTAATAGCGACTTTGTATATATAAAAAATCATATTGAAGGAATTATCATAGATTAGGCTTAATAATGCTCAAAGTCCTCTATATAGATATTTGGGAGAAAGACAATAATGATTGTGGCCAATTGATTAATTTGGGAACATCCAAATAAAGATAAAAAATCTTTTCAATGGTTTGATGTTCTTATTCTTTAATTTGTGACTTCATATTTCATAACCATTAATTTGTAAGTGAAATTCGTTTATTTATTAAAAAAAATAAAATTTTAACGTTTTAGAGATACAACGATTTTCTCATAATTTCATAATCATCATTTTCAAATTTAAAACTTTGTAACTACTAATATGCAAGTGAAATTCGTGAATTTACGAAGAAAAATTAATATCCTTCATGATTTCTATTAGTTTTATACTCATGCTCTCTGATTTGCAACTTAGTAGCCACTAATTTGTAAGTGACGTTCGTTTATTCATAAAGAAAAAAAAAGGAAAAAGCTAACTTCTCAAAAATATTATGATTTCTAACGATTTAATATTCGTATTCCATGGGGGGTTTTTTTTTTTTTTTTGCCTTCTTATTCCATGATTTGTAACGTCATAAACATTATTTTTAGCAAGACTCGTCATTTAATTAGAAGTACATACTAAGTAAATTCACTACTTGTACCAAATCACTTATCACCAAAGGACTTTTAATTCTTATTTTGGATTTTGAAAATTTTTACCATAAGAATATGATTAATTCAATCAGGTTCGGTAAAAGAGCTACCGAACTAGGGGGCAGTTAAGTAAAACGAAATGGTCAATGTCAACTTTTCCAGACTCGCATATTATTTTTGTAATATACTAATATTGTAATTTTTTACACAATATAAATTTAAGTGAGTTTTGATTGCAGAAACTCGTCACGCAAAAAGTGAGATTTAATTGCTCAAAAGCGTATATATTTTTTTCCAATCAATTCCTTACATTGATATAGATATTTAGACATATTTGTTTACAATCTTCTAATTAATGCATTATATATTTTAAGGGGAAAAAAAATAAATATGAGGAATCTTTGTGATCTCCGAGTCTAGTTAGCTAATTTCCTTTCACTATAAAGTTGATTGCGTGTTAACTAATAAGGCTTCGTAGGACATTAATATAAATAACATAGTCATTAATTTTATTTTATTTTTTCCAGCAAATGAGCAAAAAACATAGTCATTAATTAACTACTCTGTATTAGAATTACTTGGCCAATAAAAAAAAATCCATCCGAACTAAGAAATTAAAATATGAGCAGTCTTATTCTTGGTGAGATCTAACCAAATCTTTTTAAAACCTTGTACTCTATTTAAATGATTTGTAAGCCTGCCAGCCTATCTCAAGTCAATGATCTTATATATATTTTTTTTTCATGGATGGGACCTATATTATAAAAATTAACTCAATTTCCACTTTATGATAGTTAATGTGCATAGTTTTTTTACTTTTTTTTTTATATATTAGGGAATAGACATTATAAATTTATAATGGAAGTTTAATCTTAAAAAATTTATATTGTTTCCCGTCATGTGATTAGGACAAATTTTAAAAGTTTTAAACTTTAATTGTCGGTTAATTAGTTCAAACATGTTTCATCATTATAGTTGTCGGTTTGAACAAATATTCTACAATTCAAAAAGTAATGGGTAAATTGGGGTGATTAACTTGATATGCATGTAAACGGAGTCAACAAGAAATGATACTATTGTCTTCAACGAAACAATGAAATGATAATAATCCAAATATAAAACCCAGAATAATATTAATTATTGGGAGAATTTCAGTTAAGTACCACATACCAAACTTTATTTCAAATTTGGACTTAAATATTTTGAAATTGCACTGTTGCATCAAAGGACCAAAGTGAATTTAAATGACCAAAATGCCATTCTTCTATATTTTTACAAGTACACATATGCTTTTGAACAACTAACAATCACAAAATTTATAGGTATACATATGGAAATTTGCAGCTCCCATTTACATTATAGCAATGGTTACAAAAAAATTTACAAGTGTTTATGAGTAAATTTGCAAGCGCACACAAAAGTTTTAAATTAACAATAACAAAATGTTTAAGTTTACATATGAAAATTGACAACTTCAAATTTACAACAGCTGGTAGTTGATACAATAACTTACAAGGGTTCATATGTGAATTTATAAGTGCATGTAAACATTTTAATCACTGACATAAACAATATAATAAGTGTTCATGAAGGAAGGAAATTAAGTCATTTATCCTCAAAACATAATTTCTCTTTAGTTTTTTGGTATTGCACAATGCAATATAAATTCATAATATTTTAGTCCTTATTGTGTGGATGTTAACTGAAATTTCCCATAATTATTTTCTAGTCATTGGTCCAATCATCCCCTTTACCATTAAATTAATCGTATGAATAAACTTTGTCACTATCATGTTTACAAAACCCATTGACAAAACTAAACTCCTGAATTTCATTTTCCGAAAAACAAAAAAGGATTGTTCGGCTCTCAAAATCTAAGTGGGCCAAGGCCAATTATTTTCTAAAATCCGATAATTAAATTTGATTCAAACCAATTCAAATCAGTATGTTCAGAAATAAACATTTTATCAGGAAATACTAAACGCTAAATAATTGTACTAAAAGTTTCTAGAATTTTCTAGTGGAGGGAGAATTACCTTCGGGGTAAGTGGAGAGAGTGCAATCAAAGTGGTTCACATATGTAAAGGCAACTGGCAAGGTCAACTCTTTTGCTAATTGTTACTTACCGCCCTGTCTCTTACTGTAAGGGTCTGTTTGGAAAAATGGTCAGGACTCCAAACCACGCGATGTAAAATGTAAAGCACAGTGACAGTAAGATTTGTTTGGGTGTTACGATTGCTTATAAGTTGCTTTTTACGTAAATCGAGACACAACCCCTCTCACATACTTACTTCGTATACCGTAAATCACTATTAAAAAGCAACTTATAAGCAATCGAATCGCTGAAACAAACAGGCACTAAATGTTTAAGAAAGCGTTGGATAGTGCCAGACTTATTATGCAAACGTGGTTTCTTCAAGAAATCTAAAAAAGCTACTTTTTTTCTCCTTTCCTGCTCGATGAGGCGGTAATGAGCAAAGAGATTTTTTTTTTCCTTTCATCGAAAGGCAGCGAGAGTTTATAAAGGATGGAAGGGAACAAGAAGAACATTACAGTTTTTGCCTTTTTTTTTTTTTTTGGATTTTTCTTTATTTTTAAAATGTGGATAAGTATATGCGAGTAGGGTGAAAAAGATAATGAGAGAGAGAGAGAGAGAGAGAGAGAGAAATTTTTGACTTTTTAACATGTGGAGTTTTCTTCCTTTTTTTCATTAATAATTTAACTATTTCTATTTTATCAAATTTTAATGTTACTTTTTTACTTCAATTATCACAATAAAAAAAATCACTTCTGCCACTGTTAATCTAAACACAAATCTCATTTACATTCTGACTTTTATCCTACCTTATTTTTCCAAAAGTCAGATAGTAAAAAAAGTCACTTTTCCACCACTAATCCAAACAGGTATTAAGTTTACTATGTAAGAAATTTTTGATCCTAAATATAAGTTCACAAAAAATTAGTAATGATTGTTTTTTTAATTTTATATTTATTTAATTCTTATTAGAAAAAGAGAAATTGTAAAAGAAGTGTGAATGATTTGTGAATTTATATAATTATATATAGAGAGAAAAGTTTAATAAGGGTATATTTTTTTAAAAAAAACTTTATTAATTTAAGAAATATTTAATTATTAACCTGTCATTCCTTGGCTTGTGAAGTTAGTTAGAATTAACTTATACTCCCTTCAGTCTTATTTATAAAAACTTGATAATCGAATTACGAAGTTTAAAAAGCGGTTGAAACTAGTTAAAATTAATAAGTATGTCTTGAAATAATTTTTTTTCTAAGTATACTCTTAGTTATAAGGGGTAATTAAAAGACAGAAATAGAGTAAGTATAAGTATAACCAACTATTTAATTAATGCAATATATATATATATATATATATATATATAATTAATGAGGGTCACAAATGAAAAAACAAACTCAATAAATATTGAGACAACTCTTATCCCACTATCATAAAAAAAATTAAGATAATTCAAATTTTAGACCCTTATAAAAAGAATAAAAAAGAATAATAAGGTTTGGAGTAGCACTTCATTTTGTATTATAAGTTGCTTTTAACTATTTTCCTATTATCAGAAAGAGGTAGTTGGCTCATTAATTTTATCTAGAAATAAAACATTTTTCTAACTTTGCTCATATTTAAGAGCATGGAGACACATTACATTAAACTTTAAATCTTCTTTTTCTTTTGACTGGTAACTTTAGATCTTTTCTTAATAAATCGTATCAGGAACAATATTTGGAAAAAGTATCATTTTGAGACCGAAATGAGTAAACTACCGTTGCGGATCTCCTTAAATAAATAAAATAAACAATTATAGAGACAACTTAGTGACTTTTGCCACTGTTTACTATCTTTAAAAGGCTCCCCAATGTGTAGGTTCATTTGGAAGAAGAGGATGAAGTCAGAGAATTCTCTATTTTGATTTATACAGTCTTCGTGCCTCGTTCAATTGGATTCAATCTTTTGGTTTTCTAGGTGATCCAATAATTGTAATTTTTTCAAGAAATATAATGCTCCATTAACCAAGCAACTGGTATATATTAATTAATTTAACTTCCTAGATGTCACTTCCTATGATACTAACTTCCTATGATTCAATGATTAGATTGCTTATAAGCTGTTTTTTACGTAGACATAACTCCTCTCATATACTTACATCGTATACCATAAATCACGATTGAAAAACTACTTTTAAGCATTCCGATCGCTAATCCAAACGAATATATCATTAAACTAATAGATGCCTGAGAATATACTCACTTTTACTATAGTTCCTCGCAAGGGCCACTCAATTCCGTCTTATTATAAGTTATCAATTATTAATTCTCATAAACTAATAAAAAATGGTAAAATATTAAATTTATCCTGAAATTTCAGTGATTTTTAATATTATCCTTCTAACTATATTAAATTCTAATATTGTACTCATTTGGTTACTTTTTATAAAAAACAAATACCACATATACCTTTGTTTCCATTTATAAGAAACATTTAAAGAATGTGTAAAATTTTCTTTGTTAGTTTCCCATTTTCCCCCTATTTAATTACTTATTTTAATTTCAATTCATTTATTTTTACATCCCCAAAGCATCAATCCTTTTTGTTATACTCCCTTCAGTTCTTAATATAGAAATTATTTAAGAAGGTAATCTGAGTTTTAAATATAAGACATATTCTTTATACTTGTTAATATTTTTTTAATTTTTCACTCTCAATACTTTTTTAACAATAAGCAAGGAGGAAAGGGAATGTGAGAATTAAAGAAAATGATTAGAGTGTTTTAGAAAGTACATATCATATTAACTAAGTTAACAACCTTCCTTAATATAATCAAATTAGATAAATATCAAGGAAAGGAGAGAGCAATAAATTTCTTATTCTCTTTTTTCCGCAACCCACTTTATTATAAGTGTGCTTCTTTGGTCTTTTTTTTTTTTTTTTTTTGCCAGGACTTTGGTGGTCTTATTTATAATGTAAAGAGATAATGCATTTTTTTGTCCTATTTATAAGACACGTTAATAAATTTTTCATATAAATATATAATTTTACTCTTTATTTATTATTACAAATATAATTATTTTCTTAGTATAGGTAAATTACAGGACGAACCTTTTGTGATATACTCCATCATAACTAGATAAAGGTCACCAGTGTCCAAGCATTGAAAGATTAATTACTTAAATTATATCCAACCAAAAGAGTAATTAATAATTATAGTGAAATCACATTGTTAATGCATTATGTTTTTCTTTGATATATAGATCAATATTAGAAAAAAAATCAAACAAAATGTTTAAAATGAAAAAAAAAGGGAAAATTCCAAAAAACTACACTCAAAATATACAAAGGACAAATCAGTACAACGAAATTCAAAAAAGACAAATCAGGCGGGTGTCAGAAAAAGGAGCAATATGTCCTTTTGAAATTTCGGCCAAATTACCAAAATGCCCTTCATGCACACTTCAGAATAACAACATGGTCATCGGAATTAACACCTTCGGATTCGGTATTAACAACTGCAATTCTTCTTTGACAATTAATAAATTTCAGGACCAATAACAACACATAACTCGCTATTAACAACTTCGGATTCGATATTAACAACTCCAATTTCTTCTTTCAACACTTAACAAGTTTCAGGGCCAATAACAACACTCACCTCGTCATTAACAACTCATGATTCGCCATTAACACCTCTGATGTTGTTATTGCGACTGAGGGCTGAAGGGCATTTTGGTAATTTGGCCGAAATTTCAAAAAGGACAGATTGCTCCTTTTTCTGACACCCGCCTGATTTGTCTTTTTTGAATTTCGTTGTACTGATTTATCCTTTGTATATTTTAAGTGTAGTTTTTTAGAATTTTCCCAAAAAAAAATGTCAGTTCTGATTTAGTTAACCCATGATGTAATTCGGTCTTATTTAAATTACAATTAAAAATTCCGTTGCCGCTGTAGATTTCTTCTAAATATACTATTTATTTGCCAAATAGGTCTACTTTTTGTTGTTTCTCTTTCAAATCATAATAATTACCCTAGTTATAAATGTCCATGGTTATATGTAAAGTGAGTTTTAAATCTGCGAAAAGAAGCCAAGGAAGAAGATAAAGTATGTGTTTGAATTAATTTTTAAGGAATAGTTTTTACGATTTATAACATAAATATATGAACAAAATTTTATCTCAACTTACAAAAAATAACTTCTAAAACTTGTTCGACACCCACAAAAGCAGGTGGGTTACAGTTTTATGATGATTATTGCTAACAGCACTCCATATCTCAGCATGATAGCTTTGGAATAACAGCTCTATTTTATTCTTCTGTTTTAAGGATTAACCACAAAAAGAGTCTGATCTTTGCTTTTTCCTCTCCATAAAAAGTATCTAACATTTGGATGTGGGGTCAGCTTGGAAAAGTCGTTAAGCCACCTTCATTTTCTAAAGGAGTTTTTCTTATGAAGATCTTTCTTCAAAAAATAAAAAGTACGTAGACACGTAGTTGTTTGTTGTTGAATTATATATATGTGAACTGGCAAAAAAAAAAAAAAGAATTATATATATGTGTGTGTATTATATAAATATATACGGGGTTGAAACTTAAAGGCACCTGTGTAATATCATCTCATATCCCAAATTTATAGCTTTTCTTAAGCTATCATGATTGATTACACGTATAAAAATTTTTTTATCAACGAGCACCTCCAATATAAATGATTAAAAATGATATTATAGAGAAATCAATAATCTTTTTTTCTGAATAAATAATTTAACTAATTTTTTTAATCAGTCTAAATTAGTTATCCAATTCATATACTTTCTTTTTTGTGTAATCTAATTCATATACTAACCTGTGGCAATAGTAGTTGAAATGTCAACACCCGTTTCCATTTTGATATTCACAGAGTAATAAAGATCAAGTTCCACAGGCATACAGAAAAGTACATATATACTGATAAAAGTATTTGTTTACAGTCTGAAGTCAAGATACAAAAGGCGACAATATTTACAACATAAGCTATTTATAACTAGGAACTTTAACTTCACATTGAGACACGTACCAATCACTTTCCTTTATCTATGTCCTTGCTTTTTGATCCACTAGCATCCGCTGAGACGTTTGGTTTAGAAAAAAGGGTGAGATTCCAAAGAATCTCAGTAGAAACATGCTATCGTTCATAAAAAATGCGAAAAGTAAATATGATATGCGTCAATGTATGCACCAATTAATGAACAATATAAACACATCATTGTTATGTATACATGAGTAGGGCCCAACCCCACAACCCACACCGGTTGGACTTTTGCCAACTCTCCCAATGTAAGAGCGCTTCTGGCACTAACTGCCCCTCTCTAGACAAATCATGTTAATTAATAAAGCGCATTTACAAACGTTGGTATTCACACAATCACATAACTATGACATAATATATGAAGGATAATGTTCCTATCTCGAAGTTTTATCGACCTCTTTTTGGTGTGCATCGTGAAACGTGTCGACTTTCGGCTCTCGATTCGATCTTAAAATATTAAATGTACAAGAAATAGATCATAACCTATCCAAGTATCATTTTAGACACTTCCATAGTGTTTCTTGTGGTTATATTAGCCTATAGTAAAAATTTACCAAAATGCCCTCGGGACCCCGGCCTGGCACCGCCGTACCTGGCCGATGGCACGTTTTTCTAAATTTTTTAACTAGGGCTATCCTGACGTATTTTTGCCCAAGAAATCCATTTCGGGTCTCAAAATTACCAAATTCAATGTCAAATTATGAAATTGCCCTTGGCAGCTCTACTTTTAGGGTTTTAGGGGCGTTTCCGTAACTATGCTTTTTCGGCCTTTCCGAAAAAGTGCCTGACTGTAACCCCACCTAATTTTCCCTCCTGAATCCAATGGAATGATAAAATTATTGAAAATCCAACTCTATGACCCATTTACATCCCTGACCGAATTTATGGGTCCTTTAGGAAAAATCGGGGTTTTGCGATTTCGGCTCTATAAATTTGTTCTTTTCTACTCCTAACCACTTTATTAATCATCTAATTGAGTTATAACAACCATTTGATATCTCTGCTTGTACAGTGATGTATGTGATTGCTTTACTTAATTGTGTGGAGCATATTTGACTAAATGAAGCTCTGTTTCTGTTTTGGTTTGGCCATAGTTTTGTTACATGAAACATTGAGCATGCAGAAATGTTATTATGGGGCATCTATCTAGTTAAAGCTAACATGTCATACATATAGCATCTATCATGAATGCATTATGGTATCTGTTTCCTATTGAGATTCTCTCAAATCTCACCCTCCCCTACCAACAATTTAGACAAGCGAATACAGAAGGTAAGTGGAAATCAGAGAAGAGAATTGCACAAGAGAGGGTTGTAGTGGGGGAGCGTGTCAACACCCATTTCCATTTCGATAATCAAAGAGTAATAAAGGCAAGATTTCATAGGCATACAGAAAAGTACAATTATACTTATAAAAGTATTCATTTACAATCCCAACATTATCGTCGATGAAATACGAAAAATACATAAATACAGCAAAAATTCTAATATTTACAGGATTTCCCAAAATATCTTAAACATAAACTAATTATAACCACCAGCCTTGACCTTGCCTCGAGACACATGCCAATCACTTCGGTGTCTATGCCTTTGCCTTTCGATCCACTAGCACCCGCTAATATTTTTATTTAAAAATAGGGTGAGATTCCGAAGAATCCCAGTAGAAACATGTTATCGTTTATAGAAAATGTGAAAGGTAAATATGATATATGCACCAATTAATGAACAATATAAACACATCATCATCATGTATACATGCGTTGGGCCCAGCCCCACAATCTACACCGGTTGGACTTCCGCCAACTTCTAGTGTAAGTGCACCTCTGGCACTAACTGCCCCTTTCTAGGCAAATCATGTTGATTAATAAAGCGCATTTACAAACAATGGCATCTACACAATCACATAACTATGGCATGATGTATGAAGGATAATGTCCCTACCTCGAAGTTCGTTAAACCCCTTTTTAGTGTGCCTTGTAAAACGTGTTGCGTTCGGCCTCTAACTCAGTCCTAAAATATTAAATGTACAAGAAATAGGTCATAACCTATCTAAGTATCATTTTAGACTTTTCCATAGTGTTTCTTGTGGTTATATTAGTCTATGGTAAAAATTTATCAAAAAGCCCCCGGGACCCCAACCTCGGCCCGCTATACCTGGCCAGATGGCACATTTTCCCAAAATTTTGATTAGGGTTATTCTAACATATTTTTGCCCAAAAAATCCATTTTTGGGCTCGAAATCACCAAATTCCTTGTCAAATTATGAAAATACCCTTGACAACCCCCGATTTAGGGTTTATGGACGTTTTCGTAATTATGTTTTTTCGGCCTTTTCTGAAAAGTGACCAACTGTAACCCCACCTATTTTTGCCGAATGAATCCAATGGAACCATATATTTTATGAAAATCCAACTCCTACCCCCCAAAACAATGTTGGTCAAAAGTTTCTCAAAAAATGGAAAAATGGAGATTTGTGTTTTAGCTTCCAAAACTTGTATTTCTCCACTTCTAATCCTTTATTGACTCATTTAAACACTTCTTAACCATGATTTAAAGAAATTTGGGCAGCATAACTCTTTAGGATTAGGGCTTTTCTAAATTTACAACTCAACCAAAAATCACCAAATCAACAACAAACTTCAATATCAACTTCATACAAGTATATATTTGAGTTTAGTGTAGTTACCTCTTAGGCTTCTTGATTCCTCTCACTCTATTCGTCCTCTCTCTCTTCTCCTTGAGCTAACAATATGTCTTCAAGATCATGGTTTCATGAAGAAACAAGGTTTAGAGAAAGATTTCATGAAAAACTACAAGAGAAATGCTTAAGAATCAACTTCTTATCTTAAGCTTTTCCTCCTTCTCTCTAGAACTTCTTTTCTCTCCCAAGCTCTCTCTTCCCCCCCCCTTTTCTTATGTTTGGCCGAATGCACAGAGGGAAGGGAAGAGGAAATGTGTTTTAATTATCATGCCTCATCTCTTCTCTTAGCTTTTGATTTTTCAAGATTAAATCTTGTGGTGACACTTATCACAAGCCATGCTTCCACCCATACCTCCTTCATATTATGACACACTTACTCCATTAGCTTCCATTTAGATTTGAATTACTTCTCTTCTCCCTTGGTTGGCCATAAAAACGTGCTCCCCCTCTTGCTCCGACCAAACCAAGTGTTTTTTCAACTAGACCAACTTCATACTTCACCAAACACTTAAGTTCATCCAACCTTTCACTCAACCTATTCCCTTACCTTCACTTATCATGATCACTATGTCCATGTCTTCATGTAGTGTACACTCCACCATTGTCATTATTACCATGTTCATGTAGCATTTTGACATGTGCTCTTGGAAATAAATTTTTCCCTCCATCCTTCTCGTAATTACCATGTTCATGTAGCATTATTTTAATGCAATTGGACATGTGCTCATCTTCATAAATCATAATCTAATCCTCTCTTCATATGATAATGACACTTGGCATCTTTAATTCCACAATTTACATAATTACTAACACAGTTTATTTTCAATTTTTGGAATAATATCAATTTTGGCAGATTTTTTATCCTAACTTTGAAAAATCATAACTAATTTTGTAAATATCGTTTTAGAGTGATTCCAAAGGCTATGGAACTCTTATTGAGTCTAGTTTCAAGAAAAAATATGGACTTTAGCTAGCTGGAATTATATCATTCCCAGATTTCATTTCTTTGACCGCTACTCCAAAGACTTTCCAGATTTTTTAGACTAACTTCAAAAGTTCATATCTTTTTGTACATAGCTTCATTTGATTCATATGACATATCAAATTAAAGCTTATGATGTTTACTTTCACCTTATGAAATTTCATAATTTTAGTTCATCATTTGGTCTTCCAAAACCACATGACAAACTAACTGCCTCGCAGGCAATTTCACTGAACACACTATTCAACTTTCAATTTTTAATATTTAATTCCTTTGGCCTTAAATATTCACCATTTCATCGAATATATAAAATAATCACAATATACTCTTGGTGAATAAAATTTGGGGTGTTACAAAGCGAAGATGGGAAGAAGTCTCCGTTTTATTGGGATGTGTTTAGACATCCTAGTAGCCCTGTGGGGCTACCTTAATTATAAGTATCATATACGAACCCTTATGGGGAATTTTTGTAATCATATGCTTATTATAAGCATATTTATGTTATTTTTGTGTTGTCCACCGAACCACATATCATTTTTCGTGAATACTTTGGTAAAGGTGAAATTGAGATAAGGGCGTGACATTTAGGTCTATAGAAAATAATTTTTAGAATATGGTTTAAAAAAATTTGAAAAACTATTAATAAAAATAAGCATTTAAATAAGAGTAAAGGTGCATCTAGCACTCCGATCTATTTTTGAAGGTGCAATCAGCACCCTAAAGTATCTAAGGGTGCAATCATCATCCTAAAGTATTTTTAGAAGTACAATCAGTACTCTAATGTATTAAAAATAGAGCAATTACACCCCTTCATTAACAGAATACTAACTCTGTTTGCTGACACACTCTTTCCTTTTCTCTTTCATTGATTTTCAACATATTCATCCCTTTTTTTTAGTATTCAAGGGTATAATTTTACCCCTAATGTATTAAAAATGAAGCAATTGTGCCCATTTACTAATAAAATATTAACTCAAAGTTTGGGGTTTATCTTTCCCATTATAGTTCCCTTATCATTGTGATGAAAGTATTTGGCTTTGGTTTTGTTGAATCTCAAGACCCAATAAAAGAAGAAGGCAAGTCGAAATCATATGGGACTTTTATTTATAGTAAATTATCAGTTTCAATCACAGATGTAGGAATATATTAAATTGTATTAAATTCTCTAAGTGAAGGGGTGTAATTGCTCCATTTTTAATACATTAGGATACTTATTGCACCTCCAAAAATACCCTTAAATACTTTAGGGTGATGATTGCACCTCCAAAAATAGTTTAGGGTGCTAATTATATCCTTAAATACTTTAGAGTATTGATTGCACTTTCAAAAATAGATCTATGTGCCGGATGCACCTTTAACCTTAAAATAATAATTATTACCTAAGGCATGCGAATGAAAATTACAAGATGTGGGAATTTTCATTCATATGTCATATTTAATAAACTCATGTACTCCTAATATGTATTATATTACATTATAATTCTAATGGTTACATTCCAGCCTATTCTACGAAGCAAATGGAGTTTACATTTCTATTCTTGAACCTTGATCAATAATGGTTGTGAATGATTTTAATAACTTGATATTGAAAGTAAATTTAGTAAGGAAAAAACGAGAGAGAGAAAGAGAGTCATTTAGAATGACCAATAATAATGATTACCTAAGTTGAGAAAAATGGAGACAAAAAAGTATCCTCATTTGGAATGACCAATAATAATGAATACCTTATCCTTTTTTAATTTATCCACTCAATCATATGCCATTGTAGGTAATTTAAGATTAAAACATGATCGCTAATTCCCCATATGGAAGGGTTTATGGATATAAAGGACAAAGTTCAAGACTTTGTGAACCCGTGGGGTGAATGGGATATAAGAAAATTAAGCATGTGGTTTCAGTGGCTAGTTATCGAGCAAATTATGTACACTCATCCCCCCTGTGTGGAGAGAGGTGATGATAGATATTTTTGGCAACCGGCTGCTGACGGTTATTTTTCTGTTAGATCTGCATATCATTTTTGTTTTGCAAGGATCCGGAGTCAAAATCAATCAACCTGGAGACTGCTGTGGAGATGGAGGGTACCAGAGAAGATTAAATCCTTTATATGGCGCACTGCGCATGGTCCATACGGCGAAGATGAGGGAGCAAAGAGGTTTTATGGAGCATGCTGAGTGTGCTTTTAGATGCAATGCTGAGGAGGACATCATGCATTTACTGAGGGATTGTGTCAATATAAGGGAGATATGGACAGCCTTAGTCAACCCAGTCCTGTGCGGGAAATTTTTTACCTTACAAGGTTGGGAGTGGATAAGGTGGAATCTAAGAAATGAGGCTAGTAGAAAGTTCACTAGTAAGGTTAGTTGGCCAACCTTGTTTGGATATATGTGTTGGGACATTTGGGTAGCTCGATGTTCAAAACTATTTGGGGATGAGCAGTAAACAGGGGAGAAGAGTGGGCATTCGAGTTTCTTCCAAGCAAGTTGGGATATGGATCTAAGAAACACATGCCGTTTCTACACAGGGGATATAGGAGACGAAGGAGTTGGATTGAGCGGCAGACCTAGCTTCGTTTCATTGGAGACAGATGGATCGGTTTTACAATCGGGAATGACATGATGCGTAGGAGTTATCAAAGATGAAGGCGGTGGCTGGATTTGTAGTTACATTAGCAGACTTATCTAGGTGCCTCCTGTGATCGTGGAGATCATTGCAATCATTTAGGGTCTTCAGATCTGCTGGAACAGAAATTTAAGGAATATTATCATTTTCACATATTGTCTGGAGGCCATTAACTTGATTACGCGGGGCTTTGATAGAGATCAGCCGTTCAGTGAAGTGATCGAAGATGTCAGACTTTGGATGTCAAAGGATTGGCAGGTCATCCTTACTTTTGTACCTAAGGAAGAGAATATTCTCGCAGATTACTTAGCTAGATTAGCTTTTAGTATTACAGGAAATTTTGTTATCCTTGATCAACCTCCACCTTCTGTTCCAGAGGCGGCAGTTGATCAAGATTGATGGTTGTTGTTTTGCTCTGCGTTCCTCTGGGACATGTTTTGTTGTAGCCTTTTCATAAGGTGATGTTTTCCAGTGTGAATTCAAAAAAAAAAAAAACAAGATTAAAACATGATCTTTTATCATTAGGGTACAAATACAAGAGGAATGCTTACATCAACTGGGTGCATCACATCATTTGCACTACCTAATAAAATCACACCACATCCATCTCATTAAATCCTAAGTGGGGGAGAGAGGGGAAATTGGAGAGACATTTTAAAATAAAATACTATTAATAAAAATAAGCATTTAAATAAGTTTGTCAAACATAAATCACTCCTTCAAGTAAAAAAAAAATCACTCCTCTCTCATCATATATTTTTTATATTTTTTTATCCGAGAGTTTTAACTAAGTGATACTCCCTTCTATGCCAAATATATCTCAGCTTTTAGAAGGAAATTTTAGTTGATCACATAAATAACTTGAAGAGTTATTAATGAACTTTTTCTAAATATTATCCATAATAAGATTTATTAAAATAAAACTTGAAATCTAATGTAATATTTTTCTATGTCCTTGAACATGGGCAACGGTATAAAAATATTTTATTTTCAGACAAAATTAATGAGTTAATTATCTCTTCTTAATTTTAGTAGGGGAGTTATATGTGACTTATAATATGGACTTTGAATATATTTACGTATAGGCACACCAAAATTATGCAAGTGTCAGAAATGTATTAAAGAAAGTGTTTAAATGATACTTTTTCCATTCTATTTATAAGTCACTTTCATCGTATTTCATAAAAACCAAGAAAAACTTTTAAATCTCATTAACACTACGTTAAAAATTTAAAATTTAATAACTTTCTAATTTTACTTTTATGTAAAATATACCATTATAGCTCACCTGAATATTACCACGTCTACATAATACTAGTAAATGAAAGATAAATTTGCAACACATTCACATAAAAAGTTTAATACTCATATGATCATTAATGTAAAACTTAATTAACTAATTTAAGTAGATTAAAAATATTAGTTAAATTATTTAATATATATATATATATATATTATATTATATGTATATGTATGTTTTTAAAATATTTTAATTATCTTCTTTAATTTTATCGCTCATCCTACTTAATTATCATTTTATGAAATATCAATAGAATTAATTTAAAAAAAAAATCATAAACATGTAAAAATAAGTCTTATATTCAATGTGTTTGTTTTACCGATTTGGGTGCAATCGGTCGATTTATGGGTCCAATCGGGAGAAGCCAGCGGTGCATCCAAAATGTAATGTTTGTTTCAACGTTTACGTTTCAGTCAAAATAAGCTAAAGGCTGCGATTGACATAAGTCAGGAAATGAAACTTATTTCTACTCAAAGGCCCAAATGACCGTTGACTTCTGTTTTGAGGAGCATTTTCATATCTTTAGGGATTAATGAGGTACTCAAAATCACTTATAATCACGAAATTTCTTTTATGAAAAATGTTCTAAATAATTTTCTATTTTTTTAGATAGTAATCTTCTGCTAATTAGAGAACACTTTGGGATAAGAGTTTAGGCAAATTTTGAGTTTTGTCAACATATGACTGTAGAAATGTAGAGAATAATTAATAATTAATTTTAATCATTTTATATTTATTATTTAGTTTTTTATGATTTTATAATCAATTTCTTTTATAAACATATCATAAATTAGTTTCTATATGATGTTTTTTCCAATTAAATTTAGTTTAAATAATTTATTTGGATTATTGGAGGCATTATTAAGATTTTAATCGGTTTATTTTATTAGATTTTGACCTATGTGAAAATATGAGTTAAGATTTAATATTTAACTTAAAGTTTGATATAATTTATAAAATTTAAGCTTGAGGTGCACAATAGAAAAAACTTTTGGAGTATACTAATTTAAATTAGAGTTTAATATAATTTTATTTAAAATTGTACCATTGCCAAATTTTCAAAGTTAATTTTTGAAAAAATTGTGAAAAAATTCCTCCATGTGTAGATATTTTCTTAGGTCTCATTTGACAATTAAGTTGCTAATGAGGTCTTTTTTCACAATTATCCCTTCATTTTTTCATTTTTTATAATTTTTACAATTTTTTCTCTTAAATAATACAAAAACCACTTATGCAAAAGCTAAACCAAATATAATTTACTTTTATATAAATTACTTATCCAATCGTCAATCGCAACACTCATCATCTTACCCAGTCTAACTTTTTTTCAATTTTAAGATTCTATAAATCTAAATAAAATTAAATCACTTATAGAATTTTAAAATTCTATAAGTCTGAACATCAATTCTCCCTGATTACGTCATATATTAACGACTTGCAGGAGAGTAATTAATGATCCTGAAGCGGGATGGGTCGTAGTTGTCATGATGACGTCAATGTAACGGGCTTCGAGACGGCTGCCGTTAGTCAGTCCGTTTACTCTGCCAACTCTCTCTCGACTGCGGCTGACAACTCACACAAACAAGCAGGCTCTCTCTCTCTCGCCTTCTCTGATGAGACCTTTCAATTTGTATCTCGCTCGTGCTCACTCTTTTTGATTTTTCCATTTTTTTTTCTCTTCTGGTTATTTTCGTTCTCGTTTTCTCGAGCTTCCCCACCAGAGACAATCCTCTTCGGCTTCTTCTGCAGAGCCAAATGGCGTCAGAAGCAGCCTCCGCTGAAGATGACAAAAGTTGGGAGGAGGTCCTCCGAAGGATGCTACCAGTTGGTGCACCATTACCGGACGAAGAGCATCTTGATTATTCAATTGCGGTTGAATACGAGGGCCCTCCCGTTCCTTATGAGGTTCCCAAGGTTGATCCATTGGATATCGCGTCGGCTCCGGCTCGTGCTGATTCTGCGGCTTCGGTTTCGGACAGCACTTCGATTCCGGTGGCCATGCCGATAAATCACAGGTTCTCCAGGTTTCGTCGCTTCAGGAATGGTACTTTTAGTAAAGAGTCGCGTAGTCCGGTGGATAGTCAAAGGTCCTCTTCGGTTTCGGGAACTCAATTGGATTTGCGGAACGGGGAGGTTGAGGATAATTTGGATTTAGGAGGCGGAATTACTGAGGATGCGATTAGTTCTGTGTCGTCTCCACGAGCTCCGAATTCTGCTCCTCTAGGTGGTGGGGTGATTGAAGTGAAGCGCCCTACTACCGTGACATTTAACACGCCCAAGGATTCGGAGAATGAAGAGGATGATGGGTGTTCGTCGCCACGTTCCGTGGCTACCGAGCCGGTGGGATCACCGGTGGCGGTGCGAAATTCGCAGGTCGGGCCGAAGAAGAAGTGGATTTGCAGCAGATGTGGGAAAGGGAATCGGCTGAAGGAAAAGGAAGCGTGTTTGGTGTGTGATAAAAGGTATTGTAGTAATTGTGTGCTTAAGGCAATGGGGTCGATGCCAGAGGGTCGTAAGTGTGTGAGCTGCATTGGGCAGCCTATAGATGAGTCAAAGAGGCCGAGTTTGGGTAAGTCATCGAAGATGTTGTCGAGAGTTTGTAGTCCATTGGAGATTAAGCAGATAATGAAGGCGGAAAGGGAATGCGCGGCTAATCAGCTTCGACCTGAGCAGCTTGTCGTCAATGGGAGGCAGTTGAGGCAAGAAGAATTGGCGGAGATTTTGGGTTGCCCGATGCCTCCTCAGAAGTTAAAGCCTGGGAGGTATTGGTATGATAAGGATTCGGGGCTTTGGGGGAAGGTGAAATTTTTGGTTTGAAGATACAAGCATTTTGTTTGGAAGTTTCTTTTTTATTTGGTCACATAGAAGTTTGTTTTTTGTTGTTTTTGTTCTTGTTTTCACTTGAAAGTAATGAATTTCAGGAGGGAGAGAAACCAGATAAGATAATAAGTTCAAAACTAAATATTGGAGGTAAGCTTCAGATGGATGCTAGCAGAGGAAATACTGGAGTTTTTA
The DNA here is from genome assembly GCA_963855925.1 of Inga laurina. NCBI lineage: Eukaryota > Viridiplantae > Streptophyta > Magnoliopsida > Fabales > Fabaceae > Inga > Inga laurina. Next base: position 27,447,554 of record OY979703.1, on the reverse strand, counting down.
TGAATGGTCGTGAAATAACAAGAATTGAGCTTAGGATGTTAAAGGTAAATCGTGTTTCTCCATGGATATACTTGTACTCAGTTCTAAACATAGAGCAAAACGTATAAGTACAATATTGGAGTTCAGATATGACCAACAGCATCATGTAAATGAACAAAAACCCGAGCTTCCTAAGAGCTTAAGCTTCCAATATTACTTTTTATAACCATTTATATACTGTATATTGTCATACTTTGATGAGAAAATATTAAATAAGATACTATATTTGCCAGGAATACATCTTCATTCATAATGATGATGTGTATTCACCCGTATCAAATCAAAATTTGGATTAACATTTCTATAGAACATGGATCTAAGGTCTCTACTCTTTGACGCAGTAGGTAGTTGACAGTTATTTAGTGCTCTTCTATTTTAGATGTTTGTTTCCGTGCCTTTCCTTTTTATATCTAGCTTCACTATTCTTTTTTAAAAAAATAGTTTTCGGTTGCATTGCAAGATCTCAGAAAGTTTGTCTTGAAAGGAACACAGTAAGTATTTTTACACTAATAATATGTGTGTAAGTAGATGAGCTCGTAAACACAAAGCCTTTAATATTATCTGGCCTTTTTTTCAGATTATCATATTGTTCAGATTTGATACTATTCAAGCTCTAAGATGTAGAGTATTTGCTCATCTAACTATAATTAGCTCTCTTTCTTTTCTCTTTTGTTTTTAAATAACTGAGTTGGTAAATTATTAATTCTATCATTATCAATTGATTTGTACCTGATCTGCCTATTATTTCAGATGGCAAATGTACAGTGTCCTCGAGACACTCATTTCTGGGTTTATGATGATGGATCTTATGAGGAAGAAGGTCAAAATAATATAAAGGGGAACATCTGGGGAAAGGTTCTTTCTTATCTGAATATGATAATTGCCTGTTCTTTTGTTTAAATGTAAACTTAAATATTGATCTTATGGTAGTGGCTTGTTTTATGGTAGGCAGGCGTCTACTCGTTTCCTTTCTTCATTATTCTCATTGCCTGTACCGCCAAATAATTCTCAAGGGATGAATGAGAATCCGACTAACTATTCAACAAGGTCTGTGCCTGAGTATCTAGATCAAGGAAGAGTCCAGAAACTTATGTTGTTTGGCATGGAAGGATGTGGAACATCCACTCTCTTTAAACAGGCATGTCTGTCCGTTTCCAGCTCTTTGTGTCTTATTCTTGCTTGCATGCATGCGTGTCTTTTTGTGTTAACTTTAATCAGTTGGTCTAGGTTTTTCTCGATTTTTTTACTCTCCCTTTGAACACAGGCTTTAGTGATAAATTGTATTTAATAGTGGTTGACAATAATGTATTAGATTCATTTTCTTTTTAAGGATTATGATATTTGTATTGCTTTATTATCAACTCCTGAACAATTCTGTTTTTATTTTTCTCACCAAAATATATGCATGTTCGTATATGTGTATTTGTTTTTGTACGTATGATATGTGTGCATGCATCATGTATTGATGTCCCAATGGATTTATAGATAGATTTGTGTCTGAATATGTACATTCTTAATTTTTGCAGAAATATCAACAGATCAATGTTTACATAAAATTGTGAGTCATAAATTAGGTGTAAATATAGATAGGCTGCCAGAGTTATACAGTGTCAAACAACATTACAGACATGCATTTACTATCACGAGTTTTCTTTGTGTCTTGCAATGAGTTCCTTTTGGCCTTTTGATCTGTTTTCTTTATGTCTTTGCTATTGTAATCATATACTGGGTTCTTGATTGTGATCTTATTATGAGAATGTTCTCCTTCCCTATCCATGGAACAGGCCAAGTTTTTATATAGTAACGGCTTTTTTGAAGAAGAGATGCAAAACATCAAGCTCATGATACAAAGCAATATGTACAAGTATCTCAGCATTCTCCTTGAAGGACAAGAACAATTTGAAGAGGAGGCTTTGGCAGAAAAAGAATCTACTTTAGATATTGAGGATTCTGGGCCAGGTTGTATTTTACTCTTCTTGCCCTTCTTCCCTCTGTGCATATGTTATTTTGCTCTGATACGTAGTTGAAGTGTCACTACCATATTTTGATGGATGCTGTTTTCCTTGGTTCTTCTGTTCTTTGCATAACTTTGTCTTGACAAGAAAGAACAAGTATTTATGCAAGCACTCGCATGTTAGAACTTAGAACAGCCTATACCCGGGTCTGTTGATTCAGTTACCTCAAACATGTTGATAGTTGGTCTTCCGTTCACGCTCATTGAAGAACAGAAGGAAAAGAAACTGAAAACATTTACTGCGTAGGGTTAAGTTTGTTGTAGATCTGGATTAAAGTAAACTGTACTTGAGTTGATGCGCAATGTTGTGAGGCAAAGCTACCTGTAAAACAACATTCTCTTTGTATTTTTTTGCATGAGGAAAGATAGTGCACCCTGAACTTCCCAAGAAAAAAATTCATATTATAATACATTTGGTGGGATTGCAGGGCGACTTTTCAGTATAGAATTAGGCATGGCTATGTTTTAAACGGTGAAGAGTGACAGAGTACCTGATACAGAATGAACTTCATTGGAGGACTGGGTTAATTACATAGATACGTCTGCAATTAGTAGTGACAGTCAAAATGTCTTCTGTTACTGTAACAAAAAAAAGTGTCTTCTGCTGCTAACTTTTAACCTCCCTAGTTCTTTATTATATGCTTTAGACCAAGTTTAATCCGAAGGTAGAAAGTTGCTGCCTGCGTTGATTTCTTGTATAGCATTCGAAGGGGGGCTAATTCAATGCAAAATTCAATTCAAAATCTTCAGTTTACAAGTGGAGGCACGTTGGAGTATATTCATTAAAATGATTCACAAGACAAAAGAGGTTGGTAATAACTGAACGTTAAATAATTGGGAATAGAGGCCCTAGCACCGTGTCTATAACTTGGTTGGATCGAGTGGAAGGGATTTATTACCCTAAGTAAGATTAAGGCTTCTAATCTTGTGGATAAAAAAATTACGTCAGAAGAGCTACCCCTTATCTAGGCCTAACAATGCTCGAATCTAGATTGGTTAGTAGCACCAAGTATTTGATTTTTAGACCCAAAAAAGTTTAAATCGTCCAATGAATGTTCACAAAATGTCGTATGATAGTCTCTAACAAGTTCCTGTTACTACTGTCAAATATATTATTCATCAATGATCAATTGCTCAATTTCTGTAGTTGAGCATGAGTTAGCAGTTCATCATATGACTAAAAGAGGTAGCAACTCTGACACTCAGGTATATGCTTAAGAAAGCATGTATCTTTTGCATCTTAGGCTTGCTTTGTTGAAGTATCATTAGGATCATTCGATTGATGATTTTCATCTTTTGCAGTTAATCATTGTTTATGCCCTACTTTTTCATCCATATATGGTTTGTCTCATATTATCTTCAGATTCGAATAATTGAAGAACACTTGTTGGTTATACTGGAAAAAAAAAAAAAGAGGGCATAGAGGTTTTCTGTTGCCTCTTTATTTTGGCAAAAAAAGGTTGCTTTTGGAAAACAACCTTTCTCTCTGCTAATGTTTTTGTATATAAGACCATTAAAATGTCTTCATTTGTTCAGCCCCGAAAGACGTTTATTTGTACTCTTAATACGACTTCTAGTCTGTTGTTAGTTATTTGGAACCAGGAAACACAGCAATGTTATAGTGTATCGGTGCTCATGGGTTGTTTGGCTTTTTAAGCCACACGGATTCTAATTGACAATGTTTAATGCTTCTCGTTCTTCCTTTATTTCTCCTGAATTTTGTGGATGAGTCAAAGCATCTTTTCTTAATGTTAATGAAAAAAATGATGAGCAAACCTTATGATGGTTTACTGTTATTACTTTAGCAGAAACAGTAGCTGTTGAAAATAAGAGGTGCATTTACACAATCAACCCAAGATTTAAGCATTTTTCTGACTGGTTGCTGGATATTATGGCAACTGGGGACTTGGAGGCTTTCTTCCCTGCTGCTACACGTGAATATGCTCCTATGGTAGACGAGATCTGGAGAGACTCTGCAATTCAGGAAACATACAAGAGAAGAGAGGAATTGCATAACCTTCCTGATGTAGCTAAATATTTCTTGGATCGGGTATGCCTTCAATAGATAGCTTTCTATCTTGTTCTAATGTGTTCATTTATTGTGGCTGTCGCTCTCTCTCTCTCTCTCTCTCTCTCTCTACCAAAAAAAAAAAAACTAAAAATTGTTGTTCTCTCATATTTTTCCTATTTTATTAACCGATATACCAAATAAATTGATATCAATAAATTATTATCACTCTGAAATGTTTGTCTTTTTAATTTTAACTTTTTTCCTTTCTGGATTAAATGATTAATGCAATGCAACTAGGTTCAGAGTTTTTCTGTATTATTGTTTCATCTCCTCTATTTTTTTTTTTAAAGTTGATGACAGCCAATATGAAAAATCAATATAAATAAATTGAAAATCTAGTGCTGAGATTCTGTTGAAATGTTCAACGTTTAGGTATCATTGTAGAGAACTTCAAGGGCTGATAGGTTAAAATATATTTCAGAACTCCAAAAGTAATGAAAGAATTTTTCAATTCTTATAGGCTCATGGTGATTGGCCCATTAGATTCGCCTATCTGATGGGTTGTATATTTGTCCTAGCATACAATTACTTGATGGCGTGGTTTCTGACAAGGAGACAATGCAAATGGGCAGGTTTTAAGTGTGTAATATTATATACAAATAAAGTGATATAGCTACTCTCTCAAGATGCTTTAACCAGAGCTTTTAAAGCAGTCTCTGCTATGAAATAACAGATGTTAAATTGAGTCACGTAACACAGTTTTGTCGTGTCTACACCTAACCTAGTGTATTTTCTTGATTGGCATCCCAAATGAATGTATTGGTATCTTACTTGATGGCATACGTGGACTTATGTAATGTTTTCCTGTTTGTTTTTCATCGTGTAATTGGCTCTTAAATCAAGCTCCTTGCTTGGTTTTGTTATTAAAAAGGAAAAAAAAAATTGTATATGATGTTGATCCTGTGCACTGCAGGCGATAGAAATATCAAGCAATGAGTATGAACCTTCTGATAGGGATATATTATATGCTGAAGGAGTCACTCCAAGCAACGGCCTTGCCTTCATGGAATTCTCTTTTGATGATAGAAGTCCTATGTCTGAAACATACAGTGAAAACTTGAGTTGTCCTCCCATGACCAAGTAAAGTTGTTTCTCCTATCCCAATGCATAGTGAACAAACATTTTCATTTATTAAGTTAAATCTTTTGATAACTCGTTTTATATTGTCTGATAATTATTCTTCGGCTCAGGTATCAACTGATTCGAGTACCTTCAAAGGGACTACGGGATGTTTGCAAATGGCTGGATATGTTTGAAGATGTGCGGGCAGTGTTATTCTGTGTTGCGCTGAGTGATTATGACCAAATGTGGACTAACAATTCTGGCCATTTTTGCAACAAAATGCTGGCAAGCCGAGATCTTTTTGAGACTCTGGTGAGGTATCCTTGTTTTAAAGATATCCCTTTTGTGCTTTTGCTCAATAAGTATGATGTCTTGGAAGAAAAGATAAACAAGGTTCCGTTATCAACCTGTGAGTGGTTTCAAGACTTTTGTCCTGTGAGACCCCATCACAACAATCATGCCCTAGCACACCAAGCGTTTTACTACATGGCGGTGAGATTCAAGGAGCTATATCGGTCCATAACCGGCCAGAAGTTGTTCGTATGGCATACTCGAGCTTGGGAGCGCCCCTCAGTTGATGAAGCCTTGAAATATGTGAGGGAGGTCGTCAACTGGAATGAACAGAAGGATGATGACATATATGAAATCAATGTGGAAGAATCATTTTTCAGTACAGAAGCGAGTTCATCTCCTTTCATGGGACAGGGACAGGGACAAGGAGAAGAAAGAGCTTGCTAGGTAGTTAGCTCTCATAGACAGGCGATGTGAAACATTAAATTATGGCAGAGAATCTCACAGCTCAGGAGGATTTGATAGGAGCAATTGCATTTTGGTAAGGATAAGGGAGGTCAGCTTGACTGGGCAATGTCAAATATGTTTTTTTGGTTTGATCTTTCAAAATCTTCCTGAGATGGGGTGGTTTAGAATGATTTTTTTCTTCTTTCCATCAGAAATAAGCTAATTTGCCGGGGAGGGTTTTGGTTTGGGGTTGATTTGTTGTCTGTACAGCATATATATTGGTGATATTGTTCACCTTAAATGAAGAAGGAAAAAAAGCTGTAATTTTTTTTGTTCAGCACAGAGGCATTAGTTTTTCTTGCTAATGAAGCGATGATTCTGTATAATCATTAGGATAATAATACTTAGATCAGTGGATGTCTTAAAATAAATGTAACAGACCAACAGTTAATCTCGCTGTGTATGTCTCATGCTCATCTCCTATTCAATTTTTTTTTTCCTTTTCCATTTTAACAATAAATCTCTTTTAAGTGTTTTTCATGAGTGATCTAAAATAAAACTTTCTATATGTAATGTAAGCTTTTAGTCCTTTTCACTCTAACTTAGTGGGCTTTCTCTGATTTAACTTGTACTGGAAAAAAATTGATGGGCCAAATGGATTAAGCTCTTATATTTAAAATCAAAGCAGATGCTTAAGCTAGCTCCTACATTTAAGAGTGCTAGCTCCTGCATTTAGGAGAGTACGGGATTATTATGTTTTGATCCATTTATTAGCTATAAACAACATCATTTACTCCCCTTAGTAAAGCATAAGCCAATGGGGCTTTGACTAATAGAGAAAAGTACAGATGTAATTTAAAGTTTAATTTTTTTGCCATTAATGTCTAGTGCGAATACGGTATGCTTAGGTTATGAGGAATGCAATGGATTGGATGATTTCTTTTTTGGTCAAAGATTGGATGAATTCAAATTAGGCCAAGTCTAATGTTAAAGGTGGAAGGCACTAAACAATGATTGAGGTTATGGAGCTTTATTTTAAGGAATTAATATGAGGAGGCAGCCACTTCTTTAAACCTTTTAGAATAATTGGTCTAAACCACCATCCCACTAACACCAACTAGTGTATTCGCTGGAAAACCTATGTTATGTTATTTAGGCTTCAAAATCTCCAACTCTGCCATAATTTTGTTGGAAATTAGCTTAGCATGCCTTTTGAAATTGGGTTGTGAATTTTATTATATGCTTCTATAGTTATATTTGGCTGCTGTATCTCTAGGCCACAATTTTACTACTTCCTCTAGTCCTAAATATAAAACTCAATTGATTTTTTTTTTTGAAGAAGTTAAGGAAGTTAAATATATTACTTAATCATAACATATGTTGTATATAACTAGATTATATATATCAGTTTAAAATTCAGATTAATTAGTTTGGAGAAAAAGCAATAGATATAAATACTTTAAAATAATTTATTTAATTTCCTTAATTTCTTCAAAAAAAAAAATCAACTAGATTATATATTTAAGGCTGGAGGTTGTATAAATCATATTATTATACTATTAACAAGAAGAATAACACTTTTTAAAAGGAAAAAAAAAAAACCTAAGTAGTGTATTGAAAACCAGAATGGTTAGTCAAGTTAGTGGCCTAACTATGGTCAAACCAGGGTCAATCCAATCATAATTAAAATAATATAATGCAAATAAAATATATAGAAATATTCATGCATAACCCTAATATTTAAATAAAAATGAAATTAATCCACAAGTATAGTATTCATGCATAAACCTCACGTAATTCAATATAACTGAGTTACAATAGTATAAATATGACGCACTACGATTTTTTTTTAAGGAAAAGTTCCAGAAAAATACTCTAGAAAAAATAAAAAAACAAATCAATGATTCCAATTAACATATTTCTAGATCAAACTACAGGCATTAAAATGAGATTTGCAAATGTTGGAAAAAGACTTCAATGCCCTATTCTTTCCTCATTAAAATGGGCCGACCCAAAGAAGGGAAACTTGTCCGTGGGCCGAAAGATTGTGGTGGGGCTTACTGCAGACGGGATTGGTGCAGTCGTCAGAAACCCTGCCGATATGGCGATGGTTCGTATGCAAGCTGATGGTCCGCTCTCGGTGGCTCATTGGCGCAATTACAACTGTTCGATGCTATCACGCGCACGTCGAAGCAGGAAGGGGTGGCGTGTAGGACTGGTAAAACGGGGAAGGCTGGCGGGTTGGGCCCGTTAGCCCGCCAAAAGAAACGGGTTCGGGCTGGAGAAATCCAACCCGTTTTGAAAACGGGTTAAACGGGTTGGCCCGTTTAACCCGTTTTTTTTTAAAAAAAACCCCCGCCTGGCACACAGTCACACACGCAGACACTGACCTGACACGATTATTCATTTTTCCTTTCTTAGCTCTCAGGACACGGCAGACACACACACGAACACACTCACTGAAGTTCAGAAACCGAAGGGCAAGCCGCAAGTCCGAAGTCCGAACCCTAGCTTATCGCCGGCTCGCCCTGTCCGTCATCGTGTCCCTCTTCGCCGGCGACTGCCTTGCTGGCGGGCGGTGGTCCACTTCTGCAGTGGGGTGGTCGATTTCATGTTCTTGGCGGCAGATCGTGGCGTCATCTCTTGGTCTCCGTTTCAGTCTTCGTCTCCCACGGTCCCTCTTCGGCCGTTGCCTCTTCCTCTCTCATTTCTGGCGTCCACCTCCGTCCTCCACTCTTCCCCGTCCGCCGTGCGAGGTAGTGAGCCACAGAGCCAGTGAGGTTTCTCCACTGTGATCCTAATGCTGCTGATAGAGGATAAAGTGACTAAAAGGTGAAATAAGCTAGGTAATCATTGAACTCATCTAGTAATTCAGTCTTTGAAAGGAGCAAATTAAATTTCATTGAGACTGTAACTGTATGGGTTCAGTGTTCAGTTGTTCACGGACTCATGGTGCTCTGATTTTTCCGTGAGTGAGGTTCTTTGGATTGGTTTTTCTGCTTTGAATGACAAATAATCCATCCAAGACTTATGGTCCTTGCTGATATGATTCTTATTTTGGTAGCATCCCATGCAAACAAAAATAAAAGGGAAGGAATAAATAATGAAATCCTACATGAACATGTTATTTTGCTGATATGATTCTGATTTTTTTTGCCATATGATTCTGATTCTGATATGATTCTGATTGTATGTTGAGAGTCTATTTTTAAAAATCCTACATGAACATGTTATTTTGCTGATATGATTCTGATTTTTTTTGCCATATGATTCTGATTGTATGTTGAGAGTTTGTTTTTAAAAATCCTACATGAACATGATTGTATTTAGTACTTGCCCTCCATATCATTCTACGAACATGTTATTTATACGTGGTTAGATGTTGTTATAAACTTATAATTTTGTCCCAGCCACGCAGTCCCAGCCTCCCATGTCTCTGAATTCTGAATGAGTGGCTTTCTCCACTGTAACCTTGATTCTTTAACACTCTCGTCTCCTTCGCCGTCCGTTCTCTCACTCTCAGACTCTCAGGTATCTGAATTTAGAACATTGGAACCTAAAAATGATTTTGGTAGTAATCTGTATTTTGAATTGCTTGGTATAATTGTTTTTCTAATTATGCTGCTAAATGCTAATCTTGATTTCTACTGTTATTGTATGCTTGTTGCAATGTGCTGGACTTTTTGATTATTTTGTTATAAAAAGATGGCTACAATTACAAATGTCAATGATGAGGATAAAGGTAATAAAAGAAAGAATGTTGACAGTAGTAGACCTTCTGCAATGGATATTGGCGGTGTGCCAACACAATCTGAGCAACAAGTTCAACCTGACTCTTCTTGTTTACAAACACAAAATAAAGATGCTCCTGCTCCAAGTAAAAAGGCGAGGTGTACTACATCTGACGTTTGGAGATACTTTACTAAACTTGGCATGGTTGATGACAAGGAGAAAGCTAAATGTAATGGGTGTGGGAAACAATATGTCGTGGGAAGCAAGGATTGTGGGACTTCACACCTTCGGCGTCATGTTAAACTGTGTACATCACTCACAAAATACAAGGATATTGGGTCTATGATGATAGACCAAGCAGGGATTGTTAGATCTAGAAAAATTGACCCGAACAAGGTGCGAGAAATCATTGCTTATTGCATTATTAAGCATAATCTTCCATACTCTTTTGTTGAGTATGATGGCATTAGGGAGTTGCTCACATATTTGAATCCCGATTATAGAAACATTACTAGAAAAACTGCTGTGGTAGATGTCTTGAATTTCTATCTTCACCAAAAGGATAACCTGAAAAAAAAAGCTTTTAATGAGTCCTAGTAGAATATGTTTGACTTTCGATTGTTGGACAGCAATAACCGCTGAAGGATATCTTTGCTTGACTGCTCACTTTGTGGATGAGCAATGGAATCTTAATAGCAAGATTCTTTCATTTTCTAAGATGGAGCCTCCTCACACTGGGGTTGAAATGGCAAAGAGGGTACATGACATATTGATAGAATGGGGGATTGAAAAGAAAGTATTCTCGATTACTCTGGATAATGCTTCAGCAAATTTTCAGATGCAAAGAATTTTGAAAGAGAATTTGAATTTGAGTCATTGCTTGATATGCAATGGAGAGTTCTTTCATATTCGATGCTCTGCCCACATCTTGAATCTTATAGTTCAGGATGGCTTGAGAGTAGCAGAGGGTGCTTTGAACAAGATTAGAAATAGCATTCTATATGTAAGAAAATCAGAGGCAAGGATGATAGAATTTAGGAGAAGGGTCGAACAAGTTGGGGGTATTGACACTTCAGTGGGTTTACGGTATGATGTACCAACTAGATGGAATTCGACACATGCAATGCTTGAGAGTGCGCTTAAGTATCGTCGTGCTTTTGCTAGCTTAGCTCTGAATGACACAAATTACAGTCATTGTCCGACAAATGAAGAGTGGACTAGAGCAGAGACTATATGCACATTCTTGAAGCCTTTTGCTGTGATTACAAACTTGATTTCTGGATCATCATATCCCACTTCCAACATGTACTTCACACAGATTTCAAAGATTGAGTTGCTGTTGAGAGGACATTTGCATAATAACGATTATATGATCCGGGAAATGGCGAAGACTATGCTTGACAAGTTTGACAAATACTGGAGTGATTATAGTGTCATCCTTGCTCTAGCAATTATCCTTGATCCTCGGATGAAGCTTGATGTCATTAAATTCACTTTTGGGAAAGTTGATCCCATGAATGCTCAAGAAAAGGTTGAAAACATAAGGAGCAAGTTGTACTATGTTTTCAGTGAGTATAAAAGTGGAACATCATCTTCATCTTCAGCCCCAATTGTTGGAGCTGCATCTAGCTCTAGTGCCAACGTGTTAATCACAGAATCGGTTGTTGCCCCTAACTCGACTCAAGTAGATGACTATGATGTATTCGATGTAAGTTTGAACTTCTTTACTAGTTAAATGTTTAGATTTAATGTTATATTGATTGACACTTTTCTATGTTGACCTTTTATTAATTATGCAATGGTGTAGGATTTTTTTTCATTTAAGAGTCAAGATGAGTCAACAATCGAAAAGTCAGAATTGGACTACTATTTGGAAGAAGCGACACTTGATAATAGATTGGCTACCAGATTTAATGTCTTGGATTATTGGAAAGCTAACTCTTCTCGATTTCCTTGCCTTTCAAAGATGGCATGTGATATCCTTAGCATTCTAATTACAACTGTTGCCAGTGAATCAGCTTTTAGCATTGGATCTCGTGTTCTCACGAAGTATCGATCTTATCTTCTTCCAGATAATGTTGAAGCTCTTATTTGCACTCGCAATTTGGCTTCTTGGATTTCTATGGGATGGTAATATCTAATTCTATATTCTTTTAGTCTATACAATAATTACAAAAACTAATTATCTTACTAACACTCTTTGTTGTTTATGTTATTATGTGTGGGCTATGACAGAGGATTCTGAGACAGAGAAAAGGCAAACTGCTCCTGTTCCTGTTTTTGCAGATTCCGATAATGCTTCAAATATCATTATTGATGAATGAAGAAGTTTCTTGTTATCCGTTGACCGTTGTTATGGACTTGCATTTATTTTGATTTACTTTTTTAAGTTTGGCCTTCTTAAATGCTGTCTTGATGGTTTCATACTTTCATATAGTCTTTATTTTTCATCTTGATACATTGACTTATAAGACTTGCTGACAGTGGGAACACCAATGATCACTCAACTTCATCTGAGAAGTTGATCTTACATTGACTTACCATGTTTTTCACTTTCATTGTGAGGCAAATGAATTAGCTAATTGGGATGGGATACAAGATCATCTCACATCCTTTACATGCAATTTTATATGTTAACTCGTCTTCCTTTGCCTTGGATTAGACTTGATTTACATAGAAGGAATTATGTTTGTCTATTTTTTGGCTGGTCTTGTTCTTAATCTTGTATGATTCGCCTCAGTTAATATTCATATATGATGTCTTCAAAAGGCATCAGGTTTATTATCTTATAACTATAAAAACATGCATTGAAAATGGATTTGAAAATATTGGGCTACGTTGGAAAAAAAAACAATCCAACTTCATCAGATTAGGCCTGATTGCATTCTTACAAAAAAAAAAAAAAGATTTGGGCTGCAAGCCTGCAATGCATTCTGGCCGAAAAAAAAATGTTGGGCTGCAGTTTTCCAAAAAAAGCCCAATATTAATTGGCCCGTCAGCTCGATTAAACGGGCTCGGGCTGCATCTTTGCAGCCCGTTTACTGGTCGGGCTCAGCTGAGCCCAACTCGTCGGGCTCCAGCCCGTGTCGGGCCAGCCCGTCAGGCGCGGGCTAGCCCGATTTCCCAGTACTAGTGGCGTGGCTTGGTGCTGACGGTGAACTGAGCCATGATCGTGACAGCTTCGTAGTTAGCGTCATAGGATTAGTTCAAGGAGATGATTCTGGTGAAGGGGTTGTTGAAGGACGGGCTTGGGACCCACGTGACGGCGAGTTTTGCAGTGGGTTTTATAGCGGTCGTAGTATCGAATCTGGTGGATGTGATCAAGATGAGGGTGATGAACATAAAGGTGGAGCCAGGGGTGGCGCTGCCGTACAAGGGCGCCTTAGATTGTGTGCTTAAGACGGTGCAGGCTGAAGGGCCTTTGGCCCTTCATAGGGGATCTATCCCTACGATCTCGAGGCTTGTTGTGTAGATCCCAAATTTCATAGCTGATTTTGAAGCCAACCACCAAATTTCATGGCTGAGTTTGCACTCATACCTTCTGTTCATAATTATTTTAACACCATAACATGAATAATTTCGTGGGATAATACTGTTCATAAAAATTCTAGAATGAACAAAAGGGATTCATAAAGGTGTGTTTGGTTTAATAGAGGTTAAGTTAAGTGGGGTTTATTTAAGTTAGATTGGGGGAGGTTATAATGTTGTTTGGTTCAAAAAGAATTTATGTGAGGTTTGGTATCTTATTTAGTTCAAGAGGTTAGGTTAGGTAAGTTAATTATAAGTGGGTAAAAATGCCCTTCTATATATTTTTTTCTTCTTCTTTTATAATGTATTTATTAATAATAATTATTTATAAAATTATTATTTATAAAATAATTATTCTAACAATTATATACACTTCTTTCACATATTCTTCTCTTTTTATAATACATAAAAAGATGAGTTATAATAAAAAAAATTGGAGTTAAATTAATTGGAGAAATGAACACTGTGAGATGAGTAATGGTCCTTCATTACTCAAGGGATCACTCGAGTAATGTGTGAGAAATTGATCAAGAAGCTCTCTGTCAAAAATTTTATGGCATTACTCGAGGGATCACTCGAATAATCTGAAAAGTTATTTGAAACATTACTCAAGAGATCACTCGAGTAATCAGAAAAGAAAAGAAAAACTTACTCGAGGGATCACTCGAGTAATTATTTTTAAAGAGATTACTCGAGGGGTTACTCGAGTAATGGTACTTGATTATCTGAGTAACCACTCGAGTAATCATATCCTAAATTGCAGGGCCGGAGTGATGACTTTTAACAGGGGAGGGCAGTGCTGGAATTTTAAAAAATTGCCATGGGCAATTTAGTCACAATTGGACACAAAAATTCTCTCACCTAGAAAAAAACCCAAATTTGAGGGTTTTATAAAGTGGGGGAGGTTACCATTAGAGAACAAAAAAACCTCCCACACTTAACCAAACATCTTTCTAACCAAGCACTTATTTTTAATCTCCAACCCCACCCCAACTTAACCTAACTTAATAAAACATCTAACCAAACAAAACCAAAGAATCTATCCCTTAAGGAACGACAAGCATTGAGAGTAGTTGTAAAAACAAATGGGAACAAATGAGGGAAAGGATTAATGAAAACAAACCTTGGGTAGAGAGATGGACATCGTCGGGGATGAAATGATGTTGATGTGGAAGGGAGTTGCAGCTAATGGAGGAAGTGGTTGCTAGTGAAGGTGTCGCAGTCGTGAGGGGAATGAGTGTCTCACGGCGGAGAGTGAAATTGAAAAGTTATGGCGGGTAGGGAGAAGGTGAGAATGAGGAAAGATTGGGGGTAATGAGGTCTTTTCCCAACATTTGCAAATCTTGTTTACTGCCTCTAGTCTAATATGGAAATACGTAAATTGGATTAATTTATTTGTCTTTTTATAATTTCCAGAGTATATTTCAGGATTTTCCCTTTTTTGAATTCAAAATTCATTTCAGGCTTGATAAGAGAGGGGAAAACATAAAAGGGAGAATTGTGAAAAAAAATACTTTAGTGGGAACTTAATTATCAAATGAGACTTCGATGTACAAATGATCTTCCAGGTGTGCAGAATATCTTTCCTTGTGTGCAGATGATCTTCCCTGTGTGCAATATTCTTCCCTATGCATGCACAAAACATCTCCCATTGTGTGTAGAAGATCTTTCCCTATATACACTATGAGCCTGTTTGGTTCAACCGCATTGCATGCCTGCAATGGTAATCATGATTGCATTACCTAGAGAAGAGTGTTTGGTTGCTCTTTAGCATGGTAATAGGGTTTACCATGGTAATGATGATTACCAAAAAATTGGTAATCCTCATTCATACCTCCCCTCCTATGAATCCTCATTACCATCCTATTGCATGGTCTAAAAAGTCTAATTTACCCTTTAGTTTTCCTTATCTTTATTTCACTTATCTTATTTCACTTGTCGTATTACATCACAACTGCCACCGCCACAACCTCTTCCTCTTCCACCGCCGTCACCTCCACCCGCCGCCACCCCGGCCCAGCCACCAGCCCACTACCCACCGCTACCGCCGCCGCCACCACCTCCTCTACAGCCACCGGCCCACCGCCTACCACCACCTCTTCCACCCCGCCGCCCACCGCCACCACCACCTCCTCCTCCGTTGCCACCCTCACCTCCGCTGCCGCTGCCGCCGCCACCTCCTCCACCCCCGCCGCCACCGACCACCACCACCTCCTCCTCCACCACCCCCGCTGCTACCACCACCACCACCTCTTCAGCCGCCGGCGGCGGCGGCCCACCACCCACTGCCACCGCCACCGCCACCGCCACCACCTCCTCCTCCACCCTCGCCGCCCCCATCATTGCCACCACCACCACCTCCTCCTCCTCCATCCCCTCCATCATCGGCTTGTAACTATTTTTTCTATAAAGATTATATTAAGGGGTAAAATGGACTTTGTGTAATATATTAATTTTAAATAATTGTTAAAATATTAACTCATTGCATGTTGCTTAAAAATCAAACCAAACACTACCCTTGTAATTAATATTGCATTGCATTACCATTGCATCGCATTGCACTACACCTCAGGATGTAATGGGATCGAACCAAACGGGCCCTATATCTTTCCCCCATGTGTAGATGATCTTCCTAGATTCCATTTGGCAATTAATTTGATAGTGAGGTCTTTTTTCATAATTCTCCCAACATAAAATCTGATTGTCCAATTGTGTCACGCCCTTATCTCAATTTCAACCTTTTTCAGAGTATTTGCGGAAAACGATATGTGGTTTGATGGGCAACACATGAATAACATAAATATACTGATAATAAGTACATGATTACATAAATTCCCCATAGGGGTTCGTGCATGATACTTACGATTAAGGTAACCGCACAAGGCTACTAGGGTGTCTAAATTCATCCCAGTGAAACGGAGACTTCTTCCCGTTTTCGTTTCACTACTGTAACCCTCTCTACGGTACTCTGCATTGTTGTTTGCATATCTTCTGTCGTCTCCTATCTAAATTGTTGATAGGGGAGGGTGAGATTTGAGAGAATATCAGTAGGAAACAGATACCATAATGCATGCATGATTGATACTATGTGTATGACATTTTAGTTTTATCTAGATGTATGCCCCATAATGACATTTCTGCATACTCAATGTTTCATACAACAAGACTATGGCCACAGCGAAAAAAGAAACAGAGCTTCATTTATTCAAATATGCTCTATACAATCAAGTAAAGAAATCACATACACCATTACACAAGCAAAGATATCAAATACATGCAACTAAGGTAAGTCCCCTACCTTAACCATTTTTTGCCTCGAAATGCGTGCCTCGATCTACGTGCAAACAGCTCGGGGCTCCATATTTGATCCTATAATGTCAGATGTATTATTTAGACACTTCCATAGTGTTTCTGGGGGTTATATGAGTCTATCTTGAAAAATTACTAAAATACCCCCGGGGACCCGGCTCGGCCCGGCTGTACTTTTCCCGAAATTTTGACATGGGCTATTCTTACATATTTTCACTCAAGGAATCCATTTCCGGACTCAGAATTATCAAATTCAATGTCAAATTACAAAATTACCCTTGACAGCCCTACTTTTAGGGTTTTAGGGGCGTTTCCGTAATTATGCTTTTTCGGCCTTTTCTGAAAAAGTGCCCAATTGTAACCCTACCTAATTTTCCCTCCTGAATCCAATGGAAACATCAAATCATTGAAAATTCAACTCTAAGGCCCTCAAACATCCTTGGCCGAAATTATGGTGTTCTCTAGGAAAAATCGGGGTTTTGCGATTTCGGCTCTGTAAACGTGTTCCTTATACAAAGGTTACAACTTCCATTTAGTACCGATTTGGGCAGCATAACCCCTAGGAAAACCCATTTTCTATTTTTACAACTAAGGACAATTCGGCGAAATTTAACCGATTAAATTGTCCACAACAGCTAGAATAGTCAATATACAAAGGTTTGGAAGTTACCTCAAGCTCCCACTAGCTTTTCCTTCTTGTGGCTGAAAACCTTAACTTCAACACCAAGATTTGTGCTTCAAATACCTTACATCACATAGAAGAGAAGCTTAGGAGAAAGATTATACACGTTAGGTACGAATTCACCGAAGAAATTAACCTATCTCGTAAGTTTTCTCCTCTCCTTCTCTCTCTAAAACTCTCAAACTTTCCCTCTCTCCTTGGCTTCTATTTCACCTTAGGTATGAGGCTGAAGGAAGAGGATGATGATTTTAATAAGATATCCCAATTTAATTAATTAATTTTCCCAATTTCGGATTTTTACAAAATTTTGGCAGATTTCTGCCCAAACTTTGAAAAATCATAACTAATTATAAAAAAAATATAATTGGAGTGATTCCAAAGGCTATAGAACTCTTATTCAGTCTAGTTTTAAGGAAAAATATAGAATTTTACTAGATGGAATCACACAATTCTCAGAATTTCAATATTTGCATGTTGTTCCAGAAAATTTCCAGTTTTTCTGGGCTAAATTCAAAAATTCATATCTTTTTGGATATAGCTCTAATTGAGTCATATGACCTATAAAATTAAAGCTTATGATGTCTAATTTCATCCTATAAAATTTCATATTTTTTTTATCATCATTTGATCATTCAAAATCACATGACAAGTTCACTACCTCATAGGCGATTTCACCAAAAACATAATTACATTCTCCAAAATTCACCATTTTACTTTCTTAATACCCCAAAGATATAGAAATCATTAGGGGATAAATTTGGGCTCCTGCTAAATTGGGGCTTAGTAGTCCACTTAATTTAGGCTTATTCCCAAGCCTCCAATCCCAAATTTCAGGGTATTACAAATTGGCCTATCTAAAACTCTTAAGTCTTAATTGAACTTGTTAGGGAATGGGTTCACCAATTTATTGGTCTGAACGGTTGACTTGGGATGAGTTTTAATAACATGATAGCTAGACTCTCTGAGTACCGGTATTAATTTATAAAGTAAAATTGTAACATCCCAAATTTTATTCACCAAGAATATATTGTAATTATTATATATATTCAATGAAATGGTGAATATTTAATGCCAAAAGAATTAAATATTGAAAATTGAAGGTGGAACAGTGTTTTCAGTGAAATCGCCTGCGAGGCAGTGAGATTGTCATATAGTTTTGGAAGACCAAATGATGACAAAAAATTATGAAATTTTATAGAGTGAAAGTAGACATCCTAATCTTTAATTTGATAGGTCATATGACTCAATTGAAGCTATAGAAAAAAAGATATGAATTTTTGAAGTTGATCCAGAAAATATGGAAAGTTTCTGGAGCAGAGATCAAAGATTGAAAATATGGGAATAATATGATCATTTACAGTAAAATTCCATATTTTTCATTGAAACTAGACTCAATGAGGGTTCCATTGGCTTTGGAATCGACTCGAAACGACATCTATAAAATTAGTTATGATTTTTCAAAGTTAAGGCAGAAAATCTGCCAGAATTGGCATTATTCCGAAAATTTGAGAAATAAAGTAATCTTCCCTTTTGTCTTAATTATTTTAGAAATTTAGGGATGAAGGAGGAGAAGACAAGTGTCAAAATCCAATGAGACCAAGTGTCAACACCACATGAAAGATGATGGAGATAATTGTTGTGTCATAAGTCCTTACTTATGTCATAAGGTTAGGTGGCCAACTTTTGCACCAATTGACTTGAGTAAATGGAAGGAACACTTGATTTAGTTGGAGCATAAGAGGGAGCACGTTTTTGGCCAACAAAGAGAGAAGGAAATGATAATTTAGGTTGAGTGTACACAAAAGGGAAGCATGGCAAGGTTGAGTGTACACAAAAATGGAATGATGGTGTACATGAAAGGTGTTGCAATCTCAACCATTGATGAAATCAAGGGCTAGGAAGAAAGATGACAAGGTTAATAAAATATCTTCCCTTCCCCTTCATACACACATTTCGTTCAAGGCACAAGGGAAAGAGGAAGAGAGAGAAAGCTTGAGAAATAGAGAGAAGAGGAGAGCTCAAGGAGGAAGAAGTCTAAGGTAGGTATTGTTGTTCTTGTGTTCAAAGCTTCCTCTCTTGCATAATAGCTTCTCTAATCTCTTTTTCTCTAGGGATCACCATGTTAGCAAGCTAATCTCAAGGTTGAGGGGAGAGAGAGGACGTTCTAGAGAGAGAAACACCAAGGATCAAGAGGTAATCTCCAAAATCTCAACTTCTTTGTGTATTGAAGTTGTTGTTGGTGATTGTTGTTTGATTTATGTGATTTTTGGTTAAGTTGTAAAATTGGAAAAGCCATAATCCTAAGGGGTTATGCTGCCCAAAATCCTTTAAATCATGATTATGAAGTTTTTAAATGAATTAATCAAGGATTAGAAGTGGAAAAGTACAAGTTTTGGAAGCTAAAACACAAAGCTTCATTTTTCTATTTTCCCTTCAATATTTCGGCCAGACCAGAACTGGTACAAGGAGTTGGATTTTCATGAAATAAATGGTTCCATTGGACTCAGTGGGCAAAAATAGGTGGGGTTACAGTTGGGCACTTTTTCGGTAGAGGCCGAAAAAGCATAATTACGAAAACGCAACTGAAATCATTAAATAGGGGCTGTCAAGGGTATTTTCATAATTTGACCGTGAATTTGGCAATTTCGAGCCCGGAAATGGATTCCTTGGGCGAAAATAAGTCAGAATAGCCTTAGTCAAATTTTTGGGAAAACGTGCCATCAGGCCGGGTACGGCGGGGCCGGGCCGGGTTCCCGGGGGCATTTTTGTAAATTTTCACCATAGACTAATATAACCACAATAAACATTATGGAAGAGTCTAAAATGATACTTGGATAGGTTATGACCTATTTCTGGTACATTTAATATTTTAGGACCGATTTGGAGGCCGGATACGACACGTTCTTCGAGGCACATTTAAAAGAGGATTATAAAGCTTTGAGGTAGGGACATTATCCTTCATACACTATGCCATAAGTTATGTGATTGTGTGGATGCCATTGTTTTGTAAATGCACTTTATTAATAACATGATTTGCCTAGAGAGAGGCTGTTAGTGCCAGAGGTGCACTTACACTGGGAGTTGGTAGAAGTCCAACCGGTGTAGATTATGGGGCTGGGCCCTACTCATGTATACATGATGATGATGATAATGTGTTTATATTGTTCATTAATTTGTGCATACCTTGGCGCATGACATATTTACTTTTCGCATTTTCTATGAACGATATTATGTCTCTACGGAGATTCTTCGGAATCTCACCCTATTTTTAAACAAATACCTTAGTGGGTACCAGTGGGTCAAAGGACAAAGACGTTGACGCTGAAAAGTGAGTGGCACGTGTCTCGAGGCGAGGATATGAATGTGGTTATGCTTTAGTCTATGCCTTAGTATTTTGGATAATTTGTAAATATTAATACTTCCGCTGTATTTTCTGTTTCCGCCGACAAACAATATCGGAATTGTAAACGAACGACGTTGGGATTGTAAACGAATATTTTTATCAGTATAATTGTACTTTTCTGTATGCCCATTGAATTCCGTCTTTATTACTCTTTGATTATCGAAATGGAAACGGGGGTTGACAAAAATGCTCTAACCACTCCTCTATTTTGTCTGAATTACATATACCTCCCCTCTATTTTGAAAATTTCTATAGACCTTCCTTAAAATTAAAATATATGTTACAGAGACCTCCCTTATATTTTGAGATTCTATTTTCATTCACCCAAATCGTTAGTTGACAGTTAAGTTTAACTTTTGGACGTTTGTTTTACCAAAATTCACCTCTTTAACATTAGAATTATTTAAATATGTGTGTGTGTGTGGACCAAAAAAATTTATACCACAAAATTTTTATTCTAATAGATTTTTGGGAAAATTTTAGTTAGTCCATTCGTAGCAAATTAATTTCAGTCAACCCCCAAAATTTTTTGAAGATTCACCGCATCCTATGGTCAAAATGAAATTACTTTTTGTGAGTAAAAAGAGAATAATATCCTTACTTTATTTGTCTTGTAGATTATCTTATTTGTCTTGTGAATACTCATATTTTTCTTGTAAATAACCAAAATTTTTTTAATTTCCTAGATTCTTTTGAATCCCTTTATTTATCTTATAAATATCTTTATTTTTCTTGCAAATGTCAATATTTTTCTTGTAAATGGCCAAAATATTTTTAATTCCCTAGGTTCTTTCAAATCCCTTTATTTGCCTTATAAATATCTTTATTTATATTGTAAATGCTCTTCTAAAAATATAAAATAAAAGAAGGGCATTATTATCTTTTCACCCACAAAAATTAACTCCATTTTGTCTATGGAGGTGCAGTGAAGTTTCAAAAAGTTTTGGAGGTTGAATGAAATTAGTTTGCTACTAAATGGCTAACTGAAATTTTCCCTGGACTTTTTAACTTTCTAATATGTTAAAAAAATTTTAATTTTGAGATTATAAAATTTAAACTAAAATACTCTAACCACCCTTCCATTTTACCTTCATTATACAGACATCCCCTATATTTTGAAAACATACACTTAAATCCAAACCATTAACTCCGTTAAGAATATTCTAAAAATATATTTTTTAATTAAAATTTATGTAAAATAAAATTTATTTACTAATTTACCCTTAATACTATATCCCAAATTTTAATTCACATCTTGTGAACATCACAAACTTGTAAAAATTCATTTAAGTTTGTTAAATGCTTGTAGAAAAAAAAATATAAAATTATAAATTTAAATGACTTATATAGTCTCTCAAACCTATATAGCTTATTATATTTAATAGAAAAAAAAATTTGTTTGATATATATTTTTAGCTAGTCATTTAAGAAACGAAAAATAAATAAATTTCGATAAATATGGTGAAATTTAAAATTTAAAATTTTATAATCTCAAAATTAAATTTTTTTTAACATATTAGAAAGTTAAAAAAAGTCCAAGGAAAATTTCAGTCAGCCATTTAGTAGCGAACTAATTTCATTCAACCCCCAAAACTTTCTGAAACTTCACTGCACCCCCATAGACAAAATGAAATTATTTTTTGTGGGTGAAAAGATAATAATGCCCTTCTTTTATTTTTATTATTAGAAGAGCATTTACAAGACAAATATTGACATTTGTAAGAAAAATAAAGACAAATAAAGGAATTCAAAAGAAATTAGGAAATTAAAAACATTTTGGTTATTTACAAGAAAAATATGATTATTCACAAGACAAATAGAATAATTTACAAGACAAATAAAGTAAGGATATTATTCTCTTTTCACCCACAAAAAGTAATTTCATTTTGACCATGGGATGCAGTGAAGTTTCAGAAAATTTTGGGGGTTGACTGAAATTAATTTGCTACTAAAGGACTGACTAAAATTTTCCCAAAAATTTATTAGAATAAAAATTTGGTTGTATAAACTTTTTTGGTCTATATATATATATATATATGTTTAAATAATTCTAATGTTAAAAAGGTGAATTTTGGTAAAACTGTAACACCCCAAATTTTATTCACAAAAAATATATTGTGATTATTTGAATAATTCAATAAAATGGTGAATATTCATGAATTTGGATATTGTGAATTTTGAAATATTCATATTCATAAGGAAATGGGCAAATTAATTCAAAAATTGAATTAAATTACAAAGGGGATAACAAAATCATAATTTTGCCAATTTAGCCCAAGATTAATTATTTTCCAATTAATTGGAGTTAATTTCAATTAATCAAGGAAAATAAAGGAAAATGCAAAAGGGATTATTCTTGGTGGAATAAAATCAAGAATTTGGGGAATTAGGGGGAATTATACATAGTTCAATTAGATAAATTGTGGAATATATGAAAAACATTTTTCTCCTCTACCTTCCCTCAAATTCGTTTAACACATGGAAAGAAGAGGGAAATTGTAAATCCAAGAAGCAAGATGAAGGTGATGTTGACAAAACTACATGCACAACTTAATTATGGCAAAGTTGGAGTGCACACAAAAGGGGAGTATGGTGAATGCATGAAGAGAAGCTTGAGTGTAGGAGTGGAATACTTGAGTGATTGGAAGAGGACACTTGATTACATATAAGAAGTTAACTTGTCTTGTAAGAGAGGATGAGAGGGACGGATTTTTGGAGGAAGAAAAGGAAGCAATTGAATTAAATTAATGGCAAAACAATGAAGAAATTATGAGGAAGAGAAGAGTGTGACAAGTGTCACATTAGAAGCCCTTGATCAAATCAATGGATAAGAAGATGGAAGATCAAAATAATAAAACACACTCCTCCCTCTTTTCAAGTCACCATTCCGCCAAGACATAGAAAAAAAAAGAGAGAAGAGAGAGCTTGAGAAATAGAGAGAAGAGGAGAGCTCAAGGAAGAAGAAGCTAAGGTAAGTGTTGTCTTTTAAGCATTTTCCTTGTGATCTTCCATGAAATCCTTCTCTAAACTCTAGTTTCTCATGAATCTATGGTGGTGAAGAGACACTTTGAGATCAAGAAGAAAGGGAGGAGGAGCCTAGATTAAGAGGAAACCAAGAAGCCAAAGAAGGTAACTTCATGAACTTGCCTTCTTGAATTGTTGTTGATAATTATTGTTTGGTTTTTATGATTTTTGAGTTGAGTTGAAAAATTAGAAAAGCCATAAACCTAAGGGGTTATGCTGCCCAAAATCCTTTAAATCATGTTTAAGAAGTGTTTAAATAAGTTAATCAAGGATTAGAAGTGAAAAAGTACAAGTTTTGGGAGCTAAAACACAAAACCTCATTTTTTTCTATTTTTCCCTAATATTTCGGCCAGGACAAGAACTGGTAGTAGGAGTTGGATTTTTATGAAATAAATGGTTCCATTGGACTCAGTGGGCAAAACTAGGTGGGATTACAGTTGGACACTTTTTCGGTAGAGGCCGAAAAAGCATAATTACGAAAATGCCACTGAAATCCCTAAATATGGGCTGTCAAGGGTATTTTCGTAATTTGACAGTGAATTTGGTGATTTCGAGCCTGGAAATGGATTCCTTGGGTGAAAATAAGTCAGAATAGCCTTAGTTAAAATTTTGGGAAAACGTGCCATTAGGCCGGGTATGGCGGGGCCGGGCCGAGTTCTCGGGGGGCATTTTTGTAAATTTTCACCATAGATTAATATAACCACAATAAACACTATGGAAGAGTCTAAAATGATACTTGGATAGGTTATAATCTATTTCTGGTACATTTAATATTTTAGGACCGATTTGGAGGCCGAGTACGACACGTTCTTCGAGACGCATTTAGAAATGGGATATTAAAGCTTTGAGGTAGGGACATTATCCTTCATACACTATGCCATAAGTTATGTAATTGTGTGGATGCCATTGTTTTGTAAATGCACTTTATTAATCAACATGATTTTCCTAGAGAGGGGTAGTTAGTGCCAGAGGTGCACTTACACTGGGAGTTGGCAGAAGTCCAACCGATGTAGATTGTGGGGTTGGGCCCTACTCATGTATACATGACGATGATGTGTTTATATTGTTCATTAATTTGTGCATACCTTGGCGCATGTCATATTTACTTTTCACATTTTCTATGAACGACATTATGTCTCTACGGGGATTCTTCGGAATCTCACCCTATTTTTAAATAAACACCTAAGTGGGTACCAGTGGGCCAAAGGGAAAAGATGTAGACGCCGGTAAGTGAATGGCACGTGTCTCGAGGCGCAGACAAGATCGTGGTCATAATTAGTCTATTTTGTGATATTTTGGTGAAATTTGTAAATATTAAAACTTCCACTGTATTTTCCGTTTCCGTCGACGAACAATATCGGAATTGTAAACGAATGACGTTGGGATTGTAAACGAATATTTTTATCAGTATAATTATATTTTTCTGTATGCCCATTGAATTTTGTCTTTATTACGCTTCGATTATCAAAATGGAAACAGGTGTTGACAAAAACAAACATTAAAAAGTCAAACTTCACTGTCAACTAACAGTTTGGGTGAATGAAAATAGAATCTCAAAATATAAGGGAGGTCTTTGTAACATATATTTTAATTTTAAGGGAGGTCTATAGAGGTTTTCAAAATAGATAGGAGGTATATATAATTCAGACCAAATAAAAGGGTGATTAGAGCATTTTACTCCAAAATTTATAATTTTAAATTTCACCATATTTAATTTATTGAAATTTATTTATTTTTAGTTTCTTAAATGACTAGCTAAAAATATATATCAAACACATTTTTTTTCTATCAAATATAATAAACTATATAGGTTTGAGAGATTGTATAAGTCATTTAAATTTATAATTTTATATATTTTTCTACAAACATTTAACAAACTTAAATGAATTTTTACAAGTTTGTGATATTCACAAGATGTGAATTGAAATTTGGGATTTAGTATTAAGGGTAAATTAGTAAATAAATTTTATTTTACAAAAATTTTAATTAAAAAATATTTTTAGAATTTTTTAAAATACTCTTAACAAAGTTAACAGCTTGGACTTAAGTGTATGTTTTCAAAATATAACGAATATCTATGTAATGAAGGTAAAACATAAAAGTGGTTAAAGTATTTTCCTCTAATTTATATATCGTGTGAGAAGCTATATCTTCCATGTTGACTAGCTGGGAGGGAAAATATGAGGCATTGGCATGCAAGGAAAATTCTATTGCTGGAGCTCACTAATTCAACAAATTTATTGCTTTCAGTTGTGTTGACCGCATCAACTCAACTCTTTTAATTCAATTCTTTCATCTTATGCTCCCTATAAAAATGTTTCGCATTTTTATAATTCAATATAATACTTACAGCCCTACTAGAGCCCAAGAAATAACAACTACATATCTACACATTCTTTCTACTTTAAGTTCACACTTACATGATGCCATGGATGATAGTGTGTGTCTGGCAAGCACCAAAACCATAGTTTCAAACTATATACTTGCGCAACCCGAAACAAAACTCCTCTTACACACTTATCTCATAAGTCATAAAAACTATTAAAAAAAGCTAATCCAAACACACACATAGTATTGTAAGTTTATCTTTCTCTATATGCATAAAACAAAATTATATATATATATATATACTTCCTCCAGTCCTAAATACAAAATAGAGTTAACTTTTTTTGGAGAGATGAATAAAGCTAAATAATGTACTTAATTATATCATATATTATGTATTTTTAGATTATATATTAGTTTATTAGTCAAACTAATTAGTTTTGAGAGAAAAAATAAAAATAAAAATAAAAATATTCTAAAATAATTTAATTAACTTCCTTAATCTCTAAAAAAATTAATTTTTTCTTATATTCATAACGGGAAGAGTAGTATATAATTCAGGATTAGTACTTTAGGCAAAGATTCAGTCTTCAATGGATCCCAAATATTTAATTAATCATCAGAACAGTGATGGCCAAGACCTTTATCCAAGAAAAAACAGTATTTGAATGAAAATCTTATTTTTAAAAATCTTGTCATTCAAGTTATTGAATGCATTCTCAAAATGATGACTTCTAGGTTTATATATATATATATATATATATATATATATATATATATATATATATATATATATATATATATATATATGTTTTAAAAACAAAGGTAAAAAAGTAGACCGGGGCAAAACAAGTCATCCTTCCTACCTTCCTTGCTGGCTTGCTATAAGCAAGAAGAAAATTATTCAATGATTTTTATATAAAAAATGGTTGTGAGGACTTCCTATTCAAAAAATAATTAAGCATATTAAGATGTTACGAAATTGAGGGGCAAAACCTGCGACCCATTCTTCTAAACAACTTGGTTCTTGTATGGGTCAAACCCAACAACCTGTTAATTCATTTAACAATTCCTGTGTCAATTAAATTAATATTCTCGTTTCTTAATTAAAAACTCACCGATTTCTGTTCGTTTTGTTTTTTTTAATCTTATAATCTATTCGTCTTTTATGGTATAACCAGATTCGGATCATCAGTTCCTAATTTATACTGATATTTTTCCGACTTTTGGTAGCGAGGCATTATTTTATTTATTTGATAATCTGATTTTCTTCCTTCCTGTAGTTCCTCATGTGGCTCACGCTTTAATATTATTTTATTTATTTACAAGTCTATTTTTTTAAAATATGGATTAAAGTATATTTTAATTACGCGTTTATATGTTGAGACATTCCAAAATATTCTTCTTTTAATTTATTTTTGGTCACGAATATATCTTTTGAAAGATAGATTAATGTTATGTAAACAAATCTTTCATTCATATCCGTCGACGTAATATGTTAGGTATCTTCTGTTTGGCAGGAGGGAAATGGAGGGAAAGGGAGGGAAAGAAAAATTTGTATAAGTTTGATCTCAAAAAATTGGAGAAATGAGGTTATAAAATCATAGTAAAGATAAGATGTAAAATAAAATAATAAGAAAAATTAATTATAAATTTTTAACCTCATTTCTTTAATTTTTTTAAAATACAATTCATAAAAATTCCCTCTCCTCCCTACCTTCATGTCCCTCGTACCAAGCAACCCCAACTTAGTGTGGGTGATCTGATATAATTATACTTGTGTATCTATATTTTAAAAATATGTTGAAAATGTATTTAATTAATCATTAAATATAGTATAAAGAAATTTAGCCATTCTCTATTTTTTCTTAACCTCTCAACAAAACTAAAATAAATTAATTATTTTATTTCTATTTTAATATTTATAATCCATTCAATTTCTTTGTAAATTCTCAAACATTGACTTAGAAAAGAGGGTACGAATAGGTCAAGTATAATAATCGTCCGGTTTTAAAATAAAGTAACATGTTGAGTTTAAAAAATATTAAGACCTCTTAATAACAAGCATAGGTTTTAGTGAAAAAGACTTTAGGGGTTTTAATACGAGGTTTTGAGTTTGAATTTGTGCAAAAATAGAAAACGCCTTTATGTCCCATTTTTTAAAAAAAAAAAAAAAACATCTTTATGAGAGCTACCTTTAATTGAGTCCAACATTATTCAAATATGATTTAATTCCAGCTTCTTCCATATATTTGACAGGCACCTTAAAATGATATCTATCAAGAAACAGGTTCTGCCAAATGATGGTTTTAAGGAAAACTCAATAAACATTTTATACACAGACATATCATTGCTCCCGACTTTCTTTTCTTTAAAGCGTTTCACTAGGGTAGATTACATTCATCGCAAATGTTTTTAACTCACTACAATTATGTCCTATTATGATTGTAGCATTGTTTGGAAAATTGGACCCGACGGTCGGACCATCGCCCGATCACTGACGTGGGCCGGACATATATATTGGACCGTTTTTTTGAGGAGCTGTTTTGGGTCATCGTTTATCCGTTTTCGGGCCATCAACCGTTGTTAGGCCGAAAACCAAACCAGTTTTTCAAAAACTATCTAGCCCAATAAAAATGTGAAGAAAAAAATTCGCTGCAAAAAATATTTTTTAAAAAATTTGATGTAGCAAAAAAAAAATGGTATATAAATTTTAGACATGTTACTTTATTTTATTTATATTATATGTTACTGATTTTAATAATTTAGTTTGTTGCACACTATTTTATGAAGATGCTTTTGAAGAACAAGGTAACGAGGTTTATCCTCAAGCTAAGGATGAAATTAGAAGCATTGAGATTGGAGTTGAAGATTTTAATTTTGGGTCATTTCCTCAAGAAGATTATAATATTTACCACTTTGGTCCTATTTATAAGTCTCTTTTAATTAAATTTCACATATTAAAGAGAGATAATTAACTCAATGATTATGGGGTAAATTTACAACTATGCCCTCATTTATAAATGAGTACTTTTCAACTCTTTCTTCTCTATCTATCTTTAAATTATTTCTTCATTAGTACAATAAATAGAGGTAATATTGCACAATCTCATTTATTACACTGAAACTTGACTTATAAATAAAGCCAAATTTTTTTGTCAAAAAAGACTTATAAATAGGATCAGAATGGTATAGTTAAATGCCTTTTAAGAAACTCATTCTTAGATCAATCAAGAGCCACCAATATTTGACAAGTCATGAAATTATTATTATTAGTGCATTTTGTTAGGTTGATGATTGACTTAATATTCCTCCTTAAATGATATTTTGTGACTTTATTAACTTCCTATGAAATTATACTAAAAACTAATTGTAATATATATATATATATATATATATATATATATATATATATATATATATATATATATATATATATATATATATATATATATAAATTTAATTATT
This sequence comes from Inga laurina, assembly GCA_963855925.1. Lineage (NCBI taxonomy): Eukaryota > Viridiplantae > Streptophyta > Magnoliopsida > Fabales > Fabaceae > Inga > Inga laurina. The sequence goes on along the minus strand of OY979703.1, from coordinate 27,418,159 downwards.
AAGTTACCGGTCCGATCGAACGGCTCAACCGTTCCAACCCTTTGAACCATGACCTGTTGATCTTTCTGGATCGATGTCCGGTTCCGCTTTTAAAACATTAGATTTGTAGATTCATGATGTATAATCTTTTTGTTTAATGGATTTGATTATTTTAAAAAAAATAGCCATATCCACATAGTCAAGCACACACACATACAGGGTTAATGAACCCGAACCGGACCGACTGGTCCGGCCAGGAAACCGACGAACCAACCGGTAGATTGGTCCGATCCGGGTGCCTATTTTTAAATTTTCTTTAGAATTTCATATTAATAAGTATAAAATCTTTAATTTTTCACCGGGTTGGCTCTCGTTTCACCTCGATATGACCCACTGACTCTTAATCTAACACCCCGACCGGTTTAGTGCCCGGTCCTGATTCATGAACCTTGCATATATATTACATACATACATATAAAATAGATCAGTAAAGACAATATTGATGGGAGACATATAAAGTTTAGGAAAAATTATTCATAGTTCGAAGTGAGAAAGTAAATACAAATAATTTTTTTGAATTTCATTTAATATTTATAAGTTAAAATTTTATATTTACAAGTTGAGTTATGCCATTTAATAGTAAGTTTAACGATTTTATGTTAATAAGTCAAACTTTTATATTTATAAATCTGAGTTGTATTATTTACGAATCAAACTTGTGAATATTAAATTCCTTTATGAAATCTGATAATATTAAATGAAATTCAAGAAATTTTCTGTATTTAATTTTTTTTACTTAAGACATTTATGTAATTTCTCCTAAAATTTGTGTATATATGTTTGGTCAACTCTTATTAGGACTTCAGATTATATCATGTTTTTCTTTTTTTTGGTCGAAGATTATATCATGTTAAGTGTGAAATAACTTGCTGAATGATTATAACTATCTATTTGTGACATATCAATTTTTTACTTTTGATCTGAATGTGAGATTAAAATGAGAGATTTCCCGACAAATTAAATGAATTATTCATTTAGAAAAATGGATTGAAGTTGAGGGGAGGCGTGATTGCAGTGGAAACGGAAAGCGTGTGTGAGAGCTGATTCAACACGCGCCTATACCTAAAGCCGAGTCGAGCCGCGCCACCTATTCACTTCCCCTCTACTTCTTTCACATTGGCCCCAAAAGTCAAAATTTGGTTTTTGATAGGATCAAATGACCAGTTCACTTTTGTTAACACACACGCCTACGCCTACACTTGCACAGGCTCAAACCTGTGACCAGTTGAGTTATTACTCGTTGGCGCAAAATTCAAAATTTTAATATATTTACCAACAATCTATGATTAGAATAATAAGCCGTCTCACTGTCGTAAGAAAGAAAATTTAAATTTAAATTTTAAGAAGTGTATTTAACTATTTATTGAGAGAGGTAAAAATCTTTTACGCTTTAAATCTTAAAGGGGTGACTCAATATGTAATGCACAAAAACTATACTTTATGATATTAAATAATGTACTACTCCATCTGTTTTTTAAATGTAGAGGCTGGTCTTTACTTTAATGTAAAATATAAAACTTCTATATATTTTATGTTTCAAATTTATAAATATTCTTTCAACTTATTCTTATTAATGGTATGCATTATAGTGTGTGTTTGGAAGAGCTTATATTTAAGAAATAAGTCCTTATTACGCAAGCTGAGAAAAAACTCCTCTCACATACTTACCTCGTATACCGTGAATCACGAATTATAAGCACTTATTGCCCAAAAATAAACTATTCCAAACAAGCACATAGTGTTATTATCAATGTGGTTAATGATTAAGGGGCATCTTTCAAGAAAATCTATACATTCTTATTAGGAGAAGAAATTTTTTTACCTTATTTATGCGTTACATTATTTAATTTTTCATATGAATGTACTCCCCTTAATCTATAATATAATTCAATCCAACTAATTTATCAGAACTAAGAATTGATAGTTTACTCATTAAATTTATCTTAAATTGTTAAAAAAAAAAAAGTTTAACTTTACTTATATTAAATAAGGTTTTAAAGGAGAGAGAAAGATATAAGGAGTCATGTTTAAACCGTAATTACAGGAGTAAAATTGATAAATAAGCATTAATTACTCTTCAAGTGACTTATATTATGAAATAAATCATTCTTCTAGAAGTAACTCATATTATGGACCAAATCATTCTTCTAGACAAGGTTGTCAAACTCACAAATTTAAGTAAACTCGTGGCAGTGATGTAACTCATATCTTAAAGTAAATTCGTAAGAGTTTACTTTTATCAATAAATAGATATTAATAGTGTATAATTAAATAATTAAAATATAAAAAATGACAACAATTTTATTTAAATATATTTTAAATATAAATAATTGAAATTAAATTCATCAAATTTCATAATTTATTATATTCAACAAAGAAATTTCTTCAAAATTCATATCTTAAGCCATTGAGCATGATCAAATCGAAAAAGTTAGTGCGAGTTGAACAGTGAGTTATCAAGATTTTGAAAGCTATAAACGTAAAAACGTAAACTCAGTGTGTGAACTCACAAATTTGATCGAGTTTACAACTAGTACGAGTTTAAAAGTAACTCGGAACGATTTTGTAACCTAATTATATAAAAACGGTAAAGTCGAAGAATTAACTTGCGGTTTGACAACAATACTTGTAGAAACGACTTATACTGTGGACCGATAGGAGTATAATTTTACCTTTATTTATTATAAGGAACATTTAACCCTTTTTTACTAAAATACTCTTATTTATAAGAAGATAAGGAATAAGAGAAAAAACATGAAAATTATTATAATAAAGAGAACATTTGAAGAAAGAGAATAAGGGAATGATACTTTAGGCTTGTGGGAACTGTAAAAATTTATTATGTCGACATTAAATAGGATAATTAAATAAGGGTAAAATAAAAAATAAGATATTTTTTAAATATTTCTAATAAAAGGGAATGGGGCAGTTGTTTTTTACCCCAAAAAAATGAAGAGTATTAAATAGGGATAAACTCAAAAAGAAGTTAAATTTTAAAACAAAATTAATAAAATTTAATATTTATTTTAGTTTCGAAGACACATGTTAAAAGTGAGAAGTTGGTATAAAAAAAGATTTATAAATAGTAGTATTATCATTCAAGCTTTCACGACACCATATTTTTTTTATGTAGTACCATTCTAATTAATGTCTACTTTAAATGCTAAGTAATTAATTCTGAATAGCAACGTAACAAAACAGGTAAGCAAGCAGCTGCAGTTTGATTGAACCGGCCGTTTTGAGGGAAGACTGAAGACTCTAGAGGGGGAGAGAGAGAGAACATTGGCCTTGGTTTTATGGTTTTCCGTGTTGTCTCCCTTTGACGGTTCAGATTTGATTTGAAACTCTTCATATCTCAGGAATGGTCAATATTCAAAACCCCTCTTCTCTTCTTCTTCCTCATAAAAAGTTAAAAAAAAAAAAAAAAAAACTCTCTCATCTCAAACTCCTCAATTTGAACGCTTCTACCAAGTCCAATCTTTGAACCTCCTTTGTATATGAATGCACTGACTCTCTTGTTTTTTCATCTCTCCCACCTTCCCTCTTATAAATATAAATATTCCTTTCTCTCCCATCACAAAAAAAAGCCTCAATCTTTACCCTCAAATCACCCACCCCACTTGATCTTCCTCGTTCCCTTAATCGTCTTGCCTTTTGTTCTTCTACCTCTTCTGCAAATGGTTCTTGGATGGCGAAGAAGAAAGAACTGCCGTCGCAACGACAAGCTTCGTCTCGAACTCGTCGTTCCCAACAGCTTCCGGTGTCCGATTTCGCTCGATTTAATGAAAGACCCTGTCACATTGTCAACCGGAATCACCTACGATCGTGACAACATCGAAAGGTGGTTCCTTGACGGCAATTTCACCTGCCCTGTTACCAATCAGGTTCTCAGGAGCTTCGATCTCATTCCCAATCACACTCTTCGCATCATGATTCAGGACTGGTGTGTCGAAAATCGACGACATGGGGTCGAGAGAATCCCAACCCCAAGAATTCCCATTTCGCCGGCCCAAGTCGCCGAGCTTCTTCTTCATGTGAAATCGTCGGCGAGGCGTTTGGATCAATATGGTTGTCTTGAATTGGTTCAGAAAATGGAGAAATGGGGTGAAGAGAGCGAGAGGAACAAGAAGTGTATAGTTGAAAATGGAGCTACTGGTGCTCTGGCCTCTGCTTTTGATTCGTTTGCGAATGATTCGATTGAGAAGAATCTTAATGTTTTGGAGGAGATTTTGTCTGCTTTGAATTGGATGTTCCCACTTCAAATGGAAGAAGCCCAGAAATGTTTGGGATCACAAGCTTCGTTACGTTGCATGGTTTGGTTTCTGAAACATCAAGATCTCGCGGGGAAAGAGAAATCCATTGTTGCTCTCAGAGAGCTTTTATCGTACGGAAACGAAGAGCATTTGAATGTTGTGGCAGAAATTGAAGGAGTCAACGAATTATTGGTGGAATTTATCAGAAAAAGACTGAGTCCAACCATTACAAAAGCTTCATTAGGTGTAGTTTTCTATATGATTTCATCGTCTCCTTCTTCCTCAAGCAACAAGATGAAACTGAGATTCATCGAATTGGGGTTGGTCTCTGCTTTATTGGAGATTCTTCTGGATTCAGAAAGAAGCCTTTGTGAGAAGGCTTTGGCAATATTTGATTCACTCTGTTCTTGCAAGGAAGGAAGAGACAAAGCTTACAGTAACGCATTGACTATCCCTGTGCTGGTGAAGAAGATACTGAGAGTTTCAGCTTTGGCCACTGAGTGCTCTGTTTCTGCAATATGGAAGCTGTGCAAGAATGGAGGAGAAGAGAAAGAAGAAAAAGAAGAAGAAGAAGAAGAAGAAGAAGGAGATGTTATGGTAGAAGCAATGCAAGTTGGGGCGTTCCAGAAGCTTCTGGTAGTGTTGCAGATTGGGTGTGGAGATGAAACGAAGGTGAAAGCAACAGAGCTTCTGAAACTTCTGAATCGATATGGGTCAGGCATGGAGTGTGTAGACTCAGATTTCAAGAACCTCAAGAGATCACATTAATTGTGATTCTTTTTTTTTTTTTTTTTTTTATGGCTTTGATGTTTTATAAGTTTTTGATGAATATTCTTTAGCTTTTTGTGTGTAATTGGTAAAAAAACTTGTTGCCAAAGCATCACAAGTTTATGTCATAGAGAAGTTGACAGGGTAGCTATATATGATTAGGGTTGCATTCTTTTTTGTAAATCACAATAAGATGATGATGATGAGAGTATTGCAGAAAGATTTGTTTCTGTAATATTGTTCTTTGTTAATGGCTTTGGATTCTTAAGCATTTTTTTATTCTAAATGTAAGAATTAGATGGTTAGTTCGTAAAGATTAAGAAAATTAGTTATTTATAATAAATAGGTGTTGATTTTTTTTTTAAAATACCCCTCTAAATCATTTGAAAAATAATCTATAATATATATATATATATATATATATATATATATATATATATATATATATATATATATATATATATATATATATATATATATATATATATAAACCCTCTTATTAGTAATTGCAATTAATAAGAATGATTGGGAGAACAAATTATAAATTTGAGAGATAAGTTGGATGTGATTTTATGTTTAAAATCAGAATAAATCCCTCAATTAGTTTTTATATTTTGAAATGTAAAAATAATATGACTTGATCTTTTTTTTTTTTTGGGCCAGTAATATGACTTGATCAAAAGCCTTGATCTTCTACTGGGGCTGATTGATTGATTAATTGCATCACAAGTCATCATTTCAATTAACCACTTTTAGAATAAATAAATTAATTAATTAATTAACAACGGTTGTGACCGTTTGTTGTTTTGGACTTCCCTTAAGTAGGTTTGGTATGAAAGCAAATAAGGGGAGAGCATACTTATTTGCTTTTGTTACTATTTTCTAATAAGTTAATTATTTCCAATGTTTAAAGTAAAGACTAACACATATAATAGATATTCACATCGTGTCTGACAATTCCGTTTTCTTTTCATTCCAATCTAATGAATGTATCAAAATATGAGTGGTCTAATTAACAGATAAGCATTAAGCTCAAGTGACGCGTCCATTTATTCACATTTTTTTAAAATAATGAATCTTGTTTTTCCCTATGAATATGTGTGATTAAACTAATAATAATAATTAATTACAGTACGGTGTACCAAACACTTTTATCTGGATGCGCACACATGTTTATACTTCATAGTTAAAAATGTTGTAGGGACAAGAGGTTAATGAAATCGTACATGTGGATCAGATTAAGGGTTTTAAAGCATGTTTGTTTCAACTTATAAAAATTTATAAGTTGCTTTTTACGTAAATCGAGACACAACTCCTCTCACATACTTACTTTGTATACCGTAAATCACTATTAAAAAGTAACTTATAAGCAATCGAATCGCTCAACCAAACATACCTTTAATCTATTTCATGCAAGCGTTTCTTATCAATCTTTTTTTTTTTAGAGATCAATTACTTTGATATGAAGCAAAAGCAAAAATAAAACCATTTAGATTACATATATTCCTTGTGACCATGATATAGGACACCTTCTAAAAGAAATTTTTGGTTCAAAACATGAGATACCTCGTGGGTTATTAATGATTTTTTTTTTTTCAAATAAAACCCCTTTTACAATTTATAAGGAGAATACTTGAATTCTAATGCAGTGTTATTATGTACTCTTAAAAATGGGAAAATTTGCATTTTTTTTTATTTTTTTAGACAGAATTAATGAATCAACTACCTCTATTTAGTTCTAATGAGATAGTTAGAAGTTACTAATAAGATTGAACGGAAGTGAGTACTCCATATGAAATGAAAGAATTAAAATTGAATAAAAGCTTGAGTGAAATTATATTGGGGAGGATGGGGCGGGCATTAAAGTCAAAATGAGTGACTGAAAGCAAATTGAAAAGTGAGGGCAAAATTTAAAGATGTAAACGTTTGAGACGTCATTCTCTGTGCATGTGTTCAATATTTCAATGCAAACGTCCTAACTTGAAAATTCAGTGCCCTACCACTTCCCTCTCTGTTCAACTAAACCATTTTTTTCATATTTTCCCCACCACCTGCTGTTTTAGTATTTTAAATTTGTCATAAGTTACTAGTAAAATATATATTATCTTCACCTAAGAGTATTTGATCTAGTGGTAAACTAACTAAACTATAAAGTGGATGAGCTGAGTTTAAATCCCACCTTATTTAAAAAGGTCATAGGGAAGAGGCATTCTAATGACAAAGCTTCGATTTAAATTAATCAGTTGCTCGGGTACCAGATAATGGGATCCAGAAAAAGCGTCGGACACCGGATGGGGTTATAAAAGAAGTGTATGATCTCCTTACTAACCATATTTTAAATTCTTAATTCTAAATATTGTTCCCATGTACTGCTCCCACTCATGATGAATAGTGGGACGCATGCAAGTGTATTCATTTTTTTAGTATTCAATAATTCTATTGGAACTGAAACAGATTTTAACTAACACTACTTATTATTTTAGCCAGTAACATCATGCGAATTTTTATTCTTCAAATTTTGAACCTTTTTGTTTTTTTGTTGGATAATAGGAAGAGAAATGAAGTTTCCATTTGGATGACAAATATTTACGTTCCGGGTTAGAGGTCTTCCATGATTAAGAGAGATTAATATAGTTAAGATAATATGAATATATGTATATATATATATATATATAACCTCTTCAAACATCACTATTGCAAATTTGTGCATTTATAATGCCTAATACATAACGGTTATAACTAATAAATGTCATGTGTCACACAAGGATATATAACATTTAAACATAACGGTTAATTATTCTCACCGTCATATATTGCGAAACAGAATTCGTGAAAACACAAACGTAATGGTTGTAGTTAACAACCATAATATATTTAGTGACAAAAATAACGATTTTTAAGAAAATAACGGTCATATAACACTTACAAATGATTTGTCTTACAAACACTTATATCAGTGAAAACAAAATATAATGATATTCAGAAATAACCGCTATCTAACTCTTTCATAATCCTACAACATTCAGACCTTCAATGTCATAACTCATCACAACTCTTCGTAATTCCGTTAGACCTTCATAAGTCATAACTTATAACCCTTCGCAATCTGTTAGACCTATTTAAACTCAAATATTCCTTGTTATTCTTACTACTTTTCTTTATTGGCCTCCTCATTCTCTCCTTCATCATGTTAAGGTCCCAAGGAACTCTTCTGCCACCACCTCCTCCTCCTCCTCAAGGCTTGTTGGTCGTAACAAATGTCTCAAGTGTCAACACCCGTTTCCATTTTGATATGCGCAGGGCAATAATGAACAAGTTCCATAGGCAAACAGAAAAGTACAGTTATACTGATAATAAGTATTTGTTTACAGACAGACATTAACAGAGCAAAATTCACTAATAATTACAAATATATACAGAATATCCCAAAATATTCCAAGTACAGGCTAAATATAACCACCAACGGTGTCTCGAGAAACATGCCCGTCAGTTTCCCGGAACTATGTCCTTGCCTTTTGAACCGCTGGCACCCACTGAGACATTTGGTTTAGAAAAAAAAAGGGTAAGATTCCAAGGAATCTCAGTAGAAACATACGATCAACATATAAAATGCGAAAATTAAATATGCAATGCACCGTATCAAGTAAAATGAAAATTCATATCATCCGTGTGTGTACACAAAAATTCAGGGCCAACTAACCCGTTGAAACCCCTGCATGTACCTTAGCCGAGTCCTTGACTACAGCTAGGTAAAACCAGTGTACCTCAGCTAGGTCCTAGACCACAGCTAGGTAATGTGCCTCCAGCACGTGTTCAGATCACAAAATACAGTAACATGCATCATACAAATAGTCACATAGTATATGAGAGATAGTAGTCCCTACCTTAACCTCTTTCCTGTCTCAAAGGGTCCGCCTCGTAAAACGTGTCAACTATAGGCGTCCAACTCGGTCCTAAAACATCAAATGTACAAGAAATAGGTCATAACCTATCCAAGTATCATTTTAGACACTTCCATAGTGTTTCTTGTGGTTATAATAGCCTATGGTGAAAATTTACCAAAATGCCCCCGGGACCCCGGCCCCGCCGTACCCACGTTTTTTCAAATTTTTGACTATGGCTATCCTGACGTATTTTCATCCAAGGAATCCATTTCCGGACTCACAATTACCAAATTCAATGTCAAATTACGAAATTGCCCTTGGCAGCCCTACTTTTAGGGTTTTAGGGGCGTTTCCGTAATTATGCTTTCTCAGCCTTTTCTGAAAAAGTGCCCAACTGTAACCCCACCTATTTTTGCCCACTGAATCCAATGGAATCATCAAATCATTGAAAATCCAACTCTAAGGCCCTCAAACATCCCTGGCCGAAATAATTGTGTTTTCCAGGAAAAATCGGGGTTTTACGATTTCGGCTCCGTAAACACGTTCCTTTCTACTCCTAACCACTTTATTAACAATCTAATTGAGTTATAACAACCATTTGAACTAAAATTGGGCAGCATAACCCTTATATATACACTTTTCCAAAATTTAAAACCAATGGCAATCCGGCGAAATTTCACCAATTAAATTGCCCACAACAGCCAGAATAGTTAATATACGAAGGTTTGGAAGTTACCTCAAGCTCCAACAAGCTTTTCCCAAAAATGGCAGCAAACCCTAACTTTTAAAACACCCAATTTGAGCTTTCCAAACCTTAAAGAACAAAGAGGAGTAGTTTAGAATCGGAGTTATACGCGTTATGAGCGAAATCGCCGGAGAAATCGGCTTACCTTGTGATTTTTCTTCTATTTCTCTCTCTAAACTCTCTCAACCTTCTCTCTCTCTATTTCATGTTGCTGTGCGTGAATGAGCAGCTGAATGAGGAAGATGACTTATATTCTAATATCTCATAATATTATAATAATTGGTTTAATTTTCCAAAATTGCTAAAATCCAATTTTACGTACATAACTTCCTACATTCACGTAACCATGCCATCATGTCCAACCAATATTTTCTTCTTTATGCCACATGTAGGAGACACCTAGGGGTCCCTCCCTATGGTCTCAATTGGCTTCACAACTTGTTTCGGTTACGTATACACGTAAAGTCTCAATTTTGGTCAAAATTGCACTTTTTGCTCAAATTTTCCATAAATTCATATTAAATTGACCAAAATATTATAAATATATTTTTAAACTTTATTTTCCTTAATTAATTGAAATTAACTTCAATTAATTGGAAAATAATTTATTTTGTGTTATTTTGGCAAAATTACGATTTTGCCATTACCTTTCTAATCCAATTTCTTCTCTTATTTTTCTTTCACCAATTTTCATCTATTTTTGGACCAAATATTTTCTCTAATATTCCTTCATTTTTGGACCTTAATATTGGGCTTTTTAAATTACCCAAATTAATTCCATAATTATTTTTGCCCAATT